>JZKD02S1729070.1:200585-215906 GCA_000966675.3 Picea glauca
CCCTAACTTCTCACCTCTTTGGTCCCTTGGCTTTCTTTTTCTTTATTTTATTTATTTATATGCACCCTCGTCTTATCCTTACACTTGACATCATCATGTCCATAGATGGGACAAAGGTCCTATCCTTGACGAACCTTCCATGTGGCATTCTACCATTATTTCATGCGATAGGTGGGTCCCATCCCATCAATTTTTCCTCTAGTGCACATATTTATCATTGTAGATCCAATATCTATGGTGGGTATTTTTTACGGGCCATTAAGTTGCGTTTGGTTTAAATCCATTAGTGGGTGCACATATCCATCATTGTAGATCCAACTTCCAAGATCAAAAAAATAGATGGATTACATATTGAGAGATAGCACTTGAGTTAATTTTTCCTTTTGAATTGTAACCTCTTACCACTAGTGGTTTTAGTGTGGGAAACAACATAATACTACTCGTTACAAGTCCAAATGCACTTAAACAAAAACCACTTTCACTTGGGTTCGTAATCGCCTTTTCCAGCATGGATGTCTAGTCACTCCTAGGCCCACCACCTAAAAAATGAACCCCTTCCATATAATATTTTTTACCTTGTCAGTTCATGTCACTATTACGGGTCCACATCACCCTCCATGTCACCAGTATTGAAAAATCCTAGTTTTTCCAAAATTCCAATTTTTCCAAAATTCCAATTTTTCTAAAATTCCAAAATTTTCCCAATTTTGCCAAGAAAGCCTAATTTCAATCATGAACCACCATGAAAACTATGGATCAATATTTTCATGGCCAATTGTATCCCAATGGACATCAATTCGATGTTTTTACCTACAATTTAGACATCTAAGTACTAATTTCCCACTGCATTTCATCAAGAAATTGGAGATTTTACCCAATTTTTCCAATTTCATCAAATTTTCATATAGGCTAGTACCCTGCCACTTAATACTAAACCATTTTCTCCAAAACAATGAATTAATTGAAGTTTCATTCCTCTACATGCTGGGTAGATATCTAATTTAGTGAGTTTTACCCTAATCTACCCAACTACCAAGTTTCACTTCATTTTCCCTAATTTCACTTAATTTTTGTTTGGTCGATTTTGCAACTTCATTAGTTCAGCCAAATCGACCTTGTAAATGTCCACTAGACCTCCTATAATGGTTTTCTTCTAGAAATTGGGCTTCTTTTATCAATTTCACCCAATTTCTTGCAAGTGTTTTTTGTTTAAATTTCCTCAAATTTTTCATGTGTTGACTCTATAACCACAAATTCTATAAAATGTAGGCCTCTTCATGCCTATAAAATATCTGATTCATGGATTTTTAACCTCCTTTCCTTCAATTTCTAAGTTTTGTTCTAATTTCCCCAATTTCACATAGGAAAATTATGACAAACAATTTGCAGACATAATGTAGCATTTTTTTTCTTCTAGTGTACACTCTGATTTCTAGCCCATACATTCCCAATGATACAACCTAGCTCTTATACCAATGTTTAACATGCCTAGAATCCTATATGAGCCACATTATTACAAATCCCACTCTGCACACATTCTATTTTCTAAATTATCTAAACTTGGCTCATATTCCATAAAAATAACGACTCTGATACCATTAATTATATAATTGCACAATACAATCCTTACCATATGCTAACATTTACACACATTCTACTCTGAAACCAAATTATTCACCTTGGTCACCTTATTATATATAATTCCTCAACAATGTACCGCTATTACCATAATTATTCCATGTTATGAATGCATATGCATACTTCCATGAAATGTAGCATATAAACATAACATGGAAAACAATATAGGCATGCATCAACATGTATAAACGAAACAACATATGTACACAAGATAAAACATAGAAATAAGCACATAAAACCATAATCGTAACATTTGTCTGATGTAAATAGCACCAATTGGCTACATACCTCAAACATTCCACCTAGACATAGACTCTACAACTCCAATTCTCTCAAAGGTTACCCCCAAGTTGGGGATATGACTCAACTAGGGAAAAGGAAATATCTCTAGGACAACGAAGGTCTCACATTTAGTGTTGGGTTCAAACTAGCTGAAGATAACAAACTCTAGTAGAAACTCCAACCAACAAGTTCTCATCTCCCTTAAGCCTACACAACCCAAGGAAGTGTACCCCCTTCTCCACACCACAATCCCTCAGGATGTCCCACTTTCCTTCTAGAGGTCTAGCACAAGTTGGACAACAAGTCTTAGATTTGTGGCTCTATGAGCTCTAACTTCTCTCATGGGGTCTTTCGGTACCCTCTAGGCCTCAAAGCAAGGGAAACCTATCCTAGACAATTATTCGTCTAGGGCTCCAGCCTTCCCCAAAAAACCCATGGAGAAATTTTCCCACTAATCACATATGATTCACCTATAATCCTCAAGGTACTCAAGTCACAGGATCTCAGTGTCTCTCACTAGCTCACACACCAACATTCTAAGGTAACAAATTAAAGAATGGACAAGAATGAATGCCTTTTCCACTAAATCTATACTTTAAATATGTACGTCTCTCTATTAACAAGTGGCACCCATGCAACCACCTTCCCACCACTTGGCAACTCATTTCCCTTCCTTAGAAAAATTAGCATATAATTATCAATTAAGACTTAGGATTAGGACTTATGATTATTTTAATATATTTGGCTTAGCCCCCTTTGCATAGCTCCTTTACTTAATCCCTTACTCCCCTTTCCCTCTCATGGATTCCTAGCTCCCCATACTCTTTTGTCTGACTTGGTCTATAACTGTGATATGTTTTTATTAATATATATGAGTATGATTACAATGTACAAAGCTAGTCTCACTGGGAGGCTAATAAAACAAGGACTTATGTCCATACAAGTAACCATCAAGGCAACCCCACATGGAGTGCCCTATAATAAAATAATATACAAGTGTGATATTGTAGTATACCTAGGTAGGTAATATGGGGTACCCAATGGGAATGTCGTTATGTATATTCAATGTAAGGTGGACTAGGTCCACTATATTATTAAATAAGACCCACTATGGTAATTAGATATAATAAATAGGCTTTCTAGAAGATTCCTTCTCTAGAATGTTCCTAGAAGATAGAGAATGTTATATAAAGAATTGTAAGCAATGTATTGGGGAATGGTGAAGTATATTTGCAGATCTATTCAGGTGCTTAACATTTGGTATCAAAGTACTTTTTTTGGCCAAAGAAGGAAAGAAAATTTTGGTTCATTTTGCAGATTTTTTGAAAGGAAAAAAAGGGGCGACGCACTTCAAACTCAGTTCTGAAACTTTTTGCTCATAATTTGTAGAAAATAATTGGATATTTGAATTCCTCTCAAAAAATACCCAGTTTCAAAAAAATAAAATCATTCAAAATGGAGTCCGAGAAGTGAAGTTATCAACGTTTTAAATTCAACAATTTTTTAGGGTTTTTTGGAAAAAGCCGCGTGATTCGCACTGTAAGTTATAGTTCTATTTTTGGGTTTTTCATAACAAGATGTATTTTACAGGAAATTATGATGGACCTAGTATTGAAGAAGTCATAAAAAAGATGAAGTCATTCAATAAAGATCATTTGAAAAAATTGATAAGTTTGAATTTACAAGGGGATGCTGCCATTGTTGGAATTCACTTAACTATAGCAAAATGATGGTACTCTCCGATGAAGAATTTGAAAAAGTGTTTTTAGAAAAATGGTCTCATGCCAAGAGTAAAAAAATAAGCAAGGGTTTATTTTCATGTGGAAATTCTATATTACAGGTTCATGGATGTATTCATAAATAAAATATCATTGTTTCTATTAACCCTATTTGCATGCATAAGTTTATCAATGTTCAGTTGGTTAATATATTGCGAGTTCTTGCAAATAATGTTCAAAGCACACACGTTGAGGGTGAAAATGTTCAAATTTTTAAAGATTTGAAGTTTACCATGGACAAATATGTGTTGCATTCAAATTTCTATGCTATGTGTTGTTCCTGAGTCTGTACTAAGGCTCAAAAGTACAGTGTCAAGGCATCCAAAAGTGGTTAGGATAAGGAGAAGGGGAAAAATCAACCTTCAGAGAAGAGTCTAGGGGAGATTTCTTCAATGGGGTTGTCTGGATTCGAACTGCTCCTGAATAGTTATGTCACATTCAATGGTTGCCCATGATTGTTCAAGCTCGGCCCGGTTAGTGGCTGTTTTAAGGATAGTTTTGAAGAGGTTCAAGGTGATATGCGTTTGGTTCAATAATCCGGGTTCAACGTTAGGTTGAGCTGGTGTAGGAACTATCATGGGGGAACAGTACTGGTAAGAGAACTATTAAGAAAGATTGAGTGTTGTCTCAGTTTAGTTTTATAAAAGAGAATTCACGGTTGCAGTATTAACGATGTATGCAAATCCAAGGCTCGTTCCCGTAACTGTATTATATCTTAATCAAAGGGGTGAGATGGGGGAAAAACATTAAGCCATTTATAGTGTCAGGTTTCTATCGAGGGAAAACCTTACGAAGTAAATGGAAGAAGAAAATATTTAAGAAAATAACCGATGTAACAAAAAATGCATGTAGAATTCCGAAACTGCAAATTGGTCTTACACAACTGATAGCTACTGCAGAGGAAAGGTAATAAACAATTACAGAAAACCCAAATTTATTCGTTATAGTAGTGGTCGTACTAAATTATAATGAAGCACATCAACTATGAATATGAATTGAAAATGAAAAATGAGGAACAAGAAAGAAAACTTGTAATACAGAAGTGACGGAATTGAGAATCTCGGATCTGCTTGTATTAAATCTCAATGCAAAAACTCTATTACAAAATCTCAAAAAGGATCCAGCCCTATTTATTTCTCTTAGGGGTATATTTATACAATTCCTGCCAAGCAGGAAGAAACTCAATAGTCGCAAATATTTCAGTTATGACAGAGGAGAGAGCAATCGCTCCATCTTCCCTATTCTATCTTCATTAAGTGTCAGGTGCTCGTCTTCGCGCGGACTCAGTGCAGGCAATACATCTTTCCACTAGTTGAGATATGAGCCATGAAGGTTCCACTTAACAGTTGGCCTTAGTGAAGTAACATTCTCAGGCTAACTGTTGCATCTTGTCTCCCATTTGTGCATCGATGATGTCTAGGGAACTTAGTTGCGCGCTAGGTTGTATCAAATGCTTGTCAACTCGAGCCATGTCCACCCTGTCCATCTGAGAGATATCGGCTGAAATTCTCTCATCCTTCTCTTTCAGATTGAGCGAGATCTGTTCTACATTCATTTTCATTAATGTTTCGGCGTCGCCTCCACTGTCCATACCCAACAGCTGACCATCTATAAAATTGAAGGCTTCTTCTAATGGATTGGTTACTTTTTGGGCCTGTTCCTTGCCTAGGGCGATGTTATGCTCCCAATCATTCAACAGAATGTTATCTCTAGTTTTTTCTGGGATGGCGAGTCCGGGAGAAATTACCGAAACTCTGTTGTTTGTGTCTATCACCGCCTCCTAGAAGGCGACCCGAGCTGCTTATGCATCCCTTTCTTTGACAGTCAGGTTCTCGGAAACCCGACGCATCAACAGACAATCCTCTCAAATCGCTCCTACTTTGGCGAGCAAACTCTGTTTTGTAGAAGAGAGCCTGCTCCGAATCTCGATCGCTCGGTATTTAAATCCCTCAACGTTGATCATTTTTCTTTCGGTGGTCTCTACCTGAGCCTGTAGCTCTGTAATCATAGTCCTTTGTTGGCCCGACTGTATCCGACCACCTCGGATCCTCAGATGTGCTTACTCCAGCTTTGCTTTGAGCACTTCTATTTCATTATTATCAGCTAGTCGGGCCAGTTTTATCTCCCCGCTCACCTGACCTTTAGCGTTTTCTATGGTCGAAGCTACTCTGGCTTTGAGAGTCTTGATCAGGAAATTTTTCCTTTTGAGCTGGTTTTTTAGCACTCCGACCGAAAATTGATTCGCCAATGCATACGCTCCTAGCGTTCCTGCGATCTCTGTGGCGAATTGCTCATTCTTTTTGTTCTTTCCATCAGTCATAACCTTGAACTTTTTAGCAGTCGATTCTCCCTCCTGGTAGAATTCCCTTTTCACCACCGCTTTCCTCTTTTTGTCAAAGAAGAACTCGCCTGGAGGAAGTTCTTCTGCTCTGATAGGCCTCAGTTCCTCATTGAAAATCCATCCTTCTTCTATATTTCCTTGCGTCAACTGCAAGGGGGTGACAGAAGTGATGGGTTCCCTGATTTGTTTCGCTACCTTTCCTGAGGTGACGACCGGGTTCTGCTTCTTCAGAGGTTCGGGGGTCTTCGTCTCAATTTCTGGATTTTGTTTCTTTGGTGGGTCCGGATTTTGTGCCTCTGCTTCAGGCTTCTTCGTTTGCTTCCCCTCATCCTGGCTTTTTCCCAAGCCAAAAAATGCATCATTGGGGTCTTCATCATCCTCCGGTTCCGTCTCAGACACGCTCGAGCTCCCTCCTCGCAACACAGTGGGGAGACATCTTCGTTTGTGTTCCTGAAATTTCAATACAGAGACTGTGTCTTTGGGTGCTAAAGATGAGATTCGAGCTAGCACTTCTTCATAAGACCTCACCCCTCGAAAAACATCATCCGAGGGTGAAAACTCATGTTGAAACCTCTTTAGCCCACAACTAGCTAAATGATTGCTTACAATTTTCTGGGGATCATGTATTTTATACTCGATGGAGACCAAAATCAAGTCTTCGAGGGCTACAGCCTCAGCTTTGGCATGCCCGAAATCCAATAAAGAATAATAATTTAGCCGAACGGGAAAAAATGGCCACACCTTCTTTGAAGATGCTTTGAGTTCTTTACTCACCCCGCTGATCACTATTTGTCGGGCAATCTCGCGACAAGCCAGCTTGTCGGGGATGAACAGTGGTAGTGCAAGCGGGGGAACAATAGCTCCAAACACTCTGAAGTAGGAGGAATCTACCTCCACATACCAGTCCTCTATACCACTCATATTTGCAGCAATCCTGTCCGAGATATGAGGTGGCGAGTGACCAAAAATGGCGATGTGCAGGGGCACCATCACCCAGTTGAAAATTTTGTAAATGAACTTGTCCACGTTATTCTCCCATAGTTTGTCATAATACTCATGTACGGGCTTTTCTTAGACTGGATTCCAAGCCCAGCTCATCAAAGTGAATGGTGTCATAGAACATACCGCTTCCATAATATATGCAGACATGAAAAATGAGGTCGGTCTCCCACTTGCCTTCTGCTCTCGATACTCTGTGATCCAGTTGGCCAAGCTGTCCGAGAGTATCTTTGCCCAATTAAACGAGAAACCTTCTGCGACCCGAAACATGAGAGGCACCCACACAATGTAGAAATGTGATGTGTCCTCCCTTCCGAATAGTCGGCATGTCATCATTGCCACATACTTATACTGTGGCTCCAGCGAAGCGATTGAATAAACGCCCTGGTCATTTTCTCTGAATTTCGTGGAGCACGAAACCCAATCCTTTATCAAACCAGGCATGGTTTTTTCATATTGAGTGCACTCCTCTTTGAATTCCTCTAGGAATTCAGCACCATACGTGTATTCAGATGTCGTTGGGAGCTTATACATGGTTTGAATATGCTCTGGTCTAAAAGTCCCGACCGTGACCCGCTGGTCGTTCATGATAGTTTTGGTGGGTAAGTCTATGTGATCTAATGCCCATCGGATCATATCATAATATGGAAGCAACCGTGGTCTGGTTGCTACCCTGTGCATTCCAGATTGAACAACTATCTTGTATTTAGTGTTGAGGTCATCCTTTTCATTGTCGTCAGAGTCTGAATAATTCACCAACTTAGATTGTAGAATATCTGAAACAAACGACCAGCTAGGGACCGAGTCGACACTCCGGGGCAAAGTGTTGGAGACATTATCCAAGCCTTGCCTTGCAACCTCGACATTTTCCTTTGCTGCTTTCCATGGCACCATAGTTGAAGCTTGCATTTTCGCCCTTCTGCGATAGAACTGCGTATACATGCAGAAATTAGTCCACTTGGAAAATGACGAGCTCTGTATGCTTATGAAAATGATTTCCTTATAATAAAATGAAATTATTATATATATTTGAAGCTTCGGTACTTTTCGAAATAAGCCTGTCAAATCGTAATTAGAAACAAATTTATTGCGTAAAATCCGATCTTATATTCGTCGATTCACCCTAATTCTCAATTAATGTCATCAATTTTTTAGCGGTTTGACAGTCACTCGGAGTATGGAGGAGATGGATACCTTGGGAAACGTGCAATCCTCGAGGCGTGGGGTATATCTTGCCTTATCTTAAATTATCAAATTTTACCACCTTTCATCAATTCCTCGTTGTTCGCTACTTCGTGGATTTTCTTTTAACATTTTGAGTCCCCAACTCGTGAGATCACGAGGACCGACTTTGGCTTAATTAACTATAATCACGATTTGGAACATCCTTAATTTTATAATCCATTTATTCACCATATCACAACTCGGAACTTCGAAGGCAAGCTTCTGGGAGATCAGTATGCCGAGTCGCGAAACCGCGAGATGGCGATAATTAAGACTCAATTAAGGGAAAGAAAATCTTAGATTAGGTGATCAATTAATCTTGCTATAATTACGTCACGACTTCGTGATTCGGGGTTTTAAATGCCGTAACTTTCGAAAATATATGTCCGAGTGGCGAACCGTCGAGGACCAATTTAACCATTGTTAGATTTTTGCCTTTAATCCTTGACCAAGGTTATCCCAAAAGTACCTCGTGTTATCGATTCTCGGGGCTGTAAAAATAAAAACTTGGGTTTGGCGAACGCTGAGGCATGAAACCCCGACGACGTCTAGTCATGAGTCAAAAGATTTTACCCTAGTTAATGTCTTGGGCAAAAATTTGAAAACGACTTCGTCGTTTCATGACTCAGGATGTGTGAACTCAAGGATTGAAGTATCCGACTTGTGAGATCCCAAAGTAAAACAAAAAAAGTGAACATTCCTATGAAAGTGGACTTGTTTTGAGAGTAGAAAAAGCATCGTTGCTTACGCGACAAGGTTGCAGAGTTTTCAAAGTTTTGGGGGCGGGAAAAATCAAAAGGCCATGTTTAGAATTTAAGTATCCAAAATGAAAATTGTGACGGGTTAAAAAACAAGGGCAGCTCCAACACTATGGATATGGATGAAGTGGATATTGTTTTGGGATATCCTTGGATAGAATCAGTGGGTACAATTGATATTAATGTGAAAAAGAAGTTCTTGATGTTATGGGAAGGGAAAAAGAAAATCACATTGCATGATGTGTCTCTTAGTACGACAGAAGGGCCCACAACGGAAAGAAAATAAGTTACTATAGAGTCTATAGAAAGAGATGAAGCAAAACCACATGAAGGACACAATAAAGAAGGTAAGGAGGTCATTGGCTCAAAGGCACAATGTGTTGCTGATTTGAATAAAAATGAACAAATTCGTACAGTTTTTGTGTATCGACATCCACGTCATATAGATAAAAAAAATCATCAAGGCAAGGGTGTGAGAATCAACACACTTATGCACCGACATGGAACCAAAAAAGAAACCAGTGAAGAGGCACATGGACGACTACCAACACTACAGGAAGACATCAGGCTATAGAACCAATCCCATGGCAATACCGATAGGATATAGATCAAGATCATAATTGGAAGGAAACAATTGTACATCATGTTTGGCTTCCATTAGGATGGATGGATAGTTGTACTTGGTACCAGTTGGGTACATTTCTTAGTCGGTCATATTCTATGGTTTCCTCACGTGTTTTGAGGATGAAACATGTGAAGGGGGATGAAATGTAGTATAATTAGGGAGGTAATATGAGGTGCCTAGGGAGGTACCCAATGGGAATGTGGTTATGTATATTCAATGTAAGGTGGACTAGGTCCACTATATTATTAAATAAGACCCATTATGGTAGTTAGATATAATAAATAGGGTTTCTAGAAGATTATTTCTCTAGAATGTTCCTAGAATATAGAGAATATTATATAAAGAAGTGTAAGAAATGTATTGGAGTATGGTGAAGTATATTGTGATTGTAACAATCAAGGAATGATTGCATAGATGATTTTAGGGACTAAATTTCGCAAATGGGCTAATTTTCCATAGTTTTCCCAAAAAGAAATTCATCGATTTTCATTTTTTCTAAAAACAATTCACCCTAATTCCATAGAATAAAACTATTTTTCCTTAATAATTGGCAAAATTTTATAGAAACTATACAAAATCCTTAGAAATTGAATATTTTTACAAAACTATTGCCAAACATTTTACATTTTTCATATTAAGGACTAGTAAGATTAGCCCATGTTTCTACATTTTAATGTAAATTTCCATCCTTAAAATTATACCTGATTGCTTTAGGAGTTTTATCCTTCCATAAGGATCAATATATGGTGTTACCCTACCTCAAGGGTTTCTCTATTTCTTGTGTTCAGTGAATGGTTCAAGGTTTATTCTTGGTTATTTCTGAAGTATATTTGCAGATCTATTCAGGTACTTAACAGATACTAGGTTTTATCCACTTCACAATATGAAAATCCCTCTAGGCATGATTCCCCTAGGGCTCAATGCTCCTCCTCTAGGATGGTGTTCTCTCCAACAATATTTTAGTCCAATGCTCCTCTTCCATGGTCATATCCAAGTGTCCTCATGAAAGGAATTCATTATCTACTTTTGTGCCACATGTCCTCTCATATTCCCAATGATCCTATCATGTGTTTGAATGTAATTACCATGCTCCAATGCCTTGTCATCAACATATGTGTTTGGGTCCACAACCAAGCTTCGTGAAATATGCTCCTCAACCTAAGCATATACAAGTAAAGTGTCCAAACCTCTAAGGCATAAATCACATGGTCTTAAGATCCTATGGAAATGTTCCTTCCTTGAAGTTCCTAGAGATACTCCTAGGTATGTACATCTCTTAATTGCGCAACTAACTCCCTAATTGTGTTCACCTTATGGGTTATTCATCATGTCGATCGGAGTAACAAACTTTTAGGTAAGTTCATTTTCCTAGCACTTTAACCAATGTTAAGAATCCACCCAAAATCAACCATCCATATGTACATGAAGCATCTCTAATGGATTAGCAGTGGCTAATAACACTTACATAGTAACCTCAAAAGTTAACACTCCCACTTTAGGAGAAAAGTGTTTTGTGTAGCACCATTGAACTCCCTTTGAATATGAAACATATAACTCTAATTCCTCCAAAAAGTTGAGATAATACTCCTCTATCATGATAAAACATCATATATACTTTGCAAGATTCATACCCATAAATACATGCGTACACACCTCGTCATCCAAGAAATCACTACTCAAAAAGGTCTGTCTCTCTATAAGAAATCAACCAAGCAATCTGCAACTTGGCCGCTATATGGTGAACATCCTAGATAAATGCAACAAAGCCATTTGGTTTACACCATCAAACCAAGATACTCCCTCTTCCCCTTTGCTAGGAGCTCCAAAATAACAATGATCATCTATGAAAATGAAAGAACATAATCCTGGACCAATGCTTACTATTGAGCTCTAAATTATTTTGGCACCACATCAAGTGCTAAAAAGGATATCTTACAAACATAAAACTACAAGGAAAACCCCACTTAGTGGAAGTTTTAGCAAAGGTTTTGGTGTAACAATATTGCATAAAATTATAAAAAAACACCTCCACAATTGACAATGGGGTTCTAGTAGATGTTCACTATAACTAAAATTTTTGGGAGGTTGAGGTCCTAATAGAGGTTTTTTCTTTATGCACTAAAATGAATAAGGTGTACTAGTGCACACATATTTAATATGTAGTAGTGCATATTGTATACTTCAAATCACCCATATGTATTAGATATTTTGAAAGGGAAAATGCATATTATATTTTTTAAAACATCACTGCATATAATATGTGTTAGCATTGGTGCATATATATCCTTGCACACTATGAATTCTTTCTAATGGTAATTAAAACAATAATGAAAACAATAACATTATCATAGGAGGGAATGATGTTTATATTTTAGTTATGGGTACTACTACTCTTATTACATTATTATCACCAATGTGCTTTTACATGTATATCACATAAGTGTATAACAATCATTGAAATGGATCGATGTGTAACAATCATGAAATGAATTATTGTGTAAATAGGTATGAAACATAGGGGCTTCACTAAGTAGACAATACATTAATATGCATGTTCATAAAGGGGGTTAAAAAAAGGTCAAAACCAAGGGAAACATACTGAGGTGTATTAAGGGGTGGAGGTTTTTTTTAATCATATGCAAAAATATAGGTATTGCAGGGGGGTGGATCATGCTCTAGGATTGAGGGTGGGTTGAAAATATAAAAAGACCTAAAATTTTAAAACACTTCCAAGCACGTACTTATTTTTTTTAGAGTTCTCTTCCTCCCCTACTCATAGTGAAACCCTAAAACTACTCACAAATGTGTGCTCAATTTTTCCACATTTCTCGTATTCCCTTTCTCATAGTGAATCTCTAACACTACTCGCAAAACTTTGCTTAGTTTTTCCATAGTTCTCTTCCTCCCTTGTTCATAGAAAA
Organism: Picea glauca; assembly: GCA_000966675.3. Taxonomy (NCBI): domain Eukaryota; kingdom Viridiplantae; phylum Streptophyta; class Pinopsida; order Pinales; family Pinaceae; genus Picea; species Picea glauca. Next base: position 213,152 of record JZKD02S1729070.1, read on the forward strand.
TTCCTAGCAGTGCACGCAATGAAACCCTAGTTGCAAATTTGAATCTGCTCTGAAAAATAACACAACATGCTTAATTTGTAGCGTTCTATACTTCAATTAGATTTATCCATCTTCTGGAGGGAAACAATGTACACAAATTTTAGTCTGTTCCTATAAAGAAACAAGCATAAGAAAAATATCCAATAGTTAGTGAGAAAAATAAACCTATTGTTCTATATAATGGGCACATATTGCTTGGATTTTTTGAGGACCAAATGAGAAATAAGAATTGTTTTGTATTAAGTTGTTGTTTTGTTTTTGTTTTTTAATGGGAATCATTAACATTAGTTTGGAAAATAAATTACATATATATTATATTTGGAGGTGGAATTGCCTTCCTACAAATATTTGAATGGGAATGAAGAATGATTGTGAGTCGATTGTTGCCTTATTAAGCTACTAAAACAAGGTGATAGAGAAGGACAACTATTTTCATATTGATTCTATAGATACATAGTCCAACGATCCTTTGATTTATCAGTCAGAATTAACTAGATAAAAGGAAGAAATCTATTAATAGATAGTTGTATTTTTGTCTCTTTTTATTATGTTCTTTTTGTGTTGAAGAACAAGGACAAGAATGAACACTAAAGTAAAAATAAATAAAATAGTTGTTTATTTTTGTGTTATTTTGTAGATACATTTCAATCAAATGACTTCGGATTTCCAAGAATAGAAAGGTTAGTAATGAAATTATTTTTTGATGACTTTAATTTAAACAAATTTTATATGCATTAACATATTATGCAAGACGTCTCAAGATAATATTTTAAAGGCTCAATTTATGCAACTATTCTAAATTGTAAATCATAATCTATGGGATTTTTCATAGTTCATTATCATTAATCAATTTGGTATGTTGTGTGGTATATTTTATAATGAATGAAAGGCTAATTTATTATGTTGATGATGTCCATAGGCTATCAACATTGTTTCCTATATCGCTAGTTACTTATTTCTTATAAAAAAATTGTTAGATCACGACAGTTGTGCAACATACCTTGCTTGAATACTACAAAGGAGTTTGTTTATTAAACATAGCATAATTTTAGGTCTTCTCAGTAGCAGAGAAGCAAAAATTTGTAAGTTCGAGGCATAGATTCCTAGGATTATATTTTATTCAAATATATCTTTAGAAATATACGCAGTTTTTTTTACCTTCTAAATATTTTGTAGGAACAATTGACAATGTTCGCCTTTTTCCTTAAAGTTTTGTGTATGTTCTTCACTTTTTTCCATAGAAAAAAGTTGTAACCTTTTATTAGATATAAAAATGTACATTCTGCAGATATATTTTTCAGCATTTTCAAAAAATAAAAATTACACTCCCTTGGGTATGGAAAGCATCCCTTCCTATCTACCTTCACATTGTTTTCTAAAAAACATTCCTTCAACTATAAATCATTTATCCTCTATCTAGTCTATAACAACTCCAATGAAAAGAAATCCAATGGCCTAATATTCAATTTCAGTACTAATCCCTCCAAAGGTTGAAAACCAATATATATATAAGTTATTCCAACAAAAATGGGTATGAAACAACAACATCATTGAAAAAGAGAACCCTTTGAATTGTCTTTAGTCCTAAAAGGGATTTGGCATGATTTGACTGGCATTGGTAGGCCTAGTAGGTCCATACCCTCTTTGAAGACAAATGACTTTTCCATCCAAACTATATATGAGAGTTGAGAGTTCATAATATTCCTTTAACAACAATGGCAAGCTTGTACCTTATTGTTTCCTGAAAAACATTCCTTCAACTATAAATACCTTATACTCTATCTAGTATATAATGACACTAATGGAAAAAAATATGAAAACAAATGGCCTAATATGCAAGCTCAATACTAATCCATCCAAAGGCTAAAATCCAATGCATATAAAAGACTAGTCCATCAAAACTAGGTATGAAACAATAGTATCATTGAAAAAGAGAACCCTCTGAATTGTCTTCAAGCCTAAAAGGACTTCGACATGATCATCACTTGACTTCCATTGGTAGGCCTGAGGAATTTTATAGAAAAACTATGTATGAGAGATAAACACCCAAATTATTCCTTTAGCATCCTTGGAAAGCCTATACCTTTCTTAATAATTCTAAGAGACATTTCCACCAGAGTTGTGAATGAAATCCTATAGTAGAATTCTAAGAGACATTTCCTAGGGAAACGTTCCTTCCTTGAAGTGCCTAGAGTTACTCCTAGGTATGTACCTCTACTTATTGACAAACTGACTCCCTCATTGTGTTCACCTTATGGGCTAGTCATCATGCCGATCAAAGTAACAACCTTTTAGGTAAGGTCATTGTACTAGCACTCTAAACAATGTCAAGAATCCACCTAAAATCAATGATCCATATGTACGTGAAGCATCTCTAATGGATTATAAGTGGGTGATAACACTTACAGAGTAAGACCAAAAGCTAACACTCCCACTTTAGGAGAAAATTTTTTTGTGTAGCACCATTGAACTCCCTTTGAATATGAACCTATAACTCTAATGCCTCCAAAACGTTGAGAGAATACTCTTCCATCATTGTTTGCACTCTTTTCGTCGTTTGATGAGCAAAAAGTGAGTGCTTACATGCTTAGTTGGGCTCTTCTAGTCATGACAGTTGTATGGTAAAAGGTTAGAAAGAAAACAACAAAGCTACTAACAAGAATTAAACAAAAACTAAATGAAACTATGAGCATAGGAACAAAAAATAAAAACAAAT
>JZKD02S1729070.1:232746-259857 GCA_000966675.3 Picea glauca
ATGAATGGGACAAAGTTCCTATGCTTGACGAACCTTCCACGTGGCATCCTACCATTGTTTCACATGATAGGTGGCATCCTACCATTGTCATACAATTGGCTTAGGTTGATGTACAATTGGTATGGATTGTTGGTTTTCATTTATGTTAGCCATTGGAGAGTGATATTGTATATTGATGTCAACCCTTAGTGATTGATGTCAACCCTTGGAGAAAGTCTGGTAGCGAATTCTGGTAGCACAAAGGTTTGGGTAATGGACCTAAGGTTGTTTCATGTATAATGGTATGAGTTTTAATATATTTGAAGGTAATACTATTCTATATGGATAGTACATGCCATTCCATTTCTGGTGGTATGTGTAATGTCACATAACTCCTCACGGTTAGAGAGTTATGGCCATGTGAAGTTGGAGAACCCAGGTTTAGGTAATGGACCCAAGTTTGCTTGATGGATAATGGTATGAGTTTAGATATATTTGAAGTAAATACTATTATAGATGGATATTACATGTCATTTCATTTCCAGTGGTATGTGTAACATCACGTAACTCCTCACGGTTAGAGAGTTATGGCCATGTGAAGTTGGAGAACCCTCATGAGTCCTCTAGAAGCCCCAAAAGGTCAAAGTAGTCAAAGTAGTCAAAATGGTTTAAGAGATGTTAGAAGGTAAATAATAAAGTGAAGTGATGCATGTAATATAAGTCAAAGTGAATACACAAGGAATTATTTAAAAAGTTAATAGATAAATTACTAAGTTGACAAGTGGTTAGAAGTGGGTTAGCCCTAAAATAAGGAAAGTGGTTTAAGATGGTTAGGAGGTAACCCCTTGAGGTAAAGTGAAGTGATGAGTGTACTATAATTCAAAGTGGATAAAAAAAAAATATTTAAATAATAAATTACTAATTGGACAAGTAGTTAGAAGTTGGTTAACCCTAAAATAAGGAAAGTGGGTTAAGATGGTTAAAAGGTAACCCCTTGAGGAAGCTACATGAAAGTATAAATAAGAGGCAAGGCTCTCTCATTTTATATCAAACTTGAGCATATTGAATATCTACAGGTGACTAAGGTAACCAAAGGATATATAAGCCAAATTTCATAGAGAAGGTGAAGTAAAGAAGGCCAAAATTCAAGGGAGGATAAATTCTTTTGATGATGCTTTCCAAGGTATGTTATTTACAGGTCATCTCACCATTTTCGCAATAAATTTTTTTATAGAATGATTCAGACTGTGAAATTGATAGGTCATTGAGAAAACATATCCAAGTAGTTGTGGTACGAATTTCAGCTTGTGGGTTGTTGTATTTTTGGAGTTACACTACGTGGAAAATAGGGTTTGTGGCTAGTCCTGAAACTAGTCTAAAACAAGTTTTTCGGGTAAAAACATCATAACTTATTCATAACAAATACAAATTAAGTAAGAAAAAATGTGTTGGTTAGAGTATAGTATTTATTATTCTGTGTAACATTTTTAGATCCATACAACAAATATTCCATGTGTAGCACGCTCTACAGGTTCTCTCTCTAGAATAAGCCAGAATTCAACAAGGTATGTCATTTTTGCTATAACTCATTTTATGAGAGGTTCCAAGTAGTGAAACCTAGAGGAATTGCATAAAACATACTGACAAAAATTTTGTACTATTTTCAGATCTTAATTCATTACAGGTACATAGTTATGTTTATTTCAAGTTAGGGTTGTTGACTAATCCAAAACTAGTCATGTGATACTAAAGAAAAGTTTAATGAAAATGCTAGTCTCTTGTCGTTAAATTTAAGGAAGGTTTGTAGGTATGTGATCATATACAAATCAGATTTGGATGATGAAATTGATGAGGGATTTTGGTTGAGGTACATGTTGGGTACATGGTCGAGACAATTAGTTGATAAGTTTGCACATACATGAGGTGTATAGTTGATGATGTTGGTACATCTTGATGAGTCATAGTTGATGAGTAGTTGATACATTATTGGCACATACTTTGTACATGGTTGGAGGCACTTCTTAGTAGTATTGTTGACACATGGTTTATGGATGATGTAGCATACTTGTATTGGTATATTATTAGAAGCACATATTGATCTTGGTGATGATTATGAGTTGTTGTGTTATGCTTGGCTGATGCACATCTTTGAGAGTTGTCTTGGTGAGTAGATATGATTTGGTTGATAAGATTGATGAGACAAGTTGTTGTGATAGGTTGTTTGGATAGGTTGTTGTGATAGGTTATTTGTACAGGTTTGGTGCATGGTTGATACACTTGTTCATGGTACTGGTTTAGTACAGGTTGGTGCATGGTTGATGCACTTGTTTATGGTACAGGTTGATTACAAGTTGATTGGTACATGCTTACAACAGTATATCTCACAGTGATAGTGTGACAGTGGTTCCATCATTCTACTTATATTTCAAGGTGGTTGGAAGGGGAAAGGACAGGTGGTTGTAGCCACCTTCCGATTGTATCCGTAGAACATAGGAGGTCGTAGCCTCCTTATGATTGTAGCCAAAGAATTGGGGAGTTGGATCTTCCCTCAGGTTGTAGCCTGAGAAATTAGGGTGTTGGAGCCTCCTTTTAGTTGCAGCTGGAAAACAAAGGAAGTTGATGATTACAATGAATGTAATTCTTAAAGACGTATAAGAAAAAGAATTTTGTGGTTTTCTCCTGCTTTGGGTTTCCACATAAAAACATTGGTGTACTGTGTATGTGTATGATTTCTAATTTTTTCATTGTTTATTTACTCTGCAACTATGGGATGCTAATGATACATTGATATAACACTTGCATATTGTGGTTAAAAAGGATTGAATTTCTTTATTACTGATTCAGCCCCCCTCTCAGTAATCCAACACATAGATGGGACAAAGGTCCTATCCCTGACAAACCTTCCACGTGACATCCTACCATTGTTTCACACAATAGGTGGGTCCCATCCCATCAAGTTTTCCTCCAATGCACATATTTATCATTATAGATCCAATATCTATGGTGGGTATTTTTTTACGGGCCATCAAGTTGCATTCGGTTCAAATCCATTAGTGGGTGCAAATATCCATCGTTGTAGATCCAACTTCCAAGATCAACAAAATATATGGATTACGTGTTGAGAAGTAGCACTTGAGTTAATTTTCCATTCTGACTCGTAACCTCTTACCACTAGTGGTTTCATTGGGGGACACAACATAATACTACTTGTTACAAGTCCAAATGCACCCAAACAAAAACCACTTTCACTTGGGCTTGTAATTGCCTTTGCCAACATGGATGTCTAGTCTCTCCCAGGCCCACCACCAACAAAATGAACCCCTTACATATACCATTTTTTACCTTTTCATTTCATGTCACTAGTATGTGTCCACCTCACCCTCCATGTCACCAGTATAGAAAAATCCTATTTTTTCCAAAATTCCAATTTTTCTAAAATTCCAAAATTTTGTCAATTTTGCCAAAAAAAACCTAATTTATTTCATGAACCACCATGAAAACTATGGATCAAGATTTTCATGGCCAATTGTATCCCAATGGACATCAATTTGATGTTTTTACCTACAATTTAGACATCTTAGTACTAATTTTCCACTGCGTTTCATCAAGAAATTGGGGATTTTACCCAATTTTTCCTAATTTCCTCAAATTATCATATAAGCCAGTACCCTACCACTTAATACTAAAACTTTTTCTCCATAACAATGAATTACTTGAAGTTTCATTCCTCTACATGCTGGATATATATCTAATTTAGTGATGTTTACCCTAATCTACCCAATTACCAAGTTTCACTTCATTTTCCCTAATTTCACTTAATTTCTGTTTGGTAGACTTTGCAACTTCATTATTTCAGCCAAATAGACCCCGTAAATGTCAATTAGACCTCCTATAATGGTTTTTCTTATAGAAATTGGGCTTCTTTTTTCAATTTCACCCAATTTCTCCCAAGTTTTTTTGTTTAACTTTCCTCAATTTTTTCATGTGTTGACTCTATAACCACAAATTTTATAAAGTTTAGTCCTCTTCATGCCTATAAAATATTTGATTCATGTATTTTTAACCTCCTTTGCTTCAATTACTAATTTGTGGGACAATTTCCCCAATTTCGCATAGGAAAATTATGACAAACAATTTGCAGGCATAATGTAGCATTTTTTTTCTAGTGTACACTCTGATTTCTAGCCCATACATTCCCAATGATACAACCTAGCTCTTATACCAACGTGTAACATGCCTAGACTCCTATATGAGCCACATTATTACAAATCCCACTCTGCACACATTTTATTTTCTAAATTATCTAAACTTGGCTCATATTCCATAAAAATAACGACTATGATACCATTAATTATATAATTGCACAATCCCATCCTTACCTAGGGTAACATTTACACATATTCTACTCTGAAACCAAAGTATGCACCTTTGTCACCTTATTAGATATAATTCCTTAACAATGTACACCTAGTACCATAATTATTCCATGTTATGAATGCTTATGAATACTTCCATGAAATGTAGCATATAAACATAACATGGAAAAAAATATAGACATGCATCAACATGTATAAACCAAACAACATATGTACACAAGACAAAACATAGAAATAAGCACATAAAACCATAATCGTAACATTTTTATTATGTAAATGGCACCAATTGGCTACATACCTCAGACGTTCCACCTAGCCATAGACTCTACAACTCCAATTCTCTCAATATAAGGTCACTCCCAAGTTGGGGCTATGACTCCACTAGGGAAAAGGAACTCTCTCTAGGACAACTAAGGTCTCACAGTTAGTTTTGGGTTCAAACTAGGTCAAGGTAAAAAACTCTAGTAGAAACTCCAACCAACAAGTTCTCATCTCCCTTAAGCCTGCACAACTCAAGGAATTGTACCCCCTTCTCCACACCACAATCCCTCAGGATGTCCCACTTCCCTTCTAGAGGTCTAGCACAAGTTGGACAACAAGTCTTAGATTTGTGGCTCTATGATATATAACTTATCTCATGGGGTCTTGAGGTACCCTCTAGGCCTCAAAGCAAGGGAAACCTATCCTAGAAAAATATTTGTCTAGGGCTCTAGCCTTCCCTAAAAAAACCATGGAGAATTTTTCCCACTAATCACATATGATTCACCTATAATTCTCAAGGTACTCAAGTCACAGGGTCTCAGTGTCTCTCACTAGCTCACACACCAACCTACTAAGGTAACAAAGGAAATAATGGACAAGAATGAATACCTTTTCCACGAACTCTATACTTTAAATATGCATGTCTCTCTATTAACAAGTGGCACCCATGCAACCACCTTCCCACCACTTAGGAACTCATTTATCTTCCTTAGGAAACTTAGGATATAATTATCAATTAAGAATTAGGATTAGGACTTATGATTACTTTAATATATTTGGATTAGACCCCTTTGCATAGCTCCTTTACTTAATCCCTTATTCCCCTTTCCCTCTCATGGATTCCTAGCTCCCCATACTCTTTTGTATGACTTGGTCTATAACTGTGATGTGTTTTTATTTATATATATGAGTATGATTACAATGTACAAAGCTTATCTCACTTTCCTTTCAACATATAGTCTCTTCGACCTAATATCACACAAGAAACCTAGCCCAAAACATACATACATAGGCACTTTAGCCCAAAACATACAATCTCATCAACCTAAAATATCATATGTACATAACATATTACAACCTAGGGATCAAAATAGGGTATTACACCTCCATGGAACATCAAGAAAACATTAACTGAGTCTTTATCCATGCAATTCATCACACCAAGATCAAGACTCATTATGCTAGGACCTCCATGATATTTTTCTAACCTCTATGCATCCCACAAGAGAAAGGTTCCAAAATCATGCACGATGTTAGCTCCCTCTCCATATCTTATACTAGGGTATAAATCCTATCCATACAACAAGAGCCCTAACAACCATCATTATCTCCAATGTCATATTATTCTCTAGGGTTTACTTACATAGCACAAACACTGACCTCACATAAGAGAAAACTATAGCATAACACAAGAGAAATCTCTCCAAGGATAACTGACACATCTCTCTCTATCTCTCTTTTTGTCCTCTCTTAGGGTTTCCTCATGAACCCTAGTGTCTTAGTCCCTACCAAACTTCTCCAAGATAATACAAAGAATAGAGTACAATAAATGGTTAATAATATGACAAATATTTTCCCTCCATTTATATATATAGTAGGTGAGGGAGGCTAATAAAACAAGGACTTATGTCCATACAAGTGACCATCAAGGAAACCCCACATGGAGTGCCCTATAATAAAATAATACACAAGTGTGATACTATAGTATACCTAGGGAGGTAATATGGGGTACCCAATGGGAATGTCGTTATGTATATTCAATGTAAGGCGGACTAGGTCCACTATATTACTAAATAAGACCCATTATGGTAGTTAGATATAATAAATAGGTTTTCTAGAAGATTCCTTCTCTAGAATGTTCCTAGAAGATAGAGAATGTTATATAAAGAATTGTAAGAAATGTATTGGGGAATGGTGAAGTATATTTGTAGATCTATTCGGGTACTTAACATTTGGTATCATAGCACTTTCGTTGGCCAAAGAAGGGAAGAAAATTTTGGTTCATTTTGCAGATTTTTTGAAAGGAAAAAAAGGGGGCAACACTTCAAACTCAGTTCTGAAACTTTTTGCTCATAATTTGTAGAAAATAATTGGATATTTGAATTCCTCTATAAAAATACCCAGTTTCAAAAAAATAAAATTAGTCAAAATGGAGTCTAGGAAATGAAGTTATCAACGTTTTAAATTCGAAAAAATTTCAAGGTTTTTTCTGAAAAAGCCGCGCGATTCGCACTGTAAGTTATAGTTCTATATTTGGGTTTTTCATAACAAGATGTATTTTCCAAGAAATTCTGATGGCCCTGGTATTGAAGAAGTCATAAATAAGAGGAATTCATTCAGTAAAGATCATTTGAAAGCATTGATAAGCTTGAATTTACAAGGTGATGTTGGCATTTGGTGGAATTCACTTAACTATAGCAAAATCATGGCACTCTCCGATGAAGAATTTCAAAAAGTGTTTTTAGAAAAATGGTCTCATGCCAAGAGTACAAAAAGAATCAAGGGTTTATTTTCATGTGGAAATTCTATATTACAGGTTCATGGATGTATCCATAAAGAAAATATCATTGTTTCTATTAACCCTAGTTGCCTGCATAATTTTATCAATGTTCAGTCTGTTAATAGATTGCGAGTTTCGGCAAATAATGTTGAAAGCACACACGTTGAGGGTGAAAATGTTCAAATTTTTAAATATTTGAAGATTACCATGGAAAAATATGTGTTGCATTCAAATTTTTATGCTATGGATATGGATGAAGTGGATATTTGTTTGGGATATCCTTGGATAGAATCAGTGGGTACAATTGATATTAATGTGAAAAAGAATTTCTTGATGTTATGGTACAAGAAAATGAAAACCACATTGCATGATGTGTCTCTTAGTAAGATAGAAGGGACCACAACAGAAATAAAAGAAGTTACTACATAGTGTATAGAAGGAGATGAAGAAAAAACACATAAAGGACACAATAAAGAAGCTACAGAGGTCATTGAATCAAAGGCACAATGTATTGTTGATTTCAATAAAAAAGAACAAATTCCTATAGTTTTTTTATATTGTCATCCACATCATATAGATAAAAAAAATCATCAAGGCAAGGGTGTGAGAATCAACACACTTATGCACCAACATGGAACCAAAAAAGAAACCAGTGAAGAGGCACATGGAGGACTACCAACACTACAACAAGACATCAGGCTATAGAACCAATCCCATGGAAACACCAATAGGATACAGATAAAGATCATAATGGAAAGGAAACAATTCTACATCATGTTTGGTTTCCATTAGGATGGATGGATGGTCTTACTTCATACCAGTTGGCTACATTGTTTAGTCACTCATATTGTATGGTTTCCTCACGTGTTTTGAGAATGAAACATGTGAAGGGGGATGAAATGTAGTATACTTAAGGGGGTAATATGGGGTACCTAGAGGTACCCAATGGGAATGTGGTTATGTATATTTAATGTAAGGTAGACTAGGTCCATTATATTATTAAATAAGACCCATTATGGTAGTTAGATATAATAAATAGCGTTTCTAGAAGATTCCTTCTCTAGAAACTATAAAAAGACCAAAAATTTGAAAACACTTCCAAGCCCGTACTTATTTTTTTAGAGTTCTCTTCCTCCCCTACTCATAGTCAAACCCTAACACTACTCAAAAATCTATGCTCAATTTTTCCACATTTCTCTTCTTCCCTTTCTCATAGTGAATCTCTAACACTACTCACAAATATTTGCTTAGTTTTTTCATAGTTCTCTTCCTCCCTTATTCATAGCAAATTCCTAGAAGTGCATGCAATGAAACCCTAGTTGAAATTTTGAATCTGCTTTGAAAAATAACACAACATGCTTAATTTGTAGCGTTTTATACTTCAATTGGATTTATCCAGCTTTTGGAGGGAAACAATGTACACAAAGTTTAGTCTGTTCCTATTCCTTCAACTATAAATCCCTTATACTCTATCTAGTATATAACCACACTAATGGAAAAGAAGATGAAAACAAATGGCCTAATATGAAAGCTCAATACTAATCCATCCGAAGTCTAAAATCCAATATATATAAAAGACCATTCCATCAAAACTAGGTATGAAACAATAGTATCATTGAAAAAGAGAACCCTCTGAATTGTCTTCAAGCCTAAAAGGACTTTGACATGATCATCACTTGACTTCCATTGGTAGGCATGAGGACTTTTATAGACAAACTATGTATGAGAGATAAATACTCAAATTATTCCTTTAACAGCCTTGGAAATCCTATACCTTTCTTAAGAATTCTAAGAGACATTTCATTAGAGTTGTGAATGAAAGCCTATAGTAGAATTTTAAGAGACATTTCCTAGGGAAACGTTCCTTCCATGAAGTTCCTAGAGATTCTCCTACATATGTACCTCTCCTTATTGAGAAACTCACTACCTCATTGTGTTCACCTTATGGGATAGTCACCATGCCGAATGGAGTAACAACCTTTTATGTAAGGCCATTTTACTAACACTCTAATCAATGTCAAGAATCCACCCAAAATCAACCATCCATATGTATGTGAAGCATCTCTAATGGATTAGCAGTGGGTGATAACACTTACAGAGTAACCCCAAAATCTAACACTCCCACTTTAGGAAAAAAGTGTTTTGTGTAGCACCATTGAACTCCCTTTGAATATGAAACCTATAACTCTAATGCCTCCAAAACATTGAGAGAATACTCCTCCATGATGATAAAACATCATATATGCTTTGCAAGATTCATACCCATAAGTACATGACTTCACACCTCATCATGCAAGCAATCACTACTAAAAAAGGTATGTCTCTCTACAAGAAATCAGCCAAGCAATCTGCAACTTGGCTTATATATGGTGAAAATTAACGATAAATACAACAAAGCCACTTGGTTTACACCATCAAACCAAGATACTCCCTCTTCCCCTTTTCCAATGGTTCCAAAATAACAATGACCATCTATGAAAATGAAGGAACATAACCCTGGACCAATGCTTTCTATTGAGCTCTAAATTCTTTTGGCACCACATCAAGTGCTAAAAAGGTTATCCTAAAAAGATAAAACTACAAGAAAAACACCACTTAGTGGAGGTTTTAGCAGAGGTTTTGGTGTTACAATATTGCATAAAATTATCAAAAAACACCTCCACTATTGACAATGGGGGTTTTAGTAGATGTTAATTATAACTAAAAAATTTGGGAGGTTGAAGTCCTAATATAAGTTTTTTCTTTTTGCACTTAAATGAGTAAGGTGTACTAGCGCACACATATTTAATATGCAGTAGTCCATATTGTATACTTTCAAATCACCCATATGTATTAGATATTTTGAAAATACTAATGCATATCATATTTTTTAAAGCATTAGTGCATATAATATGTGTTAGCACGGATGCATATATATCCTTGCACACTATGAAGTCTTGTTAATGGTAATTATAACAATAATGAAAACAATAACAATATCATAGGAGGGAATGATGTTTCTATTTTGGTTATGAGTACTATTACTCTTATTATATTTACTATCATCAATGTGATTTTACATGTATATAACATAAGTGCATAACAAACATTGAAATGGATCGATGTGTAACAATCATTGAAATGCATTAGTGTGTAAATAGGTATGAAGTGCACCATTAGGGTCAAATGAGTACAATTCATCGATATATTTTATGTTATTTTTGTTTGCGTTGCGGGTATGCAAATATAACGTCTTGGATTTTTTACAAAATCTCAATTAACCATCAAAAAAATCAATTTTTTAATAATAATATTGTCTTTTATATTTTAATTAATGTGTTTCAATATAATCATTGCATTAGTGTATTGTGTTTTTAAACAAATAAAACAACCAATTATACATTTGTTCATTGTATTAATGCAAATTGACCATATATTTAAAGGACACTGTAACATTGTATCACAGTAGAGATTGCAACAGAATGAGAAACCTAGTTTATTATTGTTGGCACACAAGGGCATACCCAGGGTTCAACGCTTCAACAACGCACCAACAAAACCCTAACTACCGGCCCTTTCAGCAGCACCTACGAAGCTGATGAAGTCACACCGGAGGTAGAGGCAGGGGTGGTTGTAGGACTCAAGTGTCTACAACCTAGCTAGGACACAAATCTGTGATCACAATACTTACAGAGCACTTAGCAGTTAATCATTCATTAGCATTTAACCCTTATTCACATCGCAGGAGAAAACCCTAATTCCAGAACAACGTAGTATTCAATCAGATCTAACACATCTAAGAACTTAGCATATGGAAATAGATCAGATATAGCATTCATTCACATCACTAAGTACTAAGCTATCATATCAAATTCATCTAAACATACATTATTGCACTAAGCATAAATCATATGAACAATATAACAACCATAATGCACAAAGAAACCATAACATAGGATATACATGGTTCACCCCATCGTGGGGCTACATCCACCAACTCTTCTTCTTCTTTATTGTCTTTTGTCAATCATATACAGGCACAGCGCCACAAAACCCTGCTCCGCAGAGGACAGGAGATCTGCGTGCACCTCACTAGATCCTCCTTCCCCGAGCTAGGTTACAGCACCAAGCCTTCCTATAGTCTTTGCACAAAGCACTACATATGAACTACACTTAGCTCCACAATTCTCAACATACACCAAGCACAGAGCCTCTTACGATCACTTGCACTTAGCACCACTTACAACTGACTTAGCACATTGGCCCTTTCCTACATCGCCTAGATATCTATTTATACATTACAAAAGGGCCTAAACATGGGTAAACCCAAGGGTCGGCATTCCCATGCTCATTACATAAACCCTAATCCCAAAAATTCCTGAAAAGGGGGTGATATCCCGTGATCTCCGCTTTGCCTTGCACTCCACCTTTGACCCGCCTATTGAAGTCCCAAAAATGGTCAAACATGACCAGCGTTTCCACAAAACTTGGTCAAGGGCCAATAGGCCCCCAACACTCGCCTGTGACTCGTCCTGAGTCACTCTGATCTGGGTAACTCTACCTCAAATTCCTCGAGCTTGGCTCGAGCTACTTCGACCTGTTATTTCTCCAGGGCCTCCTGCTCGACGAACTTATGAATAACTGTCTCGATTATAGGTCCTTCCAAGCGTTGTTCAACTGTGGTGACTACTTGTTCTAGTTATGCTCCTCGTCATTCAATATCCTCAAAAAGTAGGCAAGTTTCATCTTGGACTGGCTGTAGATTCTGAGTCACTTCCATGGCTTTTATTTGTATGGAATGGACCTATTGTTGAGTCGTATGTTGTTCTTCGGACCTTTTCATCCTCTCAACTACTAACAAGAGTTTCAACTATTCTTGTATTTTTGTTTCTTGTTGCTTTGACTCATGGAGTTGTGACTCTGGTGTCTTTAGTTCAGGGACCTTTGTGAGGTGCTCATAAGTCTGTGCACTTCGACTACTAAGTTGTTTACATTCCAAGGCTAATACCTTGATTCTCTTGACTGTGCTTTGGGAAATTTCTTGTCTCTGGTCTCGCACTTCCTATGGAGTGCTTGGCACTATTCATAGCTCCAGTTCTGCTACTCGCTATTGAAGATGCTAGATGGCTTCAAGAAGCTTTGCCACTTGATTCTCCACTAGGTATTCTTCCATTTTCTTTAAGCTCGTCACAGAGCGAAGTGCTCTGTTGAATACTTGTTTAAATCTGGCCTACTCTGCGATTAGCTATTCTTTCTCTTTCTAGATCTGCTCTCTATCTTCTGCAATATTTGTTTGGAGTTCATCCTTCTCCTGTTGCGCAACTCGGTGTTGCTCTATGACTTCCTCTTGTACTTTCTTCGGGGCCTTTCTGGCATGTTCTTTTTCTTCTTGGACATGACGTAGGTGAGCTTCAGTCGCATCTACTATTCTACAGAGTTGGGTAGGCTCATCTCCTAGATCTGTTTCTTCTGATGGTGGGGGTGCAGTAGACATTGTGCGGCTGGAGAAAAGGGCTTGTTGTACCCCTCTCAGCTCTTCTTCAATCCTTTCATACATGGTCTCTTGTTTTTTTTCATTGACCTGTAAAATATCTTCTGAGGTATCTAATACAACAGTGATGATTAGGTTGATGTCATCCACCATGAGCATGGTCTCTAACTTGGGCTTACTAGCTTTGGAATTCTTCCACGAAGATGGTTTTGTGGGGGGAACCTTTATTTTCTTGGAGATCTCAACTTCATATATGGGATCCCTAGGTGGTGTTACTTTTCCTTGCCTCTGCTTATCATCTTCTCCCATGTCCTCTTCCTTGTCTACTTCATCACCACCTCCTCCTCCAGACGAATCCGAAGTAGTCTCTTCTGATGTGTTGTTCAGCTCCTATACCCCTTCCTTCTTCTTCCTTCTGCTAGTGTTGGGTGCATCATACTCTTTGTGAGTGACCACCAGACTTCTGATGAACTCAGCGTCGGAGAGTTGTGCCTGGTTGACTGGTATAAGGAACTCTGCAGGCCATTCCTGGGTGATTTCTTCCCTGTCCTCCTCTGTCATCTTGTAGTAGGACTAGAGTTCTTATTTATGCTCATCTCCATGGGCAGTGATATAAATAAAATGTCTATCTGCGTGGAAATTTTCTATTGTACTAAACCTGTGCATGGTGTTCGGTGTGATACGAGGGAAGGAATCAATAGCCCTGTTTAGTTGTAGGTGGTATCCATGGAACACTGCGTTCGACTGCCATTGTTTCCTAATGTTGCTTGAGTACCAGAGTGTGGTGAAATTTTCATCTAGTGGTTTGGAAGACTCAATTTATGGAAAGGTCACTCCTTCCAGTATCTCCCAAGAAATGAAGGCAATGAGTATCAGCAGCCAATTGAAATGGAAATCATATCCGTGATCCTGAGCTTCGCTACAGTCTTGTTCTAACTAGTTGATGAGGTAGCTCTCTCAATTCATTTCTAGCCCTTCCACACATTTTCCCCTGAGGTCAACAAAGAACCATGTGACCTGCGTGGGTCTTTTCTTCCTTACTAGCTTACTAAAAATCAACTGGAAAGCGAGGCGCACTGCACCATCCTAGATGGAGGCTACCTTGTAACCTCACTTATCCTTCTCCATGTCGTCGTAGGTATCTTTAATTCACTATGCTAGGGCACGATCTGCAACATTCCCTGGATAAAAATCTTGTGGGTCTAGTCCTTGCATGCTTAATCCATTGATCTAATGGATCAACACTATATTGATGGTGATGCATCTTTCCAACCATATATAATCGCCATGGAATCACGACAGCGGGAGATTAATGCACGTGTTAACCTCTTTGTGCCTTCCAAAGTGGGGTATTTTCATCACATTCAGGATAGTGGACCTCGTGATGTCCATGGTCCATGGTTGGGGGATTATCTTCAACTTCTTACCCTTGGTTTTGGTCAAATACTTATGCGGGGCGAGCATGCCATAGTTCTTGTGGTCTCCCAAATTATAGTTGTTGATATTAAATGTCAAAATCCTCTCTAGTTGTGGTTTGACTATGCGTATCCCCTTCTAGAGGTACGCGGTAATCAATGTGTAGTCGAAGTCCCTCGAGACACTGTCATGACTCACCACGCCAACTAGAGATGGGATGTAGTTGGGAAATATTGATGGGATGATCTTTGCATTTGCCAATTGATCACGGTGCTTGGCGTGTTTCTCGATCACAGCTTGGGATGGTCCAGATCCATGAGAAGTCGATGGGCATGCTTGCACTCCTCTCATCGACGAGGCTTGAATTCTTGTGGACATGACCTTCTCATCCATGAGGTCTATGAGGATCTCTTTGATGGATTTCTCTACTATGTTGAAGTCACTCGACATGCATGCTCGGGATCATATATCTCATGTCGGCGAACAAACATTCAATGCAATAGAATGGGTGACGAAGTCTCAATAAATAGATCGCGGTAGTATTCAACCCTCTGTGGGCTCGAATATTCACTATTTGCAAAAGTTTTATCGGTGCAATGTTCGACGGGATACATAGACAACGTTGTAACAGATTCCTCCAATGGGTCAAAAAATCCTCAATCAATGCAATTCCATCTGTTATGGCACAGTCCCAATGGTCCAATGGTGAGATTTCTAACCATAATTGTTGTCCTAACCATTCGGGAGCATTGGTCTAACGATAATAATGCCTCCAACAATCATATTGCTCTGCCATGGCGAAGTGCCAATCTGCGTTGTTATGATATTCTGACGAAGTTCAAGTCCTGGAAACCTTCCTTTCACGAAGTCTTTTCTGGCACTTCTTGCAATTTTTCTAACTTTTATTTCTTCTTGCCGAGTTTCTAGCCTTATTTCCTATAATCTGAGTTACTGGGTTCCTCTTTCCATTTTGATTCTTATCTTCTCTTGGCATAGTAACTTCACGTTATTGATGGTATTCCATAGGGTCAGAGGGTAATACTTCTTCTCTTTCTTGGGTAGGTGTTCTACTCTCCTATATGGACAGGTTTTTCAAGTTTGTCTGTGTTCTTTCAACTTTGAGATACAGGTTTCTGGTCCTTAGCAGCTTCGACTTGTTCTCTTGTTCTTCTATCAAGTGTGCTATTCTCCTAGTCTTGAAATCCTTTAATTCTTTCATTTTCTGTTCTAGAGCTTCCTCTTCTTGTTTCTTTCGGATCTGATCTTTCTCCATCCAATATTTTCCTAGCAAAATAGAAAATGGGGCATTGTTCTCGGCAAATTTAATGACCTCAAATTCTTCCTTTGTTGAAGTTCCATGAGCACTCATAGATGTTTAGCTAATTCTTCCACATGTGGTTATTGGCTTTCCTCTAAATAATCCTATTCCTCCCAATGAAGGAATCATGGCGGGCTTTCCCAAAATTTCCCAAGTTCTTTATGTCATGATATTCACCTATGTTTCCTCATCCAGAACATAGTCTATGTCAAAGTCTCCTATTCGTGTTTCTATGCACTCTTTCTCTTTTAAGATCTATGATAGATTGGTGTCTCTGTGATCATTCATGGTTTCTTTCATCTGCAATAATACAATCTCTAATTCTTTCTGGGATTCTGCCATAGTCTTAGTCTCTTGGCCTTTCTCTTGGCCTTTCTCATGGTTTTCTTGTCTCATATTCATCTTTTCAACTTTAGAAATCATTCTAGGGAAATCCAAAACGTCATGGTACATATCTTTACAAGAAAGACAACTAGGTCTTTCACCAGGGCATTCCTTAGCCAGATGTCCTGATCTTCTGCAATTGTAACATAGAGTTAATCCTCTCTTTCTTTTAAATGATCCCCAACCTTTCCTGTACTCCACACTGGGATCATGGTAACTGACCTGCAAAAAAATATTTCTAGGATCTTGCATCCATTTTTTAGTCCAAACATTCTTTCTATGTATAGGAATAACATATCTTTCACTATTTCTATCAAATCTACTCATATCAAATCTTCTTTCTTCTAGTTGTGCCCTAGTTTTCAGGCTAGGACAAAATTTATCAAACATACCTATATCCATACTTTCGAAACAAAAATTTTCACTTATCTTACCTTTCTCAAAGTACAAAGCTTTAAGATATTACTTCTTTTCTTCAAATCCAATTCCTTTCTTAGCACAGAGCTTCAAAAATCAAGTAGAATACTACGCACTAAAGCAATAGATCTACGCACAGATCTTTTTCTTTTCCTCAGTTTCCAGCAATCATAGTTTCAGGTCCCAGTAATGGAACCATTTGTTGGCACACGAGGTAGACCCAGGGTTCAACGGTTCAAAAACGCACCAATAAAACACTAACTACCGGACCTTTCAGCAACACCTGCAAAGTAGATGCAGTCTCACCTGAGGTAGAGGTAGGGGTGGTTCTAGAACTAAAGTGTCTACAACCTAGGTGGGACATAGATCTGTGATCACAATACTTACAGAGCACTTAGCATTTAATCGTTCATTAGCATTTAACCCTTATTCACATCACAGGAGAAAACCATAATTCCATAACAACGCATTATTCAACCAAATCTAACACATCTAAGAACTTAGCATATGGAAATAGATCATATCTAACATTCATTCATATCACTAAGCATTAAGATATCATATTAGATTCATCTAAACATACATTATTTCACTAATCATAAATCATATGAACAATATAACAACCACAATGCACAAAGCAACCATAACACAGGATATGTGTGGTTCACCCCAGCGTGGGGATACATCCACCAACTCTTCTTCTTCTTTATTGTTTTATGTCAATCATCTACAGGGACAGAGCCACAAAACCCTACTCCGCATAGGACAGGACATCTGAGTGTACCTCACCAAATATTCCTTCCCCGAGATAGGTTGCATCACCAAGACTTCCTATAGTATGTGCACTAAGCACTACAAATGACCTGCACTTAGCACCACAAGTCTCAACATACACTAAGCAAAGAGCCTCTTACAATCACTTGCAATTAGCACCACTTACAACTGGCTTAGCACATTGGCCCTTTCCTACATCGCCTAGATATCTATTTATACATAATTACAAAAGGGCCTAAACATGGGTAAACCCATGGGCTGACATTCTCATACCCGTTACATAAACCCTAATCCCAAAACTCTCTGAAAAGGGGGTGATATCCCGCGATCTCCGCTTCGCCTTGAGCTCCACCTTTGACCCGCCTGTTGAAGTCCCAAAAATGGTCAAACATGACCAGCATTTCCACAAAACTTGGTCAAGGGAAAACAATTATATACAAATAAGGGATGCTTCATCTTACCAAATGGGACAACATAAAGGTCCAAAATAATCAAAATGTCAATAAATAATTGTTACATATATTGGTAACTTGTCATCATACCAATTAGAAAAATATGTCCACATTGAACTAAATCTCTAATGTTTACAGAATAACACTCCAAAATATGAAACTTGTAACATTAAATTATACTAATCGTCATTCACATATCAAAATAATGTTATTTCTCGATCCATTGTCATTGTTTGAGTTGCTTGCATGACTCATTTCTTCATCACTTCCAATAGGTACTTGGGTTATTTGCAATGTTTTGTTGATTAGCTTTATTTTGTCCCCACCACTAGTTTGGGGTATGTTTCCTCATGTGGGATTCACATTAGATTTGTGGAAAAAACATTGGAAGAAAGAATATTTCAACATCAGACCAAATCCAATGCAAGTTCGACAATAGTTTAACATTGTCAACTTATCGTCGCAATTTAAATCACAATAATGTGCCACATGGTAGTTTTTTGTGTCCACATTTTTTCTTTGTCATTGTTAGAATTTTGATGCTTAATCAACACGCATGACATAGAAAACACATTGATTGGACGTCGGTGAACCTAGTTGAAAATTTTGTAAAAATAATTGTATGACATTGGTTCTATGTTAATTAAGTTCTAGTTCAACAAGATCAAAACGTAGCTCGGTATCCATACATAGTTGATGTAACATCAATTGTTTGTAGGAAACATTTCTTCAACATTTGGTTAGATGTCGATAGAGTATTAGTCAAATGAAGATGGCATACAAATCACATTGATCGAATGTCATTCAAGCTAGTAGGAAATTTTGTAAAATCATTGGTACATTGTTGGTGATCTGTCGATAAATCATTAGTTCAGTAGGTCAAAATTTAGCCCATCGTTGGTACACACTTGATGAAACATTGATTTTTTGTTGGACACGGTGCTTTGTGGTTTGGTCATATGTCAATATATCATTGGTCAAACATAAAAAATGGCTCTTCATTGTCAATTGTACATTGGTTAATTGTCAATGGAATCTTGCTAATGTGTTGGGTTAATATCAAAATTTCAATATATATATATATATATATATATATGGTTGTATCCCTTGAAATGTGTACATGGTCCAATGGTAAGTAGAAAGAGGAGAACAAAAGTGCAATACACACCACCTCATAATTCATTCACATTATATTAATGTACCTAGGGAGGATAATATGGAGTACATAGGGAGGTACCTATTACCGCTCAAACTCTCACCTAGAGGGAAAAGTCCTAACCCCAACGAGATAGCCTAGAGAAAACTCTCGGGAAAGCCACCCACTTTCACCTCGGTGGTCTTTCCCCACCCTTTATGCTAAAGGAAGGGATATCCTAGTCAAGGGGGGAAACCCTACAAGTCAATCCAAGCTAGGTCATTGTGTAGGAAAGGGATCCTTCATAACTTATATTTGAAAAATATAGCTAGCGAATTTTGCCCAAATCATTCTCAAGGTTTAAGAATTGTTGAAGCATGCAAGTTGTTAATCAAATCACTAAATGTAACAAGCCTTCAATGATATGTTACGTATACAAGTGCGCCTACTTTATGCTAGAAAATAACAATGATATATGAGTAAGTTATTATTTCTTCTCATTCAAATCACTCATGTAACCAATCATTCCAAATGATATCAATAATTTACAATCGCTCACCATTCAACATTCACCATATGAAGTCAAGAGAGAGTGTCACTCATCAAAAATATATTGCAAAGCTTAGATCATGATATATGTAACCATTAATTGAAAAGAGTGCTAGAAACTTAGAGATGCAATCTGATTTAACAGTCATTAACTTAGAGAGATTTGAAGTATGCCATTCCAAAAAGTTAGACACCAATTATTATGTGGAAAGTTTATGAACCCGCTGTCATTATATATATATATCAGAATTTAGGACATCAAGATAGATCAAATTTCATTAAAGAATATGTTGAAATGTCATCAAACCATTAGGCTCCTTGAAAATGGCTCATAAGATGCAATGAAATTTAAAGAATGTTTATATGCGGAATCAAGTGTCAGGTACCACTGTCAAACATTATATTAGCAATTATCCACCAGTCACAAACATATGATTGTAATCAACATCAATGAAATAGCAATCCATAGCACATAAATATATGGAAAAGATCCAAACTTGAAAAATTTAATCATTCTAAAACTTGAAAAAGTCTTAGAATGATAAAGTGGATTGTTCATAGAGGTTAAGTGTTGAAACGTGTGCACATAAATGAATTAAGTGAGACATCAAGCTTATAGGAGTTCCTAATATGTTATTATGGTTTATTTAGAAATTTTTTACATACACATATTCATCATCAAATTAAGATCAACGCCATACACGTCAAACTTTTGCATCAAAGTGAAATTTTCCAAGTATACAAAATCCTCAACAATAGATTTTAAAAAATGAAAAAGGTTGAGATTACTTATGTCATTTTGTTTAAAGACTAAGTCGTTCTACAAATGAAGACATATATTTTATAGATTGAGAATTCAAGACCATGAAAACATCCAAACATTGATCAAAATGTGAATATTTATACCCGGACATTGAATAAGAAATCTAGTAAAGTAAAACCCTCAATTCACAAAACCATAAGGCTAACAATATGCTTAGATCGTTCTCTTAGACATCAAAGTATCCCAATAGATAAGTCATAGATTCATTAAGTTTAGGTCTTATAAATACAAAGAATGCTAAATGTTTCCTAGATGTAGAGGCTTATGCCAAATCTTTGAAATCCTTGTCGATGTAGAGGCTTATGCCAAATCTTTGAAATCCTTGTCAATAAGTAAATGAAAGCAAGCTCAAATAACCCTCATGCCATGTTCTTTCCAGCATTGATATAAACTAAAATAAAATATGTTAGATCAGGCACATTAGAGTTCATTCATGTTGATAGTTTAGATCCATTCAAAATATAGCAATCCTTAAACAAGATCTAAGGCAAGTTTCAACTAGTGGAATACTAGCTTATTTAATCTCCAATAGATATATTAACAAATGATTAGCACAAGTGAAGTCCAAATATAACTATATCTAGCAAATTTAGTCCCAAGACTTGGATCTTGCAATCTAATTTAAGATAAAAATCATGAAACGTTTAGATTGCCAATATAAACAAAAAAAAAAATGACAAAATTAAATAAAAATTTGTTGGGTTTTGTTTGAAGAAATAATGCAATTATACCAATGCCTATAAATGGGCTATGGAGTCACTATATCTACCTTAGATGTGAATTTCTTGTCTTAATATGTCAATTTTGAAGGCACCAAGGAGGATTACCTTTCAAGTGTGGACTAGACAAGTTGTAAAATTTCAAGCATGGATGCAGGTGATGGTCCCTTAAGAATCCTCTCCCAAGTAATACAAGGTGAAATTTAAGCTTGGCCAAATGCAAGAGGGAAGAACCCTGAGATTTCCTCACTCAATGAAATGAAACAAGATATATTATCACAAGGAGTTGGGAAAGAAACATGTACCTCAATCTCCTTCTCAATGGAGCATGGTGCCCTTCTTTGACCTTGGGGCAACTGCTTCCTCCAACATAACTAAAAATAACAAAAATCCTTGAAATATACCCTTGAAATATACCTAAGGAAGATAGATACATAATATAGAAGAAAAAATAAGAAAGACTCTTTCAATACTCTCCAACAAATGAAAAGTGAGGAGGCTCCCTCCTTATATAGATATAGAGTGTTTCAATACAATGAGTAAATAAAAATTGCTAGCATTAACCATGAGATCAAGTAAATCCATGGGAAAATACCATGTGTGGCTACAAAACCACCCAAATAATCCTCAATAACATGAGTGGCCTCCTCAAAATGGTGAAAAACACAACTAGATACCATAGATGTGGTCCAAGGGAGATAGAGTACAAGTGTGACATCCATAAAATGTGCCAACGACCTCCTCAAAGTGATGCATGGTCAACCAAATGCCAAGGAACAAGGGAAATTCTCCAACAAACCCAATGAAATACGGGAGAAGGCATCTCCAAGTGAGAATGTACCCAAATAGTGATGACACCATACTATACATGTGGGACGTCCAAGGTGAGGATCCAATGAAGAGTGGCATGTGTGGCACACCCAAAAGATAGGTTCTCCTTAATAAAATAATCAAATGAGTGATAACCAACACCCCAATTTCCTGTAACTATTGTAACCACCTGTGATCCAATGTAACCACCCTCAACAACCTCAATAACCCCCAGATGTGGGTAAATGAAACAAAATAAGAGCCTCACATGGGAGTAATAGTCCAACTAGGAAAGGGAGCTCTCCTAGAATAACCAATGTGGAAACTATGATAATGTGTCATCCCCATCATATCCCAATGCACTATCGTGGATCCAAAAGTGGTGAGATGTAAAGATATGGCCAAATACAATTACACAAATCCCAATGAAGTGTCACAAATATTGAGGCATGGTACGCATATCTCAATGCAAGGTGTCGACTTATAATGGCAGGTTGAACTTCTTTGCAAGTGATTAGGTGTTGAAAACATAGTTATTTCCTCTAGCACAACATATCATAAGTTAATTTTTAATTTTTTCCTAAGTGTTACCATGGGAGAACAACCTTATCCTTTATACACATGACAAATCCTAAGACAAGGAGTATTCCCTAAGTTAGTAATTAAAAGGTAGGAAATGTGATGAATAACTTATGAAAGGGGAATGGGAAAAAATCATGTGATGACCCTTAAAGTCATGTAAGATGTTGTATAGGTCATATAATTTGTTCAACTAGCCTTCATGAGCTAGGATTTAATATGGAATCCTTTAAGAGGGAGCTTTAGCCTTGGGTTACTATTTCCTCAACATTGTTTCTTCCTACCCATTTATTTTCCTTTTTTGTTTGGTTCCTACCCTCCCTAACTCTTGTAGATAGACTACTATGTATTTCTATGTATGGATAACATCATGAGTAAATAAGGCCTATGTAGTAGTTTGAACACAATTATTATAATAAGGCTTACTAGAAGGTTCTGCCTATGATAAATATCCTTCTCTAGAATGTCCTTCGGGGATAGAAAGTACTATATAAAGATGTAGAAGCACTGTAAAAGGTGTCTTGGAAATCATTTTTCATTTGATATCTATTTTATTAGAGGTTTCCCCCTCAAAGAGGCAAGTGAACATTGTTCCCATATCAATAAAGGTATAATATTTTGGTTCATATTGTCCATTGTGTATGAAATTTTATTTCTTTATGCAATATATCTGACTGATATCTATGATTTATTCTTTGAATATTTGTATTTGGTACATCACAAGTGGTATCAGATATCTTTCTTGTCACAATTTTTAGAGTAATTTTTTTAGGCTAGGGATGTGTTCTAGCATCTATAAATAACATAGAGATCTATCATTAAGTTGGCAAGCCTGCAGTTGGGGAAGTACGCACAGGAAATACAAGAGGTTTCACCTAACTGGAACTACCTGTAGCCCCTGTTGGTACCCCTTTTCATAGTAACACATTAGACAACACCTATATACACAATTCACTTCCACTTACCCTCGGGTATATCAAAATTCATGTAGGTTTCATGAAACTAGCTTTAGATTAGCCACTCAACCACCTGACTTCTATAGTGGCATTGATAATAACACTTGGGAACATCACTCTCTCGTAACTGAGTCTAATTGATTTTAGGTTAGCGTTCTTTTTCTTATGGTTGTTGATTAGGAAAGGAAACAAATGAAACCTCAATAATGTTTTAGAATCTTCATCTTCAAAAAGCCAATGACGCCCGATGGCTGGAGATTAGGTCTTCATAGCTCGAGAAACAACTTCAAAATCTTCAAAACTCGGGTAGGAGTGCAATATGAGTGTACGACTTCACTACCCATAGGTCTTCGACAGCTCGTCAGGAACAAACAAGAGGATCTTGATGATTAGGTATAGAACTTCATTGATTTTGAGCAAGGACTTGATTGGTCTTTTGGGGTGGCCAGGCATGATGACAAGAGACAAACTGTAGAAGGGCTGACTCAAGTTTAGTAAGACTTCCTTTGGAAAAAGGCACGACAAAAGATGAAACTCAGGGAGCATGGTATTGACACAAGTTCATGATGCGGGAGGCAATGTGAACTCTCCAAATTTTTAGAAGGGTAACCAAACGAAGGAGGACATAGCTTTGTGTAGCGAGAATAGCTTCCTAAGGTCATAATGAATCCTAGAGCTTGACAAACAAATGGAAGGATGTGCTTTGTCCAAGGGCGACTCATTGTGTTGTCAACAAAAACAAAATACTTTTCCCTTCCTCTTTTTGGGGTATATTTGATTTTTTTGTCTTTTTCAATAATTGTGGAAAGTTTTGAAAAAACATAAATAATGCCACGTTACAAAGGATGATTGAGTGTCGTAGACATACTAGTTCCAAGCACAAGGAACACATTGATTCTCAAAGTAAGGGGACATATGTACGAAAAGGACACTCGGGAAAAATCCTCCATGGGTCAAGGTGTCAAGACGCAGAGGAAAAGTGCTACAAGGCTTGTATATAAGTTATGCTTTAGATGGTTCAGTTGAGATAAACATGGAGCCGACATTAGGCCAAAGACACAAGAATAAAAATGTGATTAATAAGACACAATGATAACATCCTTCAATGTAATTTTAACGAGCCCAGAGAAGGTAAGCTCGGCTGTTTTTCATTTTTAGGGAGTCTGAAAAAAAATGTAAAAGGAGACTCCATTGGGGTACCTTTTTCAAAGGTAGTCTAGTCGGATTGAAAAAGGGGTAAACTAGCATCATGCATACGTCTATTCAAATCATTTTAACGAGTGTGACAAAGACAATATCACTCGACAATCTTTTCATTTTTAAGGATTCTGAAAACAGATTAACTATTGACTCTATAAGGGATGTTCTTCTGGACCAATTTAATGAGTGTGAAGAAACAAGGTCACTTGGACATCTTTTCAATTTTAGGGAGTCTGAAAAAGAGCTTAACTATGGAATCCATGGGGGGGTTCCTTTTTCGTAATTTTAGACCCTCAGGCCCAAAAAAGGGTTAAATCTATACCTGAGAATACTCTTCTAGAGAACCAAAGCTCCTAGAGTATACCTTTGTTCATACTTTTGACCATCCGGACCGAAAAAGGGGTAAACTATTGTTGGAAAGACATTCCTTCAAATTTCATTTTAGTGAGCGTGAAGGGCAAATTTTATTTTAGTGAGCGTGAAGGGCCATAAGATCACTTGGCAATCTTTTCATGTTTAGAGGGTCTGAAAAGGGCTTAAAAGAAGACCCATTGTGTTTTGGGAGTCCCGAGGGTGAGGTCAAGAGTGATAATGAATCATGCAAATGAGGCTCAAACTTGTAATCAGGAAAAACAAATAAGGACTCCCGAGCCTATAGTCATTAGTGACGGCATGGACACCAAAATGCAACTAGGATCTACCTAGGGCATCCATGTGAAGGTAGGCTCTACCACTAAATTACGACACTTATAGAGCAGGAGTGAGGGTTCTATGTTGCAATTTGGTGGGATCGATCCTATGAAGAGAAAAAGACAACGAGGTGCAACAAGTGGAGGTGGAATATTATCTTACATGCACAAAGTTGGAAAAAATGACTTTTTACCAAAAGACCTTTAAAACTGACCCATCTCTCAAAAACTTCTTTGCTTATGTGCCTATTCCACTTGTTAAAATGATGTTGAATCAGAGTTTATCAGGTGGGTGTGGTCCAGCCAATTGGCTCACAAAGTGGCAGGAAGAGAGATAATATATTAAGCCAACACTTATCATAACATCCCCTGAGAAACTCAAGAACCATAGTAAGCAATTTTCAAGCTAGAAAAAATAGCAAAAGGGTCCAAAAAATGACAAAAAGGGGCCAAAAAAGTCTATAAATAGAAAGTTGGCAGCTCATTATCACCATTGTAAATTGAGAATTGACCAAAAGTCAAAAAACACCCCTTTCCCGAAATAGATGATTTTATGAGCTTCAGTGGATGAAACAAACTTCTGTTTGGACCAAGTAAGTACACACTAACCCCTCTTGCATTCCCATTCCTCAATTTTGTATTTGTTTTTGTTTTTTGGGGGGGTGCTGACCTTTAAAGAGGTCAGCCCTGCATGTACATGGGTTGTCCAAGCACAACCCATGTGTACACGTGGGCAGAAGATAAACTTCCTGCGTGCACACGTGACTATTCCCAAGATAGCCCGCATACACCCTCAAATAAGTGGAAAAAAAAATGGAAATGCAGGAGTTAACTCTCCATTCATTTGATTTTTCATGATGTATGTGCATTGGAGAGAGAGGGAGCATGAGGACATTGATTTTTTTGTCTCCGAGGACCCTGCTGCTATCATTGTTTTGTCACAATGCGGGTTGCTAAAGTTCTTCCAGTGTCCCTTTATGAGGGCACAACCTAGGTTGCTAAATGCATTAATAGATTACTAGCATCCTGACGCAAAGGAACTCATGCTCAAGCGACATTCATTGACTCCAATGACTGAGGAAATTTACTTCCTGACTGGTCTCTCAAGGAGAGGGGATCCAATAAACTTGCACACTTTTCCCCCCGGGCTGCACAACATCGAGGAGTTGATTGGAATCCATTGCGAGGCTGGTACTGAAAAAGTAGGTTCTCAGGTGTCTATACATAAGATCAGCAACCTATCACTCAAATTGATAGTTATACTTATTGGGAAGATCATTGGATCCGCAGCTTTACATCAGGATTCCCAGTCGCACATGCATTGTGCGGTACAGTGCTTAAATGCACGAATCTTTGACTGGAGTACCACCATGTTGGATTGCATGAAGAGACAGCTGATAGAGTGTCAGATATGGGAGAACTATAACTTTGGGTTTAGAACCGTTTTGTGCTCCTTTTTCTTTGAGAGGGTACCCGGCCTTAGTCCTCGAGAGACTATACAAGGGCATGAGGCCTCTCTCTCGGTGCTATGCAGATGGGCGGCATTGTTGTCGCGACAGGTGGGAGGGAGGACCATCGATACCTTTGATGACAAGTTTTTTTACTAGTGGTCATGGTATATTCTGGTAATAGAGGACTACCCCTATGCCATGATCAATTTTTCTAGAGATCTTGACATGATGCCAGTACCTCCCAGAGCGGAGCAAGGAGAGATTGGTAAGTTTTCTTTTCAAAGTTATTTAATTTTTATGTCTTTTTATATCTATCATTTTTTTGTATACTAGAGTATCTAACACGTATCTATCTATTATGTACAGATGTGGGACCAGTGTGTCCTTCAGACTTCTCGAGGACTAGGTGGCATCCTCGACCAGAGGCAGGACCAGTTGGAGTTGTCGGACCAGCAGCAGCAGCAGGGGGGCTCTAGCCGGAGAGGATGAGAGAGTAGTATTGAAACGAGTAGAGCGGAACCTCATCACTCTCACTCTTACAGTCCCTATGGCAGATATTGAGGATCTCCCACTGTCGATGCAACCTCACGTAGTTGGGGTGCCACGGACCTGTGTCCAGCTCTTTTGAAATTTGGTGAATGTTTTTGTTCACTATGGCAGGTGTTCGCACTCTTTTCGTCAATGTGTGAGCAAAAAGTGAGTGCTTACATGCCTATTTGGGCTCTTCTAGTCATGACGGCTGTATGGTAAAAGGTTAGAAAGAAAACAACAAAGCTATTAACAAGAATTAAACAAAAACTAAATAAAACTATGAGCATAGGAACAAAAAATAAAAACAAATGAAAATGGACCA
>JZKD02S1729070.1:277883-293740 GCA_000966675.3 Picea glauca
GGTGAATTCCCCACCCAAGCAACCCTTAACATATTACCCCTGGGATCGTATGATCTATTGATTGGTATGGACTGGCTAGCCGCCCATAAAGCTAGATTGGACTGTTACCATAAAAACTTAGAATGTTTAAGTAAAGAAGGGATAAGAATAACCCTTCAAGGAATCTGAAAACCTATCTCGGTGAGACAAATATCATCCCTGCAAATGAGAAAGTATTGTCCCCTATATGCAATACAGGTTCTAACAACAATTGAAGGTGACAAACCAAGCCTTGAAGATCACCCTACCCTGAGAGAATACATAGATGTGTTTCTGGAAGAGGTACCGGGTCTACCTCCGAGAAGGGACATGGACTTCTTGATAGAACTCACACCGGGAGCGATGCCGGTGTCTAGGACACCCTACCGGATGAGCACACCTGAGTTATTTGAACTCAAGTTGCAATTAGAAGAAATGATGGATAAGGGCTATATTCGGCCCAATGTGTCTCCCTGGGGAGCACCAGTCCTATTCGTGAAAAAGAAGGATGGTACCCTTAGACTGTGTATAGATTATAGGAAACTCAATAAGGTAACCATAAAGAACAAGTACCCCTTGCCCAGGATTGATGACTTGTTCGATCAATTGGGGGGTGTGTCTATTTTCTCAGAGATTGATTTGAGGTTGGGATACCATCAATTCCGAATCAAGGGATAAGACATCTATAAAACTGCCTTCCGAATGAGGTATGGTCACTATGAGTTTGTGGTGGTTTTGTTTGGGTTGACCAATGCTCCTGCCACTTTTATGTGCCTGGTGAACAATGTAATCAGCAAGTTCCTAGACAAATTTGTACTTTTTTTTATTGACGACATATTAATTTACTCCAAGAACATAAAAGATCATGAAGAGCATCTTAGACTTGTCCTGCAAGTGCTAAGAGAACATCAGCTCTATGCTAAATTCAACAAATGTGAATTCTTCCAAAAGGAAATACATTACTTAGGCCATGTTCTCTCCAAAAAAGGATTAGCGGTAGACCCTGACAAAATTAGGTCTATCATGGAATGGCCTACCCCAAAGGATGTTTCAGACATCAGATCCTTTATGGGATTAGCAGGATACTATAGGAGATTTATAAAAGGATTCTCCAAGATTGGTTATCCAATCACTACCCTCCAGAAGAAGAGGACAAAATTCTTGTGGACACAGAAATGTGAAGAAAGATTTCAAACCCTGAAACATCTACTCACCCATGCACCCATGCTGAAGATCGCCGATCCAGAAGCTGACTTCCTCATGTGCACAGATGCCTATAAGGAAGGGCTCCGAGGAGTCCTTATGCAAAAAGTAAGTGTGATCTGCTATGAATCCCGAAAATTGAACGAGCATGAAGTCAACTATGTGACCCATGATCTAGATCTGGCCGCCATAGTGCATGCCTTGAAAATGTGGAGGCATTACCTCCTAGGAAGACAATTTGTACTTATGACAGATCACTGTGGATTGCGATACCTATTTGATCAACCAAATCTCAATGCTAGACAAGCTAGGTGCATGGCCCTCCTTAGCGAGTTTGATTTTGAAATCAAACACATTAAAGGAAAGGAAAATAGGGTGGCCTATGCCCTTAGCAGAAGTATGAAAACAATTCACCTGGCAGTGGTGGGCACCTGTGAGACAGATGTCAAGGAGAGAATCAAAAATTCACAAGAAACAGATCCCTTCATCCAGACCGTGACCATGTACCTACAGCAAGAACCCGTCATAGTAAAATATGAAGGCTACCAGATGACCGAAAGATGTCTTCTCACTTACAGAAGCAGATTTTATATTCCATATTGTGACGACTTGAAAAGGTTCATTATGGATGAACTACATAAAAGACCCTATTCTGGTCATCCAGGATACCAGAAAATGATCACTGCCACCAGGAGACAATTTTATTATCCTGGAATGAAGAAAGACATAGCCAAGTACTTGGCCAAATGCATAGAGTGCCAACAGGTTAAAGCAGAACATTGACACCTAGCATGATTATTGCAACCTTTACCAATCCCATAATGGAAATGGGAAACCATCTCCATGGATTTCATCACTGGATTACCAACATCGACCAAACATAAGAATGCCATTATGGTAGTGATGGATAAATTGAGCAAGTCTGCTCATTTCAACCCTGTCAAATCAACTTGCAAGGCAATCGATCTCACCCAGGTATTCATGAAAGAGATATTCAGACTGCATGGTATGCCGAAAGAGATTGTGTCTGACAGAGACACGAAATTTACATCCAACTTTTGGAAATCACTGATGGTTGGTTTAGAGACCAAGTTTTTGTTTAGCACTGCCTTTCACCCTCAAGCCGACGGACAAACAGAAAGACTGAATCAAATATTAGAAGACATGTTAAGGATGCATGTAATGCATCAACCCAAGAAATGGGAAGACTACCTGCCACTCATAGAATTCGCCTACAACAACGGCTACCAAGCATCCTTGAAGATGAGTCCCTTCAAAGTCCTCTATGGTAGGCCGTGTAATACTCCAGTAAGCTGGAGTAATCCCGTAAATAGGATTTCTTTTGGACCTGACATGTTGAAATAAATGGAACAGCAAGTGACTCAGATAAAACAAAATCTGAAGGTCACTCAAAACCGACAGAAAAGTTATGTCGACCAAAAGAGAACTCCAAGAGAGTTCAAGATGGGAGACCATGTATATCTCAGAGTTAGTCCCAGAAAGAGTTCCCTAAAAATAGGAGCATGTGCCAAGTTAGCACCGCGGTATTGTGGACCCTTTGAGGTTCTAGATAGAGTGGGACCTGTAGCCTATAGGCTAGCACTTCCTCCCACAGTCAAAGCACATAATGTTTTCCATGTCTCATTATTGAAGAAATATGTACATGATGTTAACCATATAATTGATTGGTCTGTGATTCAGGTGGAACCGGAGGGAGAATTTCTACCAGAACCCCAATGCATATTGGATAGAAAGGAAACCCCGCTCGGGAACCAAACCATTGCACAGGTCAAGGTGCAGTGGAAACATTTTGGCCCAGATGAGGCTACATGGGAAATGGAGGATGCCATGAAACAAGCATATCCGATTTTGTTTACTTCTATACATGCATTTCATGTTGATAGATAAGAACATTGAGGACAATGTTCCTTTAAAGGGGAGGGAATTGTAACACCCTCTTTCTCCCAGTCTGTAAAAATAACTATACTGGCCAAGTAATTGTGGCAAACTCAGAAATGTGAATGTATGATGTGAATGGACCTTGTGAAAAAGGTCGATGAATGTAAATATATATATATTGCAGGACTGCTGAGAGGGGAAGGTGTTGAAAAAGAGACCATGATGGCTAAATAAAGGTGGTGGAAGGCACCTGGAATGGTGGCATTAACTTCCACCGAAACCAATACCGTATTTGGACTTCACTGGCCCGGAGAACCAAGAGCGGCTCGCTAGCCCTAAATTAAAATGACTCGTCAATTTGGTAGGTAAAGGGCTCATCATGAGTAATGAGGGATGGGGGTGAACCGCCCATCCGTAGAGTCCTCATACCTGACCACGGCGAGGAAAATTGTGCCACACGCGACCTCGCCAAAGAGAGAAAAGGCAGGAAGTGTGGGTGATCAGGGAAAGACGCAAGGGAAGGAAGAAGAACTCTGGAAAATACAGAGTGAGTAATAGCAGAGAAGAGGGAGAGTAACCCTCATTCTCGGTCACTAGAAAACCGAGACGCATTCTCGTAGCATCGTGGTCTCATCTCGGGGGTGGCTAGTGGTAAATCCGTTGGGAGTCGTTGAGCCTACGGTTGGGTGGAAACGAGCACCCCTCTCAATAGTTGCATCACCTCTGGTGTTTTTCTGATAAGTGTTTTACTTCTTGCATCTTGAAATGTATATTTTGAAATTTATGCTCATAAGCTATGAAATTGTGAATGGTTTCAGTACAAGGCTGCATGTGTGGTGTTTTGATCAGAAATGGTAGTTGCATGCTTTTACTGGAAGGACCACATATGGCTTATGTTATAGATAGATTTGTATATATATATATATATANTTATATGATGACATGTATGCTCATAGTCTATGCAATTTGTGAATGGTTTGAGTATAAGACTGTCTATGTAGTGTTTTGATCAGAAATGGTGGTTGCATGATTTTACTGGAAGGACCATGTATGACTTATGTTATAGATAGATTTGTATATATATATATATATATATATATATATATATATATATATATATATATATATATATATATATATATATATATATATATATATATATATATATAAACGCATATTGTATTAATTTGGACTTCAAGTCTACTTTTGGGGAAATCTATGTCCTTATTCGTCCCCAGGAATACCCGGAATAGATCTCTCCACAGAGATACCCTTCTTGGACAACTTATCAAGAACCTGGAAAAGGATTTGAAGGCGCAAGTCTTAGTAACCCTGTACGAGGAAGAATGGTCCTCTTGAAATCCTAAGATAGCGATGTAGGGATAAGTATCAATCGACGGACGAGATCTCGTCGGAAGATATGCGGTCGTTCACGACCGTTAGGTTGGAGGAAGAAACGAGGGCGTTACATGCCTTAACCTTTTTCCTTTATCTTCGTGAGTAGCAAAGAAATCGGGACCGTAGATCCCCAAGGTCCGTGAGAGTATCTGGACCATTGGATTTTCCACGTCCAGGGAGGTGGGAGAGTGCACAGCATGGGACCAATCTGAACCGTCAGATCTTAGTTAGAAAACCCGATAGTCGTTGGATCTGTTAGGAGATGCATGAGGGTTAAGCCCTCAAGAGCAAGGGCGAAAGTCCCGAAGGAGGAGTCAGTATCGGGGATTTAGAGTTCAGTATTCCAAAAGTCTTGATGACAAGAGATCAGGACACTCCATGGTGGAAGTCTCAAAATAAATCTGGACCGTCCATCCATGAAGGACACGTGGCGGAGATTGAGAGTCCATCGATATTTCGGATACTGGGGATCCGAGTTGACAAAGGATTTGTGTCACTGGGGGTCACAAGTCGTGAAATCGTGTAACGATGAGGACCGTCCATATATAGAGTACACATGGCTACTGGTAAGCGCTTCGGTGTTTCGGCACCCGGGAAACCAAAAGGCAAAGACCCTTGTCTTCACGAGTCGCGAAATCCCGATCACTGAAACCCCAAAAGAGCATGAGGTGTGAATGAGGTTAAGGAAAGCTGGGATTTGATCATGACCATTGATCATCCTGAAAAGATCATGACCGTTGATCTTGGCTGAAGGTTGTCATCGTCCATCGGAGGGACACGTGGCTGCTAGTCGGCGTTTCAGCATCCGGGAAACCAAAGGGCAAGAAACCTTGCCTTCGCAAATCATGAAATATCGATACCTAAAATCTCGATGTGCTTGGTAATAGAAAAGAGAAGTCCTAAAGGAATCTAGACCGTCCATCAAGAGAGACGCGTTGTGAGCGGTCAGATTTTAGGGAAAGCACCAAAATCCCATGGACCGTTGGATCCACACTATCAAGGACCGTTGATCTCCTACACGGATCCCCATACTGGAATTCGGGGATTTGCATGACATGAGTTTTTGGGATCATTTCATCTTGAAACCCCAAGCACCGAAATCCTGAAAGGATCCAAACCGTCGGATCAGGGGAGGCTTAAAGTCGTTGATCTCCCTTTGGAGGGAAACTTGGGAGATTTCATAGTTTTTGGGGATTTGAATGGGGAAAGGTAGAAGTCATGCATTGTGATTTCCCGAATCACGAAAGGCCGGTAAGGGATTTTCCGGTTTAAGTCCATGGTCACGGAATGTGGTCATGAGGACAAGACCCAAACAGGAAACTTGTACTCGCTAGCCCTTTCAGGGTTCGGCGCTTCGTTGTGTCGAGGTTTGTAGAGTCGAAAGACTCGACGCTCTGGTAGTGCTGAGTCACGAAGAGAGAAAGGACGCCATACTTGTTCGGCCTGTGGTCGTGACCCACAATCACATGGAGGTGGACAAGGAAGGAACTAGCCTACGCTAGACCCCCGTAGGTATTTCGGGGATTCTGATCCTCAAGAATTCTTCAAAAAAAAATTATTTCCGTAGTGGGTATGTGACAGACAGGCCTTGTTCAAATCACGAAAATCTGCACATATGTGAATCGTACCCTATTTTTTGTTGACTGGAACAGGATTTGACACCCATTGAGTCAATTGGATGGGGTAGATGAAACCATCTTGGAGCAGTTTCTCTACTTCAGCCTTAATAGATGTTGCTTTCCTAGGATTGACTCGACAAATCTTCTGTCGCACTAGCTTAGCAATAGGATATGTTGTGATTTCATGTTCGATGATTCTTGGATCTATGCCTAGAATTTCCTTGTAAGACCAAGCAAACATGTCACGGAATTTTTTAAATAAATCTGTGTAGATTCGAATCTCCTCGGGGGAGCAATCTGCTCCGACAAATATATTTTCCACAACGCCAGGGGTTCTGTAGATATCGATAGGTATCGTTTGAGCAATGGTTGCCATATTTCCTTCAGCGTAAATAGCATGTGTAGCCAAAGGGTTGATAGTATAAGCCTTATCTCCAATCATAGTCAGAGTGAATTCACCTACTTCAATCCTTCTTAACTCTGGGAGGAAATAAGATCTATGATGGAGATCATCCAAGGGTCTGTCGGGACTAGTCATTGCCTCAATAATTCCCTCATCTAAGGGAAAGACTAATTCTAAAGAATCAGTATCAATGAGGGAACCTTGAGCCCATGTAGGCTCGAGAACTGGATCTAATTTATGTGCGAGAGTTGGATCAGGGTCGGCAAAAGCTTGCTGAACTATAGAGTATGCAAATTCTATCGCAGACAAAGGCATGGCCATGACATGATGCCCTGTCCTTTCCATCGTGGTTGATGGGGAAGGAAGAGT
Source organism: Picea glauca (assembly GCA_000966675.3). Classification (NCBI taxonomy): domain Eukaryota; kingdom Viridiplantae; phylum Streptophyta; class Pinopsida; order Pinales; family Pinaceae; genus Picea; species Picea glauca. The sequence goes on from JZKD02S1729070.1 coordinate 284,793, forward strand.
CCATATATCATTAAAGTAAGTCATGCGAAACAACGAGATTTGAAAAATTTTGGCCCTAGGCTAGTTGGGGGCAGCCGACATGTAATGGACATTGCCAATCAGAGGTGGGTAACCAAAAGTACCCATCAAATTTGGTCACAAACCAACCCCTACGTTGACGATGTCAAGTTGATGGTTATCAATCATCGGGACCGTGGATACCCCCAATGAAGGGTCAGGACGAGAGAAGGATAACTAATCAATGGTCACAATCTGGCCTTCGTGTGGAAACAACAAGACCCGAAAAACTGTCGTGGCCACTACTTGCATAGTGTAGTTCCAACTCCTTCGTAACAAGAGATTGTAGTCGAGAGACACATCGACCACTTTAACTTTGACGCACACGGTCTTCCCTCCTAACTACATGGGAAAAGAGGGGATGATTCCATGTGGTCGGAACGAATGACTATTGAAAATGGTGAGAAGAGTAGGTGACGGAGACAAAATGGGTTGGCCAATGGCCTTCCAACATGCCAAAGACATCATGCATGTTGAGGCACCCTCATCAAAAAATGTGAGGAAAATGTTCTGAGTAAAAGATTTCATGGTGTAAGCCACTACTATTTGAAACGTTGTGTGGTAAGGAAGATGAGGTTTTAAGTCGGTCGTATCAAGCATGATCGTTCCCATATCATAAGTCTCAGCAAATCCTAAGGCAGCTAACAAATCCTTTCTTTAGGAAGGGTAGGTCTGGAGGACTTCCAAAGCTAACATTGCACAAGGGGTTTGTGACAAATCCTCCACCACAGAGTAGTTCTGGGTAGCCCTTGCGTTTGGGTTGTGGGAATATTTCTTGAATGCACCTTTGGGGATGTGTGTCATTATTTTTCCCAACATCTTCTCAATCTAGAGAAGAAGAGATAGGTTTTTGGCTTATTTACCCTTCTCAGAGGTGGTTGGCATTTCGTAGTTGTGTGTCCTAGTTTTTAAGTCAACGCTACCTTTCATCATGTACACATTCACGAACGAAGTATTACTCAAAGATGGAGGGGGTCCCTGACTAGCCCCTTCCGCGCTTGAAGAGGCTTGAGCTAAATTTTTCCCATGCGGAAATGGATTCGCTAACACGATAGGCTACTGCTATGCCAATAACTTATGGGCCTCCGCAAGTTGAGGGCACTAGTGAGTCGGATGGTCTTCCTTGCAAATATTTCAAGGATACTTCGACTTCTTCTCTACAGTGTTTCCCTCACCAGCATTATTGGTAGGTTTCTTATCCCCCTTACCCTTCTTTTATTGTTTCTTCTTTTCATTAGGATACTAGGTGGCCTTTGGGTTTGTCGATTGCACACTGTGTACATCCAATGTTTGAGTAGGGGGAGAAACTAAACCAATGGTATGGCTGGTCGTTGTCTTCTGTATTGACAATTGTTGTAATTGATTCAACAGTTGATAAGCAGGCTTCATTTGTGTTGAACCTACAATACCATCAACATGTGGTCCAGATCTTTGTCTGGTATTGTCAAGTATCGACCATGATGCATCTAGTAAAAATTCATAAAGTAAACCAGACTAGGAGTAAATCAATTCCAGTTGTTGGGATCTCATTATCACTTCTTCCTCTGAAAATACCCCCGAGGTTGCGACTTCTTTAGATAACTGGGGTACCAAAGACTTAAGGAACCACTCAAGAAGGAATGTTGGTGGAACTGGAAATTTTATCAAACTCTTCTGGTGTCTCCATTCTCATATGTGATCTGAGATATGGTTCGCTTTTGTCTACTCAAAGTTGGCCAACAATTTGGTGTCGGCATCGTATCTCACAGGTAATTGGAAATGGTTTAAGAAAGCCATTTCCAATTCGCCGAAGGAAGAGTATCTTGAGAAGTCAAGATCTATGTACCATTTCGTTGCACTCTTGATGAGAGTGAGTTGAAACAAACGCAACTAGATGGAGTTGTCTCTCAAAGAATTGGATGAGCACCATAAATGGAAGGTAGTCACATGATCACTTGGATCTTCGTTTGGCTTGGCCTTGAACTTTGGGATGTCTGAAGGAAAGTTGTTCAGCATAGGGGGCCAATACAAATCATGATAGATAGGGTCGTTTAATAACCTTGTCAAGTCTGGCAAGTGTAGAGTTTCCAGAAATGGTAATTTGGGTTGTTGATTGTAACCAGGGAAAGAGGAGCCTGGAGTTTGGCTGGCACCAGGTTGCTAGGAAAAGTTAGGTTGTTTGCCAGTGTTCTGGTAATAACCATGTCTATGACTAGCATTAGGATTATGTGCTTGTTGAGACGTCATCAATTGAATCTAGTAATAGGACGTAAAGGGTTGGGTTTGCGTCGCATTCCAAGGGTTTTGGGAAGGGTTGCCCCCTACCGATCTGATGGGCATAGGTGTTGAGCCTTGCCCGGGGTTCCATTGGCTATGGAAGGGGTTTCCCTCGGTCGGCATCCCTAACAAGGGAATTGATCCCTGCCATGGATTCCAAGGTCCTTGTGAGGAAGGAATTCCTAATTTTTCCCCCTATGCAGGAATAGTACCCTGTATAGGATGTTGTTTTCCATAACCGGGGTTGCCCCCGGCTGAGATGGCAGCTGACGAGAAAGCGTTGTTACCAAATGTATCAAACAAAGAGAATGGTGTTGAACCTATCGGCATGTTATAAGAAGGTAGTCCTTAACTGTAATTTATGTTCGACCCGGCAAAATGTTGGTGAGCACTGCCGAGAGAAGGGGATGAAGGAGGTATATGACCCCCTTCATAAGGGAAATCATTATAGGGAGTTGAAGTGCCCACTATATATCCTTACAGAGGAGCGTTGGAGCTCCCTACCCCGAGATGTAAAGTCTGTAGAGTGGATTATGAAAGTACAGTGCTCGTACTGAAGCTAGGCATCTTGTATGAGAATGGAGGGCATGTCTCACTCTGGGTGAAAGGAGTAGTGATCATTGCCATAGATGGAATCGGAGCATTTCCTGAGGTAGAGGCAGTCGAGACCATAGTGGCCCGGACCAGCAACGATTGGTTAGGAGGTGGAACACCCCCTGTAGTGACAGTCGTAGAGGAAATATGAGTATTCCCTGAAGAAGTAGCAGCATTTGTTTCCATCACTGCTTGTGACACTACCTGACGCTCATAAGGTTGAACCTGTACGATGATGGGCGTCGATAGATCATTGATTGGAGGGTTATACGAACCAAGAGCTTGCGCGCCAAGGTCAGAAATGATTAGTTCCTTTGGAATCAAATGTTCTCCTCTCGGAGATGAGTCAGGCACAGTTTGTTATAACTCGATCACCTCAAAAGACCCTTGATGGTCTATTTTTCACCTTAGTGGTGGTGGGGGTGGCTCGATATTAACCGGCGGTAGGCCCAAAAGCCTTCATGACCAGCGGAGATCCTGATCCTCCACTGTGTGAGAATATAAAAGACATGCTAGGGCTTTCTATAATCGTCTTAAAAAACCACCACACACTAGAAAATGTTAATATGAGGTAAGACAAGCAGATCACTAGCTAGTTGGAAGAACAGTTACAACAGCCAACACTAGAGCAACTTACCGGTGCAAGTGAAACTTGAATATGGAAGCACCCTCCGGGTATACTCTGCAAAGTGTGGCCTGATGTCTACCCTAGGTACTATGGTATACCCCCGCAGTCCTGTGTAAGTCACTAAGATAAAGGCAACTAGGTTTCCAGCATGTGAATAGTCACCAGGCGAGTACAGTCAACAGTCGGGTGGACCGCAATGAGTAGGGTATCAAGCCTGAAACCTATCAAGGGTATCAAAAGCAATTGTTCTAGAATATGACTGAGGACCTCGAATATATTTGAGACCCATGAAGCTCCGTGGCAAATGTGATCAACGGAATCCCAATATAAGCCCTCTATATGTGTTCCCCACTATGCTTGGTCCGGCTTTGGAGGGGTTATCTCCGCTACCTTTCTGCATGCGACATCGTGTTTATCCCTTGTGTTAGAGGGGGGTCCTAGATAACTTTCATGGTTACTAGACTTTCAAACACTCCCAAGCTCAGACTCTTATGTTTGTTTTTGTAGCCTTGAAGAGTTTCCTCTCCAGTCCTAAATCAAGTCTCTAGCCTATACTAAATTGATGAACCCTTCAAACACAACGTCTAATAACTTTTAATTAAGCATTAATTTTAGTGGTTGTATTAAGTCAAAAGGAACGAAAGTGAAACCAGTGATGTTCTTTAAGAGACGAAAGAGAAGAGAATAAGATGATACTGGAAACAAAAGTACTTCTTTCTTCACAAATAAAGATTTGTCAATTGAAACTCTTTGACCAAACTTTCCGTAACTACTTTTCTCAGATCTTTTAAAATAAAAACTCAAAACAAGAATTCGCTCGACTAAGAGATACTTAATGTATTTAAGCATTCAAGTAAAGAACTTAAGAAAACTTTATTTTTCCTTGGTAAATGAAGCAACTTAACCTAAACTACTTTACCAAACAAAGAAATGAAAGATTTTTTTTTATTGTTTTAGGCTTCAAAACAAGAAATTTGAAAATGAGTTCTTTTCTTTTCTTCCAAAGAAAAAAAGGGAAAAATGATGGCAAGATAGACCAAGAAATGGCTTCTAGCCCAATCGCAAATCCCAGGGAGTCATTGACAATACCAAGTAGCAAGATCAAAGCAAACTCACCAACTTGTCTAAAAACCCTATTTAAAGAAAACACAAGAAATATTTGGTCAAAATAAAGCTAAAATGAAGTCAAGCTTAGGCTACAAACTGCTATAACAGAGACCAGTACTAGATCAAGAAAACCCCTGAGGAGTGTGACTCCTGACAGGGAAGAGGATGACTGCCTCTTCTTTTTACAAAAAATTTCTCGACAGGCATGCTACTAACACTTCAACAGCCAGTGTATGTACGCAGGTTGTCCAAGGGCAAGGTGTGTATGCATGCGTGCAGGCCCACTACAAGCCGCGTACACCTCTGTGACTCCTCACAAAAATGAAACAAAAAGCATTCCAGCCCAAGCAGGGAGTACTAGTATCAAAGACCAGCATCCCTTGAAGACACAGAAACTCAAAAAACAGTATATAAACATATTCAAAGCACCCAAAAGAAATATCCTCGAAGACCCTAGAGTCATCCCCAGTATGGTCGCTAATTCTTCTATAGCGGGAAAAACCCTCTACAGACTACACCAAGGGTCTAAAGTGTAGGTAGAACAAAACCATCTAAAGTCTCCTACTTTTAATCACTATCCCAACATTACCCCACAATCATACATAAAAGACAAGAGAGACGGATCTGGTAGGCCTACCTTAAACTCTGCATCCAGTGTCGATCCCTTTGCGCTTTGTTGTTTCCTGACTACAAATATCCTCCCAAGGCTGACCTGTATTCATCAAAAGACAAACAAGAAACTACAATCATGCATTCTACATATGGATTAGTGGGTTAGACATCATAAACAAGAAATGTAAACAACTCATATAAGTTTAAGACGTCATTTGGCAGGACAGAAAAAGTACTTCTTTATATTAATCTCACAAAAAGTCACTTACAACATGAGATCGACACTACTCATCGAACTTGGTCCTAGGATCCTCTTCACCATGCACTGACTGCTTCCACGTCTTCTTATCCTCTTTAATTCTCTCTTAGGGAAATGGTAAAGAGCTTTGCAATTGGGGCAAAGGGGGATTGATAAAATGGGCAGAGTTTCTTTGCTCTTATGCTTCTCCTTGTAATGGTACCCCAACCCTTTCTTTTATAGGACAAAAGGGATAGTAACAGTTGGGGCGATTGTCTATGGGTATTCAAACGGTTAAGTAACGGCCCGGAAACTAGTATCCTATGCAATTTTTCACTTTTCGCGATATTCTGTGAGTGTACGTAGGTTGTAGTGGGTCGGCAGGCATGTGTACGTAGGCAGTAGTGGTGCAAGGCATGTACACCTTAAAATCAATGGTTTTTTGAAGATCTTGTTCAGTGATGGCTTGGAAAAGATAGAAATTTAGATGGCATGATGCCAGGTATGAATGTCTGGTACAATTTAGGGTTATAAAAACACCATATCTGGTGTAGTCCTTGTTTTAATAATAGTTGTAATTTGTGGTAATTAAGGATCAAAACATAGGATGGGAAAAATATTATTTGTGTAGCAAAAATTTGCAAGTTCTGTAAGTAGGAAATGTTCTTTGGAACAAGTTTGTTGCATTAATGGAGTATATTTTTTTCCATATTTAGATTCATTCTCAAAGCAATTTTCAACATTCTCAAGTAAGGAAAGAATATAGATCCAACTGATATACAATTAATTATTATAATGATTGAGGAAGTGCACAACCTACTAGCCATCCCATACTTAATACAATTTGAAACAATGTGTCAACATACAAGTAATGATCATAACATCATTTAAGGCATTGCACAACCTACTAGCTAACCTGCAATTAATATGAATGGATACATTATGTCTGGGAAAAACTTGAGCAATAACAGTAAACGTTGTGACTTATTTACATATCTTAGCTTGGATTGTGGAGGACATTCCTATGGAAGAAATCAATTTCTCCAGTGGAAATGAGTCCTTTAAACAATTTTCAGTATATATTTCAAATGTGTTCGACATGAAACATATTTTGAAAAGTGCATTTGTTGTTTTTCAAAAATTATGATTAAAAGCATTAGTCCCCTGGTTATGTGCACTTGTTTTATGATGATTTCCCAAAACCAATTGTATAGAGTGGAGTAGGAATTTTAGTAAGCATAAGCTTGATCAATATACTATACAGGGCCATGTGAACTCCAAGAGGCCTAGGATGATGAAGTATAACAAAAGCACCACATATCTAGAAAGCAATTTGAGCCAAGCAATAAATACCATGATAATAACCTATAATGTTTATTGGACAACTGTCTTTAACTATACAAAGCATCCTTGAACTCTAATCTTGAGTTAAAAGTCCATTCAATGTTAATTTGGAATAATAGTTTACCTGTAAACCATCCAACAACACTCTAAATAGAATATCTTGAATCAAGAAAATAAATGTATCTCATGTGTATTTTTTTTCCTCAAAAGAAGTTTCAACCATACATACAGTTGTCAAAGAAAAGATTACATCATTACTGGCAATATTGTGCTAACACCTATGTATTTTCTTGTAGTTTGTGCATGTAGACATATAGACAAGCTTTTAAACTAGACCCTCTCCAAATATAGGACTTGTTGACTTCCAAACCCAAATGTCTAGTTCTAATGTTATAGACCTTATTGACTCTTTTATGTAGACACACATGAGTTTTGGGTAATCTCGAGGTATTTTGAGAACACTAGGTTATCCCTACAGTTGGATTTTACTATGTTCCTTCATCCTGATCATCGAAAAATACAAGGCTGCATTGATTACATCTATTGGTTGATTTTCATCATTAGAAGGTTCTCCCTTAATCCATTGAGTGGTTTCATTGTTACCTAAGATACAGGTTCCAAATGATCCTACTAATTGCTAGCAGAGGTTTGATGGCATACCATTACATGTATTCTAAGTATCATCCACAATCATTCCATTATAGGAGACCACATTTCAGTCATATGCACACATAGGTAGACAATGGAAATGTTTTAAAGGGTGCCAATCCTTGAATCATCAATCCATTTTAGTAGATTCACCACTAACCAAAATGTGTTGGAAATTTTCCAGTCATTAAAGCAAGGCAATTGTTACAGATGTAGTTTCCTAATCTAGAATACAAGGTTCTCTTCAAATGTATGTATCAATCCCACACAATATAGGAGTGCATATTTAGTATTTGAAATGTAAAATAAGTGCATGACATATTTATCAATATCTCAGTCATTGGAGGGTTCTCATCCTCTTCAATTTCTATTCCCCACAAACTCTTAGTTGCTAGCCTTAAAACTCATGACACCTATAATGGAAGAAGGATGTCATGAAACCTAAAACCTAATTATTTATTATTTTTGGAAATAGGGGAAAGAAATTAAGAACCCAAGAAATAATCCTAAAGTTATCCATAAAGCAATTTGAAAAAACTTGTAGAAGTTCCTCAAGTGAAAGTCCTTTATTTTGTGGCTCAAAACAGATCACTAATAAGTTGTTGTATCCATGAGATGACTCAAAGGTGAAAATGAACTATGGGAATGGATATGGAAAGAAAAATATGAAACAAACATAACATAATATGATATTATTAGGATATATGGTAATAGTACATGCTCCATGATCTAGAACAATGCCTAGAAAAAAGGAGGCATAGTACAACAACACTATTTATAGAAATTTCATTTGGCCTTATTCTAGGATGACCCCTATCAATAGATGCATGAACTAACATTTCATCAATCCCTACAGAAAGATAAGGTTTCTTTCATTCAATATAAATGGACTCATATCTACCATTAATGGATGGAAGGACAGAACATGAAAGGAACTAAATAGATGATATATCTCAATAAATTATCACATAGCAAACCATGCATTAATAAATTATCACATAACAATTCATAAACATTAAACATAACCCGAATTGATGGTTATATAAATTATGTTGAAAGGAGAAATCACACCTGATCTGATGAACTGGTCAACACAGTTGGAATTGTTTCCCCTGCGTGTTTCTCTTCAGTTGTATGACCCTTTGTTTATCTTGAGCTTCCCTCACTCAACGAAGAAAGATCTTAAAGTAGCTGCCAAAATCATTCAACCTCCATAAATATCTACAAAATCAATACATGTCATATTTGTAGCGCATTATTTACTCTAAGATGCATTTTTATGAGAGTTTCATATCATACCTGAATGATCTCCTCTTGGTTTCGAGAATAATTTATTGGATTCGCGCATCTAATATTTGATCAAACGTCCTCCCTTGATTTGAAGTAGCAGCAATGAAGTCAGCATTGACTTTGTTGTTTCTCCATTGGATCGAGAGAGATTTACTCCAATAAATTATTCTCTTC
>JZKD02S1729070.1:293787-327527 GCA_000966675.3 Picea glauca
CATCACTCTCAATTGCCCAATACCCAACATATAAATCTATTGAAATATTTACAGCAAAATCAAACAAATATGCATACCAATATTCACAATTGTTTACAATGAAATAAAATGTTTCCTTGATCCATTTGGAGTGAGCTCAATTCTCCTAAGAGAAAAGTAACAACTATCCCATAACATCATACACTACACTAAAGCACTTTACATCTAAAACTAGAGAACGGAAATTGATGTGAAAAAAGGCTTTATTATATTCCATCATATGACTTGGTTGTAGTATTAAAATGCACATGCAAACATCATAGAACTCATCCCACATTTTTCCAATATTTAATCATAAATTCACTCAAAATACTAAAATGAATGCTTTGGAAATTAATATCTCTAAACTCGTATGTAATCATGAAAATGGTCTTAATGTAAGGTTGCGGGAAAGCAGAATATGGTGAAAAGCGAAGTAAAAGGTTTGGTAAAAGAATGACATTTTGGCGACCCAACAAGTACAAAAAAGTATTTCATAGAAAATAGATTTTATAAATATTTATTAAAATATTGTATATCATCATTTAGTTTTATATGACCTCTTCTTCTTATCTCTAATTCCTAAGAATTTCATCAATATCTATGTCTTCCTTCTCTGGGTGATCTTCAAAATATGATTGTGAATGCGTCCTCTCACGCAGAGCACACCTATTTGTGGGGTACTCACGGGGTAATGGAGGTTGTTGTGATGAGACATCACCTACAAAAGAAAAAATATAAAATTTAGAAGGCCATTTTTTAAATATCATTGAACTAGTTCAGTAATATTAAAAAAAACACCTGCAATGTCATTATTCACCTAGTGCATTGGTCAACACTATTGGAATGGTTTCCCCTGCGTGATCCTATTCAACTGTATGACCCTCAAGTACAACATTCTATGCCATTGAGACCACAAACTTTATAAGGGAAATCATAAACGTATAAGTAAAAAAAAATAGAAGTACAAAATGTATAACTACAAAATTATTAAGTATATGATTAAAATACAACCATATTATCGTCATGTGCCTCGGTCGTAGCACCATTGTGGGGCTTCACCCTAATGGAATGGGACTATATGGGAGAACCATCTTCTGGTTGCAAACCGCTATCAACGCACTACTCTCCAATACTAGTGGGATGGTTGACAATGTTGCTCCCCTGATTAAAACAAAGTTGTAACACATTAAATTTATCGATGATATCAAACATGATTGTATTATATTAATAATAAAGGTTAATGTGGATTGAATTTTATTTGCCTTATCCTGCAAAGTGGTTCTTGGTAACTTCCCCAATCATTTTCGGTGTTCAACTACAACTATATAGCCATACTTGTAACCAAGCTCGAGGTCTTCCTCTGTGGTTTCAGTACCAAGCTCATCACTGTTAGCATAGGGGCAGACCCAAGGTTTATCTCCAAGAGTGCACCAACAAGCCACAACTACTATCCCTTTTGGTTACACCTACGAAGTATATGTAGTCTCACCCGAAGCAGCTATGGGGGGGTTGCAGGACAAAGATGTCTACAACCAAGGGAACTATCAAGTGGATCCTCCACTAGAAAAATACAGCATACATATATCACTTATCATATTATATCTATTCCACACATCTATCATATCTACCACAGTAATGCAATAACAGTATATCAAGGCAAAAGAACATAGCATCAATCACACACACAAGACAAGATATGCGTGGTTCACCCTCTCTCTAGGGATACATCCACAGAATTGTGCTTTATAATGTATTAAGATGAAGCATACAGTTCTTTTCTGCACTCTAAGCTAGTAGATATTCTTTCTTCTTCTCTCTATCTCTCCCCTCCCTGTGCACCCAACTGCAGGGTTGATCTTCACACCCAGTTGAAGATCTTACAATGTAAAAGGCTCTCGTACTCAGCACTTCTCTCTCACCCGATATTACTCACTCAATCACACAACAACAATAGTAACAACAACGACAACAACAATAGAAACCACCCATCCCAAGTCCTATTGACCTCTATTTATACATTACAATCACTCACCGACATATTTAGGCCGAAACCTAGGTGTCAAAACCCTAGATACCAAAACCCTAGGTCAACTTGACCCACGTTTTCAGGGCTTCGCCAGCCTGTCTTTCCTTCCTTCTCATGTGGTGCTCCAAAGCATCCAACGGTGGATTTTTTCTCTTGTTGAGTTGTCCATGATCCTTCTTCCTTGCTAATCTATCTTCCTCGATCTCCTCATCCAACGGCTTGCTTCCTTTTACTTCGCTCCACCTTTTCTTCTCTTTGCTCACTTCGACCTAGTAACAGTCATTGTGTCTTCTGTGAAGTTCGCATTCTTCCTTTTCTTCCTTGAGATTCACTTATTTCCATAACCTAGGGCCAAAAGGCCCCCAACACTCACATGTGACTCGTCCTGAGGCACTTCAGATCTGACCCTTCTGTTTTACTTCGACTTCAGACTGCACAGTGAAACCTTTGCTTTATGCTCTATGCCTCCTCTCCTTCCCTGTGAAGACTGTCTTTTCTATGTCTGGTACCCAGTTTCAACTGCACCTGGTACCTAGACCCTTTTTCTTGTTCTTTTAATTAGAGCTGTGAGGAAGTTGGTTTTCATAGTACAATTTCAACCGGCTCCCATTCACTAATCTTGCCTTCCATTCTCCCTTCAAAGTATTCAACTATGCATCTCCTCCTTCTGTAACATAGGTGATCTCATATGGCCCAAGCCAATGCATTTTGAACTTCCAAGGATGTTTTATGAACTTATTGTCATATACCAGTACTAGATCACCTTGCTTGAATGCCTTCTTCTTGATGTGCCTGTCATGATAGGCCTTTTCTCTTTCCTTTTGCACCTGCTGATGAAATCCTGCAATAAATCTGTCTTCTTCAAGTTTGATCAACTATGAAAGCCTCTCTTGAACAGTGCCAATGTCATCCATATCTGTAAATGCAACAATCCTTAGGCTTGGTACAAAATATTCCATTGGGACAATAGCTTTGAGACCATATACCAACTTAAAAGGGGTCTACATTGTTAGTTTTTTGCAAGTGGTTCTATAGGCCCATAGTATTTCTGGTACTCTTAAATCCCAGTCATCCATGTTCACACTGCAAATCTTTGTCAGCATTGTTTCTAAGATCTTATTGAATGCTTCCACTATCCCATTTGCTTTTGAATGGTAAGGTGTGCTCTGCTAATGGCGGACTGCAAATTCCTCAGTCAGGGCTTCAATTGTTTTATTTATGAAATGTGTGTCTTGATCACTAATAAGGATCTTTGGGCATCCAAACCTGGTTATGACATCATCAAATATGAAGCGTGCAGCTGTAGTTGTACTGCAGTCCTTAACTTCTCTTGCTTCGGCCCATCTGGTCAAATATTTTGTTGTTGTAATTATGTATCTTGCTCCTGTGCTCTTTCCTGGTGGGTTTATAGGTCCCATGAAATCAATGGCCCATTTCTCACATGATTGTACGGTCAGTTGTGGTTCTAGTGTAATTTCATCTCTTCTATATGGTTTCCCAACTCTTTGGAATATATCGCAGGCTCTGTAATAGCCTTTAGCATCTCTCTGTAAGGTAGGCCACCAATGGCCAGCTCTAAGCACCTTCTGCGTGGTTTCTTTCCCTGCGTAGTGTCCTCCTGCGATGCCTTCATGAGCTTCCACAAGGATCATCGGTCGTTCTTCCTCCATAACGCATCTTCTCAATATCTCATCAAGTCCCATCTTGTAGAGTTGTCCAGCTATAAGTGAAAAGTCTGCAGCGCGCACTACTAGTTGTTTCTTCTGGGGAATTATATACTCACTAGGTGCCATTCCTGTTGATAGAAACTGGACTATTTTCGCTAAGTGTTCATCAATATTTCTAATGTCCATCAACTATGCGTCCAGCAGTGCATCCTCCAAACTAGTGGGCTCTTCTCCATGTTCCAACCTCGACAAGTGGTCAGAACCTTTGTTCATTCTTCCTGGATTTACTATGATCTCAAAGTCATATTCTTGAAATAGCATAATCCATTTGCATATTCTCCCCCCAAACACTGGCTTGTTGACTAGGTATTTCGGTGTGGAGTGATCAATAAACATTTTAAAGTGTCCTCCCAACAAGTAGTGGTGAAATTTTTGCAGTGCATACACCATGGCTAACCCCTCTCGCTCGGTAGTGGTGTAATTGATCTTAGCAGTTGATAGCTTCCTGCTAGAAAAGGCTAACGGATGGTCAATATCTCCTTCCCCGTGTTTTTCTAACACTGCTCCCAATGAAATAGAAGACACATCAACATGCACATGAAACTCCTTGCTCCAATCTGGAAAAACCAGAATAGGTGCAGTAACCATTTTTTGTTTCAGTGTGTCGAAGCTCTGCTGGCATTCTTCTGTCCAACTAAACTGACAGTATTTCTTCAAAATATTCTCCACGGGTATTGTAACCTGGGCATATCCTTTAATAAACTTCCTGTAGTATCCAGTATGTCCCAGCGCAGTGCGCAGTTGTTTGATTGAAGTAGGAGGGGGTAGATCAACTATAATGGAAATTTTATATAGATCTACCAGTGATCCTTTCTTACATACAATATGACCTAATAACACTCCAAATGGTGAGAAAAAGATTCATTTCTTCAAATTTAAGGCAATTTGACACTGCCTGCATTTGTCCAACATTAGACTTAGACATTCAATATGATTTTTCAATAAACTAAAAATAGTCCAATCATCAAAATATGTTTCTAGAAATTTATGCATAAACTCCTTGAATGCTTCGACCACCACCCTAGAAAAGATGGTTGGGGCATTCTTAAATCCAAATGGAATCACTGTATAATGATAGGACCCCCATTCTGTTTCAAATGTGGTCTTATGGTGATCCTCCTTGGCAATCTGGATCTGATGGTATCTCGAGAATCCATCTGTAAAAGAGTATACTTCTTGGCCTCCCACATTATCTAACACTTTGTCAGTGAATGGTGTAGGGAAGGGTTCATGTAAACAGGCATCATTCAACTTTCTGAGATCTACACAGATCATTATCTCTCCTGTCTTCTTTTCTTGCACCACAATAGAGCTAATCCACTCTGACTCTTCCACAAGTTCTATAATCCCACCGTCCAGCATTCTGTCGAGCTCAATCTTCACTTTCTCCTTATATTAAGGGTTCAATATGTAGGGTCTTTGTTTGAATGGTCTTGCATATGGTTTCAAAGGGATCCACATCTATCCCATAGGCCCTTTAATGCCTTTCATATCAGTGAACTTGGTTAAAAACAAGTCCTGATATTCATGTAGTAATTCTGTAATCTTGTCAATAGTGGCACCATCCCAATAATCTCAAACATTTGCAATCTTTGGTGTCTTCTCTATTCCAATATTGAATTTCCTAATCTTGATTGGTTGTCCAATGAATGGTAACTCAACTCCCGGTCCTTCCACATCTATTTGGCATTATGTTCCTGTGATATTCACCTTTCTTGGATCGTCATCTTCATCAACATTGATGTTGTAACAGCCTTGCAGTTTCTGGAGAGGCGCAGTCCATTCGTCCTCTTCTTTCTCCAAAGGGAGGTTAGATGCCTCTTCAAATACTTTATGTCTTACAATTTTCAATGCTTGATCTACTAAATGATATTGAATTTCAAATAAGAAGGTGGTTACAAAATTCTGAGTCATACCTTCCCAATCTGTAGTGATGAGGTGCAGCTCTGCTTGAAGGTACCAGTTTATAGGTGTCATGTCCAATGTGTTGATGAACTTGTGTACCCACTGCTCTTGAGGAATGTTGCTCTGGGCTACTTCGCAATTTCTCACATGGTCCTTTGGGAAGCTTCGACATGTGTACTGAACTTCGCATCCTTCTACTTGTCCTGAGAACTGCGGTGTCATCAAGGTACGACATTGTACCCATTCTATAATGTTGGCTTTGTGTGTCCCCCACCATCTTTCTAGCATGGATTTCAGGGCCTCATCCATTGCCAACAGTCTTTGTTGCATTGGTACACTTTCTTCAAAGTCTGACATGAAGGTTTCTAAAGGATTCAGACCATTAAAGGTGGGTAAATTGCTTATTGTTGTGCCGATCCAGTGAACTTCTCTGGTTAATCTAGCACATATTCTTGTAGATACTTTATACATTGTATTCTTCCAGTTCTCCAGTGATTATTCTGAGTCTGAGGAAAATGCATTGTCGCTTCACTAGCTTAGGTTTCCATCGGCCGTAGGATTAATGTAATCTTGTTGTATGGTTGTTCATTTGTATATGCTTTCCAGTTCATATGTGTGGTCTTCTTCTCTGATGGGCTCTGTGTATCGCTGACCTTCATCTAGATATAAGGGTGCAATGAACCTAAGGCCATCTCTTTCAAAATTCATACGTATTTTATTTAAATCAACCACAGTGGAATTATTGAAATCCCAAACTATTCCTAATAGTGTAGGGTAAGGACAACTATCATCAACTATCTCAATTACCTCAAAATCTACAAACGTTTTTACTATGTCGATGTCCACAGGGACATGTTCCAATTGTCTAAATGGGATGACATCTTGTTGATAATCCATCCTAAGCCTGATAGGGGAATAGATCAATCTTGGTTTTCCCATCAGTGCCCAAGTTTTCTTCGTCGTGACATTGACCTTTGACCCTAAGTTGAGGACCACATAGCCTATATCATATTCACCAATCTGAGCATTCAAGTGTAGTTCCTTATTTGTCCTCCTCTTTTTAGTGATTTGGTGTACTTCCCTATTCAGTAAGGGGTCTATCTTTCCTAGCTCATACTATCTGGTTAAATTTTGTAGTTCTTATACAGCGCTCTCATCCTGAATCAACTTAATACAAGTATATAGAAATTCCATGAGCTTGCTTACCTCTTTTCCTTCTCTTGGCGAAGAATACTAATCAAATTCCAAAGGCATTCCATATTCTCTTTCTTCTGGATGTGTCTTTGATGAAGAGACTTGGTTTGCTTTGAACTCTTTTATTGTCGCTTCAAATATATGTCTTTCTTTCTTTGCATCAAAATTTTGGGTCTTCTCTGCAGCTTTCCTAATTTCTGATTCTTCTGTAGTCTTTCCTTGGATCAGTCTGTCTTCTCCTATAACAGTGCCTCCTCTAGTGATAATAGCAACTCTGGTGTCTTCTCCGTGAGGTTCGGCATATATCAGTTGCACTTGCGGGTTCTACTGAGGTCTTAATCTTTCCTGAAGCTTAGCCAACAATGTTGGACATTCCTCGATAACATGCTCGAAGGAGTTTCAATAGTTGCAAGTAGTGCAAGGGTTCTGAAAGTCCCTTGCGAGGTGTCCTGGCTGTGTGCAGTTATAATTGATGATCTTTCCTCGGCCTTGACCCATACCTCTTCCTCATCCTCATCCTATGAATCCCCTATGAGAATTGAAGTTTCCTCTCCCAGGGGAGTTATACTGCATAATGTTTCCTTCTTTTTTTACTTCACCTTGAATTTTTGTATATATCTCTTGACCTTTCATGCATGAGTTCATAATCCCTTCAATATCTATCATCGTGCCCCAGGGACTTACAAAATGTGCAATACAAATTTGTGGGTGTCTGAACATACTTTTGCATGTAATAGCACTCACCAGGGTGATGTCTATTTCGGCATACCTCGCACCAAGGTAAGGTAACTTGCTTCAAAGGGCTCAGATCTCTAGAGACCAAGTATTCATGGAATAAGGGGCAGTGCTACTTGTCGTGGCCTTCTGATCTGCATTTGACACACCAGATGTCTTCTCTTTTATCTTTTCCCTTGTCTTTTTTCATATCTTCGACCTGCATAGACAAACTAGTTAGCTGACTCAAGATCTGACTCATATCTGAGCTGGATTCTCCCATAGGGGTTGATTCTAGCTTCATGGTGATCTCCAGCGCCTCAGCCTGAGAAGAAATCTTTTGTTGCATCAGAGGAAATATGATGTGTGGTAAAAGGATAGAAATGAACCACTCCTTGTTCTGCTCATCTGGGATCTAAAAATTCAATCAGTCTGTTAAGGTCTTGAATCTTTGATCGAATTCCCAAACAGGTTTGTCTACCTTCTGCTTGATCTCTTTCAGCTCTGTAATACATTGTGATTCTGATTTGGGTTTCTTGAACTCTGTAGTTAACGCATTCTTGATCTCATTCAGTGGCTTAGGTTGTACAAGTCCTTGGACAAGCTTCATGTACCATCTCACTGTGCAATCCCATAGGGTAGTACTAAACAAGGTTCTTCTAACAGCTTCATCGGTGACATTCTTAATATTCCATATGGCTTCACATAGGAAACAATGTTGATCAGGGTCTTTAGACCCATCTCCCCTAAAGATAGGGAGTCTCATCTCATCTACCATAGATCTTCCTAGGTTTCATGTCTGGGCATATGTTGAACTGCTAGTAATAGTACTCTAAGGACTCTGGTGACTCTGACTATTTTGATTGCTTAGTGTTGTTGAAACAAAAGGAGGGATAATAGTACTTACTTCAGCAGGCTGCGTAGTTCATGAAGTTTTTGGCTCGTCCCGGCAAGGTTCTTTAGCTTTTCCTTCCTCTGCCCTAGCGAGTTCTGAATGCTCTTTGTCCATCAGGTCTGCCTCTTCTCCACTATAGAAACCCTCATCCCCATAGTTATGCTTAAATAGGTTCACAAGATAACTTCTCTTAACGCTCTTCCACTGCGTGTATGTCTAGCCTCTGTGTCGATGTCGCTATCTGAATACCTGAACATTAGATTTTTCAAATCCGACCAATATATTGTATCTTCAAGATGTTCTTCTCATGCAATAGCATCTTGATTTTCAACTTCAGAAAATGTAAAAAATTTCCTTTAGGTCCCTTGAAGAAATATCTCTCGGCTTGGCTATATGACTCTATTTTTTCAACAACAAACTCGGTGATGTACCCTCCAATGGTGCTATCAAACTAGTGATATACTGCTCGTGAAACAGCGTTATCAACTCTCTTGACCTTCTTGATGAGCGTCGACATCCAAAGTACAAGAGGTCTAGATCTGATCTCAAATTGGGTATCTTCTAACCTAGCTAACCACTCATATAGCTCCTGATGGATTCCTCCAAAGAAAATCTCATGTATATCAGTAAATATATATCTCTCCATCCAATCCTTTGTACTAAGATTAGGGTTCTTGTTATGGGCTTCAGGGAAGTCCTTTTCTTGATCCTCTATCCACTTTTGAATTTATGTCTTTGATGGAAACCACCTTGACATTCCCTCAAGAATATTCATGTCCCAGAAACAGAACCATTTGTTGGCACGGAGACAGACCTAGGGTTCAGCTCCAAGAGCGCACCAACAAGCCCTAACTACTAGCCCTTTTGTCTACACCTGCAAAGTAGATGCAGTCTCACCCGAAGCAACTATGGGGGGGTTCTAGGACAGAGATGTCTACAACCAAGGGAACTGTCAAGTGGATCCTACACTAGAACAATACATCATACATATATCACTTATCAACTTAGATCTATTCTAGACATCTATCAGATCTACCACAGTAATGTTATAAAAGTATATCAAGGCAAAAGAACATAGCATCAATCACACACACAAGACAATATATACGTGGTTCACCCTCTCTCTAGGGCTATGTCCACAGAATTGTGCTTTATAATGTATTAATATGAAGCATATAGTTCTTGTCTACGCTCTTAGCTAGCAGATTTTCTTTCTTCTTCTCTCTATCTCTCCCCTCCCTACGCACCCAGTTGTAGGGTTGATCTTCACACCCAGCTGAAGATTTTACAATACAGAAGGCTCTCATACTCAGCACTTCTCTCTCACCCGATAGTACTCACTCAATCACACAACAACAATAGTAACAAAAACAACAACAGCAGCAGCAACCACCCATCCCAAGTCCTCTTGACCTCTATTTATACATTACAATCACTCACCAACATCTTTAGGCCGAAACCTAGGTGTCAAAACCCTAGATACCAAAACCTTAGGTGTCTAAAACCCTAGGTCAACTTGACCCATGTTTTCAGGGCTTCGCCAGCCTATCTTTCCTTCCTTCTCACATGATGCTCCAAAGCATCCAATGGTGGATTTTTCCTCTTGCTGAGTTGTCCACGATCCTTCTTCCTTGTTGATCTGTCTTCCTCAGTCTCCTCATCCAATGGCTTTCTTCATTTTACTTTGCTCTGCCTTTTCTACTCTTTTCTCACTTCGAGCCAGTAACAGTCATTATGTCTTCCGCGAAGTTTGCATTTTGCCTTTTCTTCCTTGAGCTTCGCTTATTTCCATAACCAAGGGCCAACAATCACCCTGCATTGCATAAGAGTATGTATTTTTAATGTTATTGGATGAAATTACATAAAAGTTTGAAGGTGATACAAATACGATATTTGGGTACTTACAATTCATGACTGCAACTTCAAGTAGCCTCCCTGACCTAGCCCGTGTTGGTCACATTGGGAAAGCCTTGATTTTGTTTCCTTTGAAGTGCCAGTCAACCTATCATCAAAATTTTCAAGTATGTTAATATATACCACACTTTTATTTTGATCTAAAAAAAATTGAAGGTATTGAATTGGAATTGTAATTTACCTTCTGGGACCAGAGGGTGTTTTTTCTTCATCTGTCAATTTCTTCTCTTTTGCATCCTCAATGAGGGCCTTCCACTCCCTCTCTGGAATCATCAAAGGATGCTCGTACCTATCATTTTGTTTCAAGTTCTTCATATACGTTTCTCACGTATATTTTAAATATTGGCCAGTTGTGGCGGTGGCCAAAGTCTTATTAAATGTGTTTACACCAAAAAGGATTTCAATATAATCCATCAATTAGATTTTGATGTTGGAATTCTGGGAATTCCACCTCTCCCGTATGGTGGGCCCAAAAAAAAAAAATGTTGTTCCCTACATGCAAAAATATTATATGATTATTAATTTAAAAATAATAATTTAGATGACTTATATTTGTCTACATAGAGAACATGAAACAATTAAAATTTTAAAAATTACCTGGGAATTTAACTTGCTTTAATGGATCCCCTTCCTCGTTAACCATAAATGTGCCCTTAAGGTTCCCCTTGATGTTCACATGTATTTCTTTAGGAAAATCAACCATATAGTTGTCCAAATCATTAGCCTCGTCTCCATCACCACCTCCAGAGCCTACCTGTGTGGTCGCTTCCTGGGGGGGTGTGTCATGGCTCCCACCTAATGGTGTGGAAGGTGGAGATCTGAATAGTCATGTCCTGGTAGGTTTACGAGGGCTTGAATAGGGACCCTATGGAGTCTATGCAGTTCCACTACTACCGACACCATGCATGTCGGGGTTAACAGGATCTAGAAATATCTATATAAGAAAGAAAACATTTTTTCGTTTAGATAATTTAAAAGTTAAAAATCAATCTTTCATAATTGATCTTATGACATAAAAATAAAACCACTTGAAATTATGGTTATTACCTTATATGTGTTAAGCCTTATCATAACTTCTTTGATCCTTTCTTCGACCTTAGGAGTTTGATCTAGAATATCTAACAACTGAGCTAGTTCCCCATTTTCTTTATTGAGCTTTTTTTTAATTAAAACCATAGGGTCGGGTGATTCATACAAATTCCTTTCACCGAGTGAATCATCATCAGCATCATGGCCTACTGACTACATATTCAACAAAATAAATGATAATTAAGTTATGTAAACAAATAAAATAACTGATCACCATAGAAATAAAATGCACATTAATCGCAATTCGAAAATTGTTGTTCGTTTACTTGTTCTAAGGCTACTTTTGATTTACCACGATCAACCTACCACATTATAGTAAAATTAGAACCACGATCATTATCATGAGAAATAAATTCAAATGTATGAGAAATCCTCCCTCTTTATTGACATCCAAGGAGGAAAGTTATTGTTTATAACAAAAATAGGCCACACTGAGTAAACATACCGAAGTTCTCCAAATGGATTAACACTGTAAAGAACATAATGAAAATCATAAAATATAAGAGTCATTTTTTACAGGTTGGGTAAATTAGTATACATACCACCCCCATAATAAAAATGTTTGTATCTATTCGATTAAAATTGTAATCAATCAATAACTCTTCCCTTGCAGCTATTGATTTTATTGCACATACGAATACACGATTTCCTGCACGCCCCTCAAATACGGAATTGGGTTTTTTATTTGTGGTCGCGGGTTGTGTATTGTTTGGATTCATGAAATGACACATGCCAATAAGTGGTGATAATAGAACATGATTCTGGTTGGAAGACCCTGTAACTGATGCCATTAGACACAGACTCAATCCTAAGACCAACTAAGGAGAACAAACAACACACGCTAATTAATCTAGGAGTCAAGCATGCAAACAAACCAGTTTTGTACTATGACTAGACCATATTTATTTGAAATGCTTCATGTAACATATTTCATTGACTTATTGTGATCTTGGTCTCTCTTGGATGTACTTTCATTGACAATGCCAATGCCCTTTTCTCCTTTATTCAACCAACCTATTTTAATGGATTCTCTTTCTAGACTTAATCCATAGGCCACGTTTCCTAATTCATGGAAAAGGACACATGACATATAGGTAGAAAAGGACACATGGTATAAGGATTCGAGACACTTGGTAGAAATAATCCTATTTCAAGAGGGTGTTTTTCCTATTTCAAGAGTGTGATAAGTGGTGCAAAAACCCATTCAAACCCTTGTCTTATGACATTTTATTATTTAAGTGGAGCGCCCTGCGTCTAAGGATCATTTATGAATGATTATTTTATTTCTCTCTCTTGGAGGAAGAAGTGGATCTAGAAAGCACTAAATATTATTTTATTGTAAAGCATTTGAGGAGAGGATCTATAAAATGATAATCTCTCTCATTTTCTAATGATGATTAGATTGACAAGGATATCCCCTCCAAATAGTAGTACATGATTTAACAGAGGATGAAGTCAAGGGCTAAGCATATGTGAGGTTTCCATCCTCCTCCTCTTTTGTCTTGGATGATTAGGATATTATGATAAAGTAGACACTATTATTTGATGTTGGAAATAATCTCCAAATGGAGGTTCTGCACAATGATAAGAGTTTATGGTAGAGGCTCTCAACCACCCCTAGTCCTTGATGAAACTTTGATTATTGAGGGTAATTTCTATTGTAATTTCAGATTGGGCGTTTGCACATGTAAATGGCTCATTTAATCTTATGGGATTGTTATTAAATATGTGATGTGGTGTTGGGTTGTCCATTATTTAGAAGGTTGTCATACTTTTTCCTCTTTTTTTATCTGAACCAATTCCTTGATACAAATTAGGACAAGCATATCCCAAAGTTTCATTGACATAATGACTCAATTTCACTACATGTTACATCTTTCATTGAATTCTTTTCAAAATTCAACGTTGTCCATAAGTATGTTAGGATGAAAATGTTTTTGTTCTTTGGAAAATGATGCACTATATTGGTTCTATAATTGTAGTCCAAGGGATATATGTTCACTTGTAGGTTTTATCAAGTCATTTCACAAGCGTTGGGATGTTATATATGAAGAGGAAAATGTTGAAAATCTAGTGGGTGAACTAGTTGTGATTTCAGATCCATAGGAAGAGAGGAGTGATGAAGTCATTAAAGACCTTGTTACAACATCTCATAAGTCCTTTGAAGGCTATGCATTCTACATAATAAGCACATCATTATGATGATGTACAATTGCATGAAGAATATGGTTTGATAAGTTATTTATCTCTTCAAATTTCTAAATTTAATGATGAGACCCTTAAAGATTTGAAGAGGATAGATGTGGTAGAGATCCCCTTGGAAAGTGAATAATTTATAGGTGTTATCATCACCTCATGTGATGAAGGGTGTTAAAACTATGAGGATGAGGATACAATCACTCTCTTTTCAATTTGAATGCATAGATGAAATGTGGATCATTGGTTTCTTCATGGATATCCCATCTATGACACAAATAGTGAGAGCATGATGGAGGAAACGATGAGTTGGCATACTCCACTTCCAACCAACATTCAGGATCACTTCATGGGACATAAATTATACATCTCAATGGAGGGACATTAAGATTTTTCCATGGTTGATGAACAATTGTATGTTATCCTCACTAGGGTGGATTTGATGTAGCATAAATGTGTTTTTCATGGAAATAATGACACATAAAGTTTCCCACGATTGATGTCTCTAGATCTTTCCCTACCTATGTATAAAAAATCAATGAAATATTGTTTTTGAGACTACAATATGTTTGGGGCAACAACATTTCCAATTTTTAGTTTGTTTTAGAGAATTTCGGCCTCCTAAGAAAGGGCAGCAAGCCCTAGGTCTTGAGATTATGTACTTTTTTTGGTTTGATTTTTATTCTCGTACTTCATCTGCATTTTTTTATTGAGGGTAGATAAGAGGGGAAACAATGTTGTTGCATATTTTGGAATCGTCTAAATCCTTGTTTCTTGAAGAGTGATGAATGATATTTCATGGTTTGATGATGCTTACACCAACCTTATCCAACAATGGAAAAAGAAAACTTGTAACAATACACACTAACCTTGGCATGATCTTTGTGTTCTTGTCCATTTTCAATATCTCACTTCCATTTCCTACCAAGGAGTGATAGAGATTCCAAATTATGACTTTTTATGTTTGATGTATCCTTGTTTTTGTTTATAACCAAAGACAAGGGAAGGTCTCATGGTGTTGATTAGATGACATGATGGTTGCATTGCCTTTATGATTTTACTTAGCAAGTGCATCTTCCTATGGTTAGATGTAGGTTAGGAAGAATAAGTTCTCTTACACTATTTGGAAGAGTGAAAATACCCATATGGAGCTAGGTGTTACCCCTCAAAATGCATAAGCATTTTAAGGAATCCATTACAACAACTGCAAAAAAGGTGGCCAATTCAAATTTCTAGGATACTTTCAGGGTAATGTTTAAGGTAGTTTTTAGCAATTTAAGTGGTCATTTCAATCAATTTTATGATCTCTTTGAGTTCACCTCGAATGAGATTGGATTTGGACTAGAACAAGGATATAATGATGGATTTAAGACTATTGTAAGAAGGGTTCATTTGGATCAGAAATCATTCTATAATAATGAATATTAAAGAAATAACAATTGATAAATGAAATGCACTACCTATTCTCGTCTTGTAGAAAAACATTTGATTTATTAGGGAAGGGCATATCACTTGACATATTTGTTTTCAAAGCATACATGTAGAGGAGAGATCTCTAGAACGTATGACCAACAAGAATATTAAATCTCTTTTCAACAAAAGGGAATGTTGGTTTAGACCTATTTGATGCACTCAACAATATCAAGGAGGGAACATTCATATCAATAAAGAAATATGTAATCTGAAGAATCCTCCTACATCAAATCTAGAATTCAAGCACGTTTATGGCCAACCATTGGGAATGAGGTTCCATAGGAAAACTAGTGAACTTTACATTACGTATGCTTGTTTTGGATTGCTTCTTGTAGGCTCTAAAGGAGGGAATGCAAAAAAACATTGCCATTGAAGTTGAGGGAGTGTCATTTTGATTGACAAATGATCTTGATTTTAGGAGGAGCGATATACTTCAATTATTCTATTATTGATATTCAGTGAAGGCACTTTTTGTTGTCTATATTCAGTGGATATGATACTATAAAGTTGATGAAATATGATCCAAAGAGTGGGGAAATAATTGTGTTCCTGAGGAACCTCAAGTTTGCAAATGGATTTTCTATGAGAAAATATTTCTCATTTTTTTCTTATTTCATAAACAACCAATCATAGGATTTTGGAGGTTTTGGAATACCAACATGGCAACACTATCAAGATAATTAGTGAGGTGGAAGAAATACATGGACAACTATGCAATAAACTTTTAGTGGAAATATAATAAGCACTAAGTGCAATCCATACTAGACTCCACTACTTACCATGAACATAACCAATATAGAGGTTGCAAAGCAACGGAAGAATAATGGTAGCAAAGACCTTGTCCAATGTTATTTTGAGCATCTTTTTACCTTTAATGAGCATGTTTACTATTATTTCTTGGAGGGTTTGTTGAATTCGTAACAAGGGTGCTCAGCCCCTAACACACATGCCTAGGATGCATTTTCTTCAAAGTTGTAAATTAGTTGTTCTAATAACCACCTTGTGTCCACTACTTCTCACGTGCCAAGGAAAGGTGGTTACATTCAATGATGAAGCGATGCATTGAATTCTTAAGATTATAATTGGGAGAACATTAGGTTAGAACTGCTAGAAATGGATAAAACACTCTCAATAATAGTTGTTGAAATTATAGAGATTTTATGTGGTGAATTTTTTCAACATGCGTTTACAAAGAAATCAAAGTTTCAAGAGTTACAATGCTCCCAAGTATAAAAAAAATCAAAAATATGAAAAAATCCAAAAAATCGTAAAACACTTCTTACTAATGTCATCCCAATTGGAATTCCATGGAAGATGAAGGTCTAAGATAACTATTGTAATCCATCCCATCATAGTGATAGTTCTTCAACACCATTATTTGTTGCTTCCATGCATTAAATAATCCTTGCTTGAATACTCAACCAACCTCTCCTCCATCGACACAAAACATAATCTCACACCATGGCACAATGAGAGGCTCTCGTGGGAACCTATGCACGTTGTCACATGTGGGAAGGTACATGGAACGTGTTCAAAGAAGAAGGAAAATAGGATCTATTGATTGTAATATCCCCATCCCCCTTCCTCATGAATTTACCTATTAAATGAAATAATAGGACACTAAGAAATCCCCCTCCCCACTCAAGTAAACTCTCTTCCAAAGACCACTCCACTAGTCATATTTTCCCACATAAGTTATTGTTCCATGCAAATGAAACAAATTCTCACAATACCATATGTGTTATACCTCAAGTGACCGCATACCCTATTTGGTTAGTCGAAATCATGCATCTTTGTTTTTGGTCTCCCTCTCAGCAATGAAATTGGATAAGTTCATTGATAGAAGGTTCCTTTGGCTTGGGAACACTCTTTAAGGTATAAATAGGTCATTCTCTCTTCTTGGAAGAGGGTGAGTGTTCTTTATTTCAAGGGTTGAAGAAGGTAGCATGTGTATTTTCAGGTAAGCAATGTGCTACCCAAGATCATATGTACTCATTTTTAATAATAATGAACACAATTTTCAGGTAAGCAATGTGCTACCCAAGTTCATATGTACTCATTTATAATCCAATGAACACAATTCTTAATTTGGAACCTACTCTTCTTGCAGAAATACTTTTGGATACCAAGACACCCTCAAGTTACAACTAGAAGGAAGCATACACATATAAAACGAAATTTTCCTTGGCAAGCTAAATGACTCTCAAGAGAGACTTTTGAGAGTTTCTCATATAATGGAGAGTTTGGACAATTTTCTCTTAAGCAAGTAGGAAATGATGAAACGATAATGCTCTATGTAATTTATAGAAGGTTATCAAAATTGTTAGTCATTAAGCACACAAAAATGTTTTCTCAATAATACTAGAACTCTTTGAAAGAAAAGATAAATCAAAAGGCTGAATTACTCTAAAATTACAGTTAAAATGCAATATTATTTAATCAATATTTCTGAATAGTCTATGAAATTGGATATGCATAATTATTGTTCTATCAAGATGCAACACTAATTAGTACAATGTATCTACTTCATTACTACTATCTTTTTGGTATCACAGTAATCTCATAATGATTACCATAGTGTTACTCTTTCACACTTGTATTATCTATCACGCGCTAATTAATATAGGAGTCAAGCATGCAAACAAACATTCTCACAAAGAAGCGCTAGTTGGTGATGGAATCCAAAATCACAGGATCAATGCACGAAGGGGATGAGTTTCGGTGGGTGGGAAATTCATGTTGACAACCTTCTTAACGAACAAACTCCCTTGTGAAATTTACCTCATCGAGTAGTGGAAAACCCTCTAAGGAGTCCAAGTGAGTCTAGCCAATGTTGATCCCAGGTACAAGACCACCTTCCTTGTGTTGTCACCTTGGGTAAGAAGTCTAAAATATTATGGCCTCTATGGTACCACCTACTATACCAAAGCAGAGGGGGGATAGTCGATAGTCGACACCAAGACCAACAAAGCAAGGTTTATTACTCTATTGGCCCCAATGTGACCTCGTTCTTGACCCTTGTGTCAAAAGGGCTTCCCAAAGTCAATGATATAGCAACTGGATTTCATTCCCTAACTTTGGAAATTTATTCTCACAATCCTATTCCAAATCTCTACACCTAAGCTAAGATGGGTTTGAAGACCCTAGAAAAGTTTCTATATAAATTTTAATTAACGCTTGATTTTAGGTTGTTACTCAAAGGAGTGGTCGTGAAACTGATGGCATTTCGACTCGACTCTTTAAACCATGCAAGCGGAAAATGAAATGCAAGAATTTCAACTTCGATGAAAACCAGCTATGGGAAGGAGAAAGAGGTTTTAAGCAAAGAAATAATTACTATGTGTGCACTGCTAATGAAAAAAAGTATGGCCTAATTGTCCAGATAAATGGAAGCAAAATGACCCAAATTTTAAAAATACCATGCAAATGTCATAGTTCACTTCGTACACCTATACAGCATTGAATCAAATGTCATCATTTCTAACATAGTAAATTTTTATGATTATAGAGACCACCATACACATCTTAAATACTCAAAAGGATCACGCGGGCTTCACCTTGTTAACCAATATCTTATCACATTCATTCATAAAGGGTTTTTTTTAATTATGAACCCACATGTCGTGAATAAATGTGTTCACATCAAACACTGAAAATAACAATGTAATAAAGAAAAAATGATACAAATCCTTGTTTCATAAGAGGAATGTCACAAAAGGATTTCAATTTTTTATGTTCTTTGGAAATTGTTAACCTTGCCAAGACATAAGAGGTGTAAACATGGTGATATTAGTACCCAACAAATATATGTTCCTACAAAACAAAGGTTAACAAATTTCCTTAAGTAGGGAAGGGATAGTGACAAAAATTACCATGAGAGCACAACATTCAAGAAAAGGTGAAAGAGAGAGGAGACAAGAGGTGAGAGTATACCATACTAGGGCTGAACTAGTGAAGGAAAAAGAGGTGAGAGAAAAAAAACTATTATGAGGGAGGGTGAAATTTGGAAATGCTAGCCTACAACCAGTGAGGGCATTAGAGGTGGAATTATCATGAGGTGGCATGAATGAAGACATGAAGTGATGATGTTAAAAAGAACCA
This sequence comes from Picea glauca, assembly GCA_000966675.3. Classification (NCBI taxonomy): domain Eukaryota; kingdom Viridiplantae; phylum Streptophyta; class Pinopsida; order Pinales; family Pinaceae; genus Picea; species Picea glauca. Next base: position 313,043 of record JZKD02S1729070.1, read on the forward strand.
TCAAAGGCATTAATGATGGTGAGGTGATATTATCAATATTTTGGAAAGGAACCATTGAAGGCATTAATATTAATTGTAAGGTAACATTAGTGAGGGCATGTGCCATTGATTCTAGCAGAAAGGCACCGTTGAAGTCATGAGGTGAATATGTTAGCATGGGGATGGAAAAGTAACATAAGGAAACAACATTAATTAAGCACCATCGAAGGTAGGAGGAGAGTGTTAAGAGGAAGGAAATTTCATGGTGATCTTAGTACCCAAGAAATCTATGTTCCTACAAAACAAAGGTTAACAAATTTCCTTAAGTAGGGAAGGGATAGTGACAACAATTACCATGAGAGAAAAACATTCAAGAAAAGGTGAAAGAGAGAGGAGACAATACGTGAGAGGATACCACACTAGAGGTTGAACTAGTGAATGAAAGAGAGGTGATAGGAAACAACTATTATGAGGGAGGGTGAAATTTGGAAATGCTATCCCTCAACTAGTGAGGGCATTAGAGGTGGACTTATCGTGAGGTGACATGAATGAATACATGAAGTGGTGATGTTAAAAGGAACCATCAAAGACAATGATTATAGTGAGGACATGTGCCATTGATTCTAGCTAAAAGGCATCGTCAAAGGCATGAGGTGAATATGTCAGAATGGGGATGGAAAGGGAACATAAGGAAACAAATTTAATTAAGCACCATCGAAGGTAGGAGGAGAGTTTTTAGAGGAAGGAAACTTCATGGAAATGAAGGTGACCTTAGAGCTACAGGATACAGGATGCAACCACCAAAGATAACCTCTTAGGGAAGATAGCAAGGGAGTGGTGACTAGTCTCAACTAAGGAATGGCATCTTGAATTCATCCCTACTCAAGACAATGAACTAAAGGGGGACAATCAAATATGAATAAATTGAGGAAATAGGTGGTCAATAAGAGAAAATATAAGACAAGGAAGAGAGGAAAACCTTTCCCTAGGCATCTTAAGGATAAGGTAAAGAAGAGACATGAATAATAAAGGTATGATAGGTTATGATTAGGGGACTAGAAAAATGGAAGGGGGGAAGAAAACAAGGAGAGTAGGTGTTACCCTAAGAATATCAAGGTGATAATGGAGGAGAAATAGATGGGTAAGACTACCTAGAAAGAACCATCAAATGGAGATGCAGTAGGATGGAGTTCCCTACAAATAAGGATAGGAATTCCATCCTAAGGAATATTGGATGAGAAAGAGAAATAAGGGGTAGATTCCATGGGTGAAGGAGGAGTGTAAGGAGGAAGGATATATTTTAAAGGAAGAGTTTCCAACATAGGAAAACTACAAGGAATAATGTTACTTTGTCATTGAGGGATTGTGTGAGGAGGAGGAGGCATCGATGTAATATTTGTAACAAAATGGATACCACCCAATGTGGTCAAAGTGTGCTATAAAGGGCTCATTATATAAGTTTTTAGAGGACATGTTAATACTACCTATGAAATAGGATGAAGTCTTGATGGGATCAAGAGGCACATCATCCCACTACTGGGTTGGGGAAATACTCCAAATGTATCTAATTTAGACTCAAATTTGGGTTGAGAAGGAAAAATGTTAAGTTGAGAACATACATTTTATTTCATAGAAGTTTTTTTTTGATATCAAATATCTTGTATTAGGGAAGTGCCATGTCGAGAGGTAGAATCTTGGATTGGGATTATATATGGTGAATCGCATTGGTAAGAGGAACGATTATTCTATTGAAGGATGTGATATTGAGTTGTTAAGGTGTTTGATCCCTGTCGGATAAAAAATTTAGTTTTAACTTCCCTCTCGAGGGATGAGTAAGTCATGAAAATTGCAAATACCATCCAGGAACATCACAGTGCAAGATATCAACATGAAAGTGTCCTATGCTATGCTTAAAAACAATAAAACCCAATTCAAATCCAGCCATTGGGAGTAATCTACAACCCATTTAGACTTATGAAAGAAACATATCAATTTTTCCATCATTGTTGGTGATCCGTTGGGTGTCTCTGTCTCTTATAAGGGTGTCCAGTTCTCCTCTGTTGCTTGTGATGTGGTGTAGGGCATCCTTGTCTCCTTGTTGGGCTAGGTTGTCATAATTCGTGCGGGTAAATGGTCGAGGGTTCTCTCCAATATGGTATCCACTAGTGCGTTGTGGGTTATCTCCTCCCTCTCAAGACAACCACCTCATTCCTATGAACAAACACCTCATAGGGGGCCTCATCCAAACCCTAACCAATATTATGACCAAACCCGAGAGATAGGCATATGCAATATGCAGGTCTCCACTGCGCAAAGGTTCTTTCCTCCCTCTCGTTGGTTGAGTGTATTCCTAATAGAATATAGACATATGCAATATGAAGGTGATATCCATTGCACGTGGGTTCTCTCCTTCCTCTTGTTGGTTGAGCATATTCCCAATAAATAGGCGTATGCAATATGTAGGTCTCCACTACACGGGGTTTCTCTCCACCCTCTCGCTGGGCTCGGATGGCGAGGTTACGGGGGTTTCACTCTGCTAGTTGATGGTAATGACAAGGTTCGAGGGTTTTGATCTACTAGTAGATGGGAGCAAGAACACCAAATTTTTCTCTAGTGTTGATGTCATGTGAATGGGAGCAGGCTTATTTTGTTTGAATTTATTTGTTTTGTTATTTTGTTTGAAATTTGTTTTTTTTTAGTTTTTTTATGCTTTTGTTTTTTTTAATGTTTTTAATATAATTAATATATATATCAATTATATATTATTTAATATAATATATATATATAATAATCTATTATTTTCTAAACAAATAGAAACACTACAATAACAAAAATCAAGCCATGTAAAACAAGATTGTGTAATTAGAAAGGAAAAATCAACAAGACAAATTCAACCCAGAGGAAATAATGGTTGGGATAAGTCTAGGCAACCTTAATACAATCAAGGAGTTCCAACTCCATTGGGTGCTAACAATGTGGTTGACCATGAAATTTTACCATGGTGCAATCCTTGTGGCTTACCACATGATCAAAACACTTGCAAGGTATCCAAATAAGTTTTTGAACAAGTCAGTGAGATTAACAAGGATGGACCTAGTGACTTAAACAACTGTGGGTGAGTGGTCTAACATGATCATTAATGTTTCTAGCTCTCCTAATGAAAAATCGAAAGGAGTGAAGGGAAAGGGTCTAGATTTAGCTACCATTGCTAGAGATTTAGCACCCAAACCATCCCAATAAGAGATAAGAAGGAGGATCCGAGAGAAGGATTGGGTCACATATCAATGAAGGGGTATCATTTTATGTCCAAATGGGATATGGGATCCATTACTAGGTTATTTATGAACCAATAATTAGTATTAAGGTCTAAACAATGTCAAGGGAGAAAAATAATGGCCTTATGTCCTAAATGAAGAGTCTCGAGTCAAGCACCAAAAAGAAAAACCATGAAGATTCTCAAGTTATGTCATTTAAATCATCCTTGAACCATGACATGGGACCTTCATAGGGTATATTTGGCCTACTAGAGGGATATGGGTGCCATGATTAAACCACATCAAAGGCCCTAAAAAAGAACATGTCTCAGTTCCACACATGGGATAGTTATTGGGTAAATCATGGTTAGGGTTTTGTAGCACTTGAGTGGGATATGAGGGACCTAAATGTCACTTCTTAGGCTCAATCATCATGAATCCTTAGAATCCAAATCAAGATATGGTTCCATGAGTAGGTTTTGTACAATAGAAATGGGTCTTGAGGGATCAACATGGTTAAGGGGGAAAGAAGGGTCTTAAGCCCTAATTGAACCTTCTTGAGATCAAATTCCATGGTTAGGGGAGGAAAAAACTTGGACCTTATTCCCTAAACATCACTTCTTAGGATCAATCACCATGAACAACACCTGGAAACCATAACACAAGCCCTATCTAATGGGTTTTTAGCATCAGAGTTGGATATGGACTCCATTAGGAGGTTTTGTGCACTGAGTATATATAATAGGATTTTAGTGTCCCTCAAACTAAAAGGAATCACCAAGAAATCATTGTGTCCCTCAAAATTGTGAATAATTTGGAATTTAATATATGATTCACTTATGAATTAATGCCATAGGGAAAGTCATCAAATTAAAATAATAACATAGAGGTGTTGAATTAGTTGATAAAAAAATAGTCTTCTCTGAGGTGTTGAATTCATATAGCATCATGTGTCTTTCAATGTTAACCAACCAAGTCTATGTTATATTTCCTCTTTCAACAATCCCATTGAATGTGGGTGCCTTCTACTTTCTCAACTCATATCTCAACTTTCGACAATTAAGTGATTCTTCTTGGTTAGGGTTATCATATATTGATGGTCTCTTTCCCTAGTTATTGAACTTGGATCCTAGGGATTCAAGCATTCCTTTGATTTCTCAAATATATGAAGACTATTCATCCACTTGAATATTTAATAATTAAATTTTTAATGCTAAGGACTGTCTAAAAAGGTCATGACCTCTAAGAATTTATCATTGTTAGGAAAGATCATGGTCGAAGAATTAGGACCCGAAACTTTTGCACATAGGGGGTGAAATTGGATTTTTTACCCTTATGGATAAATTTCCAGTTTTAATCTTCAAGCCTAAGTCATGAAAATGAGTCAAACTCTCATTCTTTATGGCAGTTGATATTAAAAAAATGGTGGAAGTGGCCACATAATTCAACTGTGAAGGAGGTTTGTCCAACTAAATAGTAGGGATAGACTATGTATGATCCACTAAAGGTGACACATTATCTTTGATCAAATGTGGTTGTGGTTCATAATATGAGCATTGATTGATGGGGACGATGAATTATTCATGTGGAAATTGCATCACAACAAGAGTAAGGCATTACGAATTTCATGGTGTACATACAATTGTTCCTAAGGAACAAGTTGGATTTTGTTGGTGTTGTCACAACCACTAGTACATCAATTAAAAAAATGTTACCACCCAACTCAATTGGGGGATTAAGAAAAAATATTATTTATTCATATGGTCTACCATCAAAGACTCACAACTCGATCATTGGTGGAATGATAGCAGGAGATCTAAAGTTCCACCAAGAAGACAAGGAAATAATGTAAGAGGAGACCCCGTTGTCAACTATACATTGATGAAAAATGATATTTTGAATGATGACCCTTATGTGTAAAGGAGTGGAGGAAGGGAGATGTAGCATCACTAGTTGATTGAATTCAAATGTAATTGACTTATAATATGATAGTTTGGATGTGATTGTCATAGAAATGAAACAAAATAATAAGCAATAGATGGAAGTGAATAAAAAACATAATGTGTCAAAAACAACTAAATGAATGGGTGGGATCCCCCATGCAAATGGTTAGAACTAGATTACATATGAGAATGAAGCTCCATATGAACAATCAATCTACACGGGCTCTTGGTGCTAAATATTATTAGGATGGGTGCCAAATGGAAGGTTCCACCATTAGATGTGTGCAAAGTGAAGAAGATGGAATAATGTACCATTAATGTTCAATAGGGATATTCCTAGGATAATTTTAAGGTGGAAAAAGGTTTAAATGAAACAATGCAGAGGGAAATGATCATAATTCTATATGAAAGTTCAAGAATATACCTTACTCATCTAAACATAGCTAAGAAAAATATATATAGGCACCATAATTAAATTCAATGCAACATCATGTACCCAAAACAACAACTGGAAAGTTGGCGTTGGAACAAGTTGGATTTTGTTGGTGTTGGGACAAGTTGGATTTTTTTGGCGTTGTCACAACCACTACATCAATTAAAACAATGTTACCACCCAACTCAATTGCGTGATTAAGAAAAATTATTGTTGATTCATATGGTCTACCATCAAAGACTCACAACTCTGTCATTGGTGAAATGATAGAAGGAGATGAATATAAAGAGTGGGTGTGTGATTGATCTTTGAGTCTAGAAACCCTCCCATATTGTCAAGGCATACAAACAGTCTATCCATGTCAAATTTTGGTGCATAGAGAAACATTTTGAAAAAAAAATCAAAATTGGCGAAACTTCACACGTCATTGTTTCCCATGATCATGTACTCTAGCCCTAGTACAATGTCTTTTAATATTTGTTTCCTTTACAATTCGACTGAGAAAACTAAAACGAAATGAGGATGATATGGGTTGATATATAGAGTGGGTGTGTGAGTGATATTTGAGTCTGGAAACCCTCCCATATCATCAAGGCATGCAAACAATCTATCCATGTCAAATTTCAGTGCATAGAGAAATATTTTGAAAGAATTTCAACGTTGGCCCCATTCATAGGTTATTGGTTCCCATCATGTACTCTAGCCCTAATACAATTTATTTTATTTTTTTCCTTTAAAATATGACTGAGATGGACGTCCCCACATCTAGTACTGCAAGGGCATGCAATAAAGTTGATAAAGAAGTACTTGATTAATCGCACAAGCTTCAAGTTATTTTATGTCTTTTTTTTTTCTCTCATCTAAGTACTCTTTTGCTCCATGGAGAATATTAGTATGAAATCATTATTTAAATACAAAATATCATTTATTTCCTTCTTTCCACAACCAAAAATCATGGGCCTAATTGTCATGGTGTTGGTTTTGAATGACACAGATGATGAATATAAAGAGTGGGTGTGTGAGTGATCTTTGAGTCTGGGAACCCTCCCATATCATTAAGGAATGTGAACAGTCTATCCATGTCAAATATTGGTACATACAAACATATTTTGAAAAAAATTCAACATTGTCCCCATTCACAAGTCATCGTTGCCCATCATGTACTCTATCCCTAGTACAATGTCTTTTAATAGATTTTTCCTTTAAAATTCGACCGAGAAAATCAAAACAAAATGAGGACGATATGGGTCGATATATAGAGTGGGTCTATGAGTAATATTTGAGCCTGGAAACCCTTCCATATCATTAATGCATGCGAACAGTCTATCCATCTCAAATTTCAGTGCATACAGAAACATTTTGAAAGAACTTAAACGTTGGCCCCATTCACAGGTTATTGTTTCCCATCATGTACTTTATCCCTAATACAATGTATTTTAGCTATTTCCTTTAAAATATGATCGCAATGCATGACGTCCCTGCATCTAGTACTGCAAGGGAATGCAATAACGTCGATAAAGAAGTACTTGATTAATCAAAAAAGCTTCAATATCAGTTATTTATTTTCTTTGTTTTTTTCTCTCATATAAGTACTCTTTTTCTTTCTAAAGATTATTAGTACAAAATCATTATTTAAATACAAAATTTCATATATTTCCTTCTTCTCGCCATGACCAAAATCATGGGCCTAATTGGCATGATGTTGGTTTTGAACGACACATATGATGAATATAAAGAGTGAGCGTGTGAGTGATATTTGAGTATGGAAACCCTCCCATATATTCAAGGCATACAAACAGTCTATCCATGTCAAATTTTGGTAGATACAGAAACATTTTTTAAAAAATCAAAATTGGGAAAAATTGACAGGTCATTGTTGCCCATCATGTACTCTAGCCCTAGTACAACGTATTTTAATAGTTGTTTCCTTTAAATTTTGACTGAGAAAATTAAAGAGAAATGAGGATGATATGGGTTGATATATAGAGTGGGTCTGTAAGTGATCTTTGAGTGTGAAAACCCTCCCATATCGTCATGGCATGCGAACATTCTATCCATGTCAAATTTTAGTGCATACAAAAACATTTTGAAATAATTTCAACGTTGGCCTCATTCACATGTTACTATTTCCCATCATGTAATCTATCCTTAGTACAATGTATTTTAGCTATTTACTTTAAAATACGACCGATATGCACGTCCCCACATCTAGTACTACAAGGGCATGCAATAAAGTCGATAAAGAAGTACTTGATTAATTGCACAAACTTCAAGTTATTTTATGTATTTGTTTTTTTCTCTCATCTAAGTACTTTTTTTCTCCATAAACAATATTAGTACAAAATCATTATTTAAATATGAAATCTCATTTATCACCTTCTTCTTGCCATAGCCAAAAAACATGGGCCTAATTGGCATGGTGTTGGTTTTGAATGACACAAACGATGAATATAAAGAGTGGGTGTGTGAGTGATCTTTGAGTTTGGAAACCCTCCCATATAGTCAAGGCATGTGAATAGACTATCCATGTCAAATCTTTGTACATACACAAACATTTTGAAAAAATTTCAATGTTGGCCCCATTCATGGGTCAGTGTCGCCCATCATGTACTCTATCCCTAGTACAATGACTTTTAATATCTCTTTCCTTTAAAATTCGAACGAAAAAAATAAAAGGAAATGAGGATGAGATGGGTCAATATATAGAGTGGGTCTGTGAGTAATATTTGAGTCTGGAAACCCTTCCATATTGTCAAGGCATGCGAACAATCTATCCATGTCAAATTTAAATGCATACAGAAACATTTTGAAAGAATTTCAACATTGGCCCCATTCACAGGTTACTATTTCTCATCATGTACTCTATCCCAAGTACAATGTATTTTAGCTATTTCCTTTAAAATACAATCGAGATGCAGGACATCCCAGCATCTAGTATTGCAAGGAATTCAATAACGTCGATGAAGTACTTGATTAATCGCAGAAGCTTCAATGTCAGTTATTTATTGTTTTTGTTTTTTTCTCTCATCTAAGTACTCTTTTTCTCCATAAAAAATATTAGTACAAAATCATTATTTAAATATGAAATCTCATATATTGCCTTCTTCTCACCACAACCAAAATCATGGACCTAACTGGCATGATGTTGGTTTTGAACGACATAGGCGATGGATATAAAGAGTGGGTGTGTGAGTGATATTTGAGTCTGGAAACCCTCCCATATCGTCAACGCATACAAACAATCTATCCATGTCAAATTTCAGTGCATACAAAAACATTTTGAAAAAAAATTCAAAATTGGCAAAAATTCACAGTGCACTATTTCCCATCATGTACTCTAGCCCTAGTACAATGTATTTTAATAGTTGTTTCCTTTAAAATTCGACTGAGAAAATTAAAACAAAATGAGGACGAGATGATTTGATATGTAGAGTGGGTGTGTGAGTGATCTTTGAGTCTGGAAACCCTCCCATATTGCCAAGGCATGTGAATAGTCTATCCATGACAAATTCCAGTGCATACATAAATATTTTGAAAGAATTTCAACGTTGGCCCCATTCACAGGTTATTGTTTCCCATCATGTACTCTAGCCCTAGTACAATGTATTTTAGTTGTCTCCTTTAAAATACGACCGAGATTCACGTCCTCACATCTAGTACTGCAAGGGAATGCAATAAAGTCGATAAAGAAGTACTTGATTAATCATACAAGCTTCAAGTTATTTTATGTCTTTGTTTTTTTCTCTCATATAAGTACTCTTTTGCTCCATAAAGAATATTAGTACGAAATCATTAAATTTAAATCTGAAATCTCATCTATCACCTTCTTCTTGCTACAACAAAAAAGCATGGGCCTAATTGGCATGGCGTTGGTTTTGAACGACACAAACGATGAATATAAAGAGTGGGTGTGCGAGTGATCTTTGAGTCTAAAAACCCTCCCATGTCGTCAAGGCATGTGAACAGTCTATCCATGTCAAATATCGGTACATACAAAACATTTTGAAAAAAATTCAATGTTGGCCCCATTCATAGGTCATTGTTTCCCATCATGTACTCTATCCCTATTATAATGTCTTTTAATAGATTTTTCCTTTAAAATTCCACCAATAAAATTAGGGTCGATATATAGAGTGGGTTTGTGAGTGATATTTGAGTATAAATATGAATGAATGAACTTCTCTTGGTTTCGAGAATAATTTATTCTCTACTAAACAAGGCCAACCACGTGAAGGTGGAAGCTCATATGGCCTCTCCCCACCCCCCCTCATATCACTCTCAATTCCCCAATACCCAATCTATAAAATAGAAAAGAAACAAAAGAAACATAGTGATCATGCATAGAAACTACCAAAACAAAAATGAAATAAAACTTAAAAACATGTAATTAACCCACATAAAAAATTATTTAAAGTTAATAATTTGTACAAATTAAAATATCTAGTTGCATACCTCATCCAACACAATATTTGTATCATCCTTCTTATGTATCTTCTTCTTGATCATCCAATTCGACATTTGTATCAACATCCGGTTCAAAAACAATGTTGAAAGGATTGATGATATCATCATCATCATCAATGTCATTTTTGAGCATATATTCATTGATGTCATCATCAAGAATTGGTGCATTGTCTCCTATGCATGGTTCATCTTCTTCCTCTTCTTCATATATGTCGATGCATATTCTTCCTGCTCTAGCTCTACGTCATATTCTTCTTCAATATCATATTCTTCATCTATAGTATACTTTACTTTCCTTCCTCTTGGATCATATCTAACAACAAATGAACAATCCCTCTTACATGGAACCTTTGAGTAAAAGAATTATTCACATTGACTTGGAAAAACATAGCGATCATTTGCTTTTTCAAAAACCATTTTTTTTAATCATCGAAAATCCATTGGCATGTTGAATAACAGTTATTTCCTCATCATGTTCATGCATTCGTAACCTATACCATTTGACATTGAACAAAACTATTTTGAAGGAATTAAAGTCACACTCAATTATATCATTAAAAAACCCATAGTATCTATTTTCATATTCTCGAGGACATTTGTCACTCCTAGAGGAAGACACTGACTAATATACACCATGGATTCATATACCATATATCCCTCCACCATAGAACCATCAGGACGTGTTCTTTGTCTAACCAAATCCTTCAATGATTTCAAGTGCCTCTCCACTATCCACATTGACCTTGTGTGTACAGGTCCACACATTTCAATCTCCTCAACTTGGTGTATGAGGTAGTGTTCTTGTGCATTGAAAAATGTTGGAAGTATATACTTTTTCATTTCACATATTATCTGAGTAATTTCTCTCTTCCAATACTCTATATCATCTTCATGGATTTATTTCAATGAAAACCCTCTACAAATCATGATGCAAGAAAATAACATGTTTCAACAGAACATAATACATATTACATTACAAGTAAAACACATGCCATTAAGTACAACAAAAAAATGATTTTTTTTTTTGCATATATATTGCATCTACTTACCTCATGTATTTTCCAAGATCATATATAACTTGTTTGACATTGTTGTCAAAGTCGTTTGGGAGAGATAAAGGTAGAACATACTGTAACAATAAAAATGAATCGTTACTTGTTTCAAAACTAGACAAAAAAAATAAAAAACTCAAAAAATATATACGACCAATATATAAGTATGAATACTAAAATTATTAATTACCTTAATGAAGGTATTCCAATCATGTGTTTTTACCCCACCAAATTCACCTTTTTTCGTTAAGATATTCTTTATGTTTGAACAAAAACCTATGGGAAATTTAATTCTTTGAATGACCTCTTTTACATCATTTCTTTCCTGCTTTGTTAATAACCATGGAAGTTTATTTTGGTCTCCATCATTATTTGATCATATCACACTTTGCATTGCATGATTGGCTTCCTAAATGTCATTAAAATTTTGACATTTTTTTCTTTATCCTTCCTGCCATCTATGATTCTCCATAATGTTTTTGTCACATTCTTCCCGATATGCATTGTATCACAAAAATGAACTATTTTTAGCTCCTCATAGGAAGGAAACCTCATGAATTGAGTGGGATAACAGTTCATTCCTCGTGGAAGCCCATTATTACTACCTTCACGACGATGACATTGATGAAGCATAAAAAAAAATACAACTCTATTTATCAAATGCAGTAAAATAAATTGAATAATTAAAATAAAATTTCAAAACATGATTCCATTTATGATACATAAACAAAATGTGTACCTTGAGGATTAATTATGTCATATGCCAACTTCCATAGGCAGGGTTTCATTCTTTGTGGTTTTAGTCCAGTCTCTTGTTTCAAATTGAAAAGATCGTTTTCAGTAGTATGATACTTATGGTTCTTAGAGAGGAAGTGTCTATACTCATCAAACACCTCCTTTCCTAAAAAATTTGACCGACGAGACTTCATCTTAAGACCACAAACTGGACTTGAAAAATTACCCTTTGTTTGAGGACCTGCAACAGATGGATTAATGTGAATTATTAATATACGAAAGGATTATTTAAACAACATGCATGATATATCCAATCAATTATATACTATTCAAGCATGCAATATGGAACATTACATACCACAAAAATGTGTTAGTCCTGGGGCATCATGAATTTTCCATAAAAGTTTTCCACGGCATTGAAATCTATTCTTCCCAATTGGTTTACAAATGTCATGCATAGCGATGCCCTCCCATAACTTTAGTATCTCATCGATAAGAGGCTCGATATACACATTAATATCTTTAACTTGGTACTTACCTAATTGTTTGAAATTACATGAAATTACTAACATGGTATGTATATATACATAAATAAATAAATAAAAGATATTGTGCAAAAAAAAGAGAAAAATGAAAAATTTACATTCGAAAAATTAATGTAAACAAATACCTGGAACAATCATTGTCAACATTATGTGCTCCCTCTTTATTGACATCCAAGGAGGAATGTAATTGTTGATAAAAAAAAAATAGGCCACACTGAGTAAACAGACTGAAGCTCTCCAAATGGATTAAAATCGTGAATTTCCAATGAAATCCTAACATTACGAGGTTCATCTGTAAATTATGACCATTTTGTAGTGATTTCCTTAAATGCATAACCATCTGCAAGTATTCAAAGAACGCCATCTTCAATTCTCTTTCATGCATGGTAATCCATAAATTGTACTATGCTTTGGCACCTGAACAATTGATGCAAATGTGGAATTAGAATAATATGCCAGAGAACCTTTCAAGGCACCATTTTTTTTACTTGATCGGTTTGATATCAACTGATACCACATATCGTGTTGATTAAGGTTGGTTGTCATTGATGTCAACCCTTGAAGAAAGCCCAGTAGCACAAAGGTTTGGGTAATGGACCGAAGTTTGTTTGATGTAAAGATGACTCGTTATTTTATTTTCATGGTTGATAATAAGTAGAAATGGATGAACTCCAAAGTGATCCCCTTATGGTGAAAGCCCTCACGGGAAGACACTTTGTGAATTGAGTTATCCTAGAAGTATGGTTAGAGAACCCATGCTTATTTGTGGAATAATGAGATTAATGTCAGCAAATTTTTCAGTGAAACTATCTTATATGGATAGTGCTTGTCATTCTATTTCTAGTGGTATGTGGAACGTCACATAACTCCTCATGGTTAGAGAGTTATGGCCATGAGAAGTTGGAGAACCCAGGTTTAGGTAATGGACCCAAGTTTTTTTGATGGGTAATGGTATGAGTTTTGATATATTTTCAGGTAATACTATTCTATATGGATGGTACATGTCATTCCATTTCTAGTGGTATGTGGAACGTCACATAACTCCTCACGGTTTGAGAGTTATGGCTTTACAAAGTTGGAGGACCCTCTTATGTCATTTAGAAGCCCCAAAAGGTCAAAGAAGTGAAAGTGGTTTAAGAGATTTTAGAAGGTAAATAATAAAGTGAAGTGAAGAGTTTACTATAATTCAAAGTGAATACAAAATAAATTATTTAAATAATAAATTTAATGGAGAAATTAGAAGCAGGTTAACCCTAAAATAAGGAAAGTGGGCAAAGTGACCTAGAAGATGTTTTTAAGGAAGCTACTTGGAGAGTATAAATAAGAGGCAAGGCTCTCTCATTTTACAACACACTTGAGAATATTGAATACATATATGTTTCTTAGGTAACCAAAGGATATCTAAGCTGAATTTATGAGGGAAGGTGAAGAAAAGAAGGTTGGAATTCAAGGAAGGATAAATTATTTTGGTGATGCGTTCTAAGGTATGTATTTACAGGTCATCTCACCATTTTCGCAATAACTTTGTTTCTAGAATGATTAAGACTATGAAATTTCTATTCCAATGAGGAAACATATCCAAGTATCCTTGGTACAAAATTCAGCTTGTGGGTAGTTTTATTTTTGGAGTTACACTCTGTGGAAAATAGGGTTTGTGGCTAGTCCTGAAACTAGTCAAAAAAAGGTGTTTCTGGTAAAAATGTCATAACTTCTTCATAAAAGATCAAAATTCAGTCAGACAAAATGTGTTGGTTAGAGTACAGTATTTAGTATTCTTTGTAATAGTTTTATATTGATTTAACAAATATTCCATGTGGGGCACGCTCTACAAGGTTGCTCTCTAGAATAATCCAGAATTCAGCAAGGTATGCCATTTTTGCTATAACTACTTTTATGAGAGGTTCCAAGTAGTGAAACCTGGATAAATTGTATAAAGCACACTGAAGAACATTGTGTATCAGTTTTATATATTTATTCATTACAGGTACAAATTTATGATTATTTCAAGTTAGGGTTGTTGACTAATCCAAAACTAGTCATGTGAGACTAAAGAAAAGTTTGATGTAAATGCTAGTCTCTT
>JZKD02S1729070.1:335128-367923 GCA_000966675.3 Picea glauca
GAGGGTGTTCTATGTGCACAACACAGGCAAAATCTTGAGATCTTTTCTTATTAAAAATGCACTAGTTTAACATATAACCTGAAATGTTCTATCATCTTCTTTACATCTATTAATTATTTGTGGATAGAAGGATATTTGAGCTCGCCCCCTCAAAAAGATCCACAAGCATATGAACATATTTCTTCATTACCATCTATCTTTTATTTTAGTACACCACCCCAAGCATTGTTCAAGGCATTTGTCTCAATAATGTAAAATCATTCAGCACTAGGTAAAGAAAGAGGAGGAAAATCTTTTACCTTTTCTTTTATCCATCTAACAATAGTAGTCATTTCTTCACACTAGGGAGGAGGAGCCTTTTTCAATTGATGTTGTAATAGAAATATGTCATCTACCTAACCTTTATAAAAAGGTCAAATGTAATTAAGGCTTCCCGGAAAACTTTGTGGTTGTACCTTTTCGGTAATTACATTAGGAAACGTTGTAAAAGAATGTAGAATATGATCTTGAAGGATTAACTATCCTTTGGATATATTGAACCCAATAAATTCAATTTCTTTTTTTCTAATATCCATATTGGTCTTTGAAAGAACAAGGCCATGTTTATAGACTAGATCATAAAAAATTTGGAGATGCTTTAAGTGTTCTTGGATGTTCTTGGAGCATAACAATATATCATCTATGTAGATGATCGACCATGAGCAGGCTCTGAAAATTTATTCTGTGCACTTATGAAATTTTTTGGGTGCATTCTTTAAGCCAAATGGCATTACCTTCCATTGGTAATATCAATGCTAGACCACAAAAGCAGTCTTCTGTCTATCTTCATGAATAATTCTAGTCTGATAAAACCCTGACTTGAGATTGATATTTGTCGAAGATAGTCCTACCCTTGATTTTCTGCAACAAAGAACTATTTTTAGGAAATGGATACCTTATTGGATGCAAGACTTTTTTAGTGGCTTATAATTGACCACTAATCTGAGTTTCTGCTCAAAGTTTTTGTTAACACAAAACCCTCTACCATACTCTTTTTGAAGGCTTAATGACACCCTTTTGTAAGAAATAATTGCTCTCGTATTTCTAAGTTTGAATATCTTATTGACTCATTAAAGATGTTTATGCCTTCTAGGGACTAACTTTTTGATCTAGGTGGATATTGGTGGCCACCCACCTATTCCAATTGGCTCCTCTTGTATGTTTTTAGTTCAACACGTTCTTTTGTACTTCTTTATGAATGTGGGTTTTACACATATGGGGATGTCTGAAGACCTACACATATTATAGGTGGATATTGGTGGCCTCTCACCTAACCCAACTAGCTTATTTTGTATGTTTTCATGTCAGCACATCTTGATGTACTTCCAAGGTCGTTTTGGAGCCCTAAACAGTTTTTTTTTTCGCTCTCCACAATCAAAATATAGATGGAGTCAAAGTTTGATGGCATAATGTGTATCTCTCTAAAATACCTTTCCAACGGGCTATCACGTGCCTAAATGGAGGTCGTATGCAAAATTTACAACCCTGGGAAGTTGAGGTACCAACTTACCCATATGGGCCCACATGACTTTTTCCATTTCACCTCCTAGGATTATGTTTTTGATGTATAGGGTTTTGGCATTCATAAGTAATATCAAAAATGCCTATGGGGCCTCATTGTAATCATTCTACTCAGACAGATGTGTGTAGAAGCCATAACTCTTCTCAGAGATAGCTACCACCATTCGAGCAAGTGTTTGAGTTCTGCGGTTTTACAGTTTCAACCTATTTCAATTATTCAATAGAATATATTGTTCACTGGATATCTGTGGTATTCTTCATATCTCTATGTTTACTGTATTTTTTTTGTTAATCAGTTTGTTCAGCTCCAAATCTGGATCACTTGTATCAAAGCGGTCTACTCTTCATTTATTTTTCTGCATGCATGTCCCCAACAAGATCTGGGTACAAGAAGTTGGGACTCGAACCAATCAATCCGTTGCAAGATCTGTCGCACCAATCTCGACAACAAACCATGGGGGACAAAAATAAATATGATGGAGCATGAGATCCTATTAAAATGTTTCTCAAGGAAGCCCTTACACAACAAAGGAACGAAATGATGGACAACCTTGAGCAGATCCTTCGATGACTGCCCACATGAGAAGCATCTGCATCAAGCGGCCATAAATTAACTCCATTCAAGGTATAGGTAAATTTGAATATTCCATTATTTGAGGGACTGATATATGTTGATGATGTAGATAAATGGTTGAATCTGCTCGAAGGGTATTTTTCGGTCCATGATTTTTTCGATAGGGAAAAGATTACTTTTGCACTCCTTAAGGTCATCCCCCATGTTAAGGACTGGTGGGATACTTACTCTGAACAAAGGGTCGTAGAGGAATATGCAATATTTGTGGTGTCCCCTACATGGGATTCCTTCTGAGATTCCATTAAAGAACAATACTACCCTGTTGGAAGCTATGATGACCAGTACACCAAATGGACCACCTTCTGTCAAGAAAGGGACCAAAAAGTACCAAATTTCACCAATATTTTCCATACCCTGCACACCAAATTGTGTATAAAAGACTCTAAGCGACATCTGGTGATCAAATATTGCAGTTGTTTGCATAGATACATTCAAACATAAATGGGGTTTATGTACATCACCTCATTGGGAACAAATTATAGATACGTTGTCAAGATTGAATAGAAATTTAGGCAAAAGAGGCGAAAGTTTGGATCTACAAAGTCCTCATAGCCGAAGCAGGGCAAAAGCAGCCCCAACCCACACAACAAGGTACAGAGATGAGATGGCCACTCTCAACACAACTAGTCCAAGACGCAACACAACAAGGGCAATGATAATATGAAGAAGGACACCGAAAAATGGTGTGAGTACTATAAAATCCCTTGGCACAACACTGAAGAATGTCGCTCCAAGTAGTCACTCATGGTTGAGTTGAAGGGTGTCGAGTCAGAGGCCGATTTTGATTATGAATCAAATCCCGAAGGAGGGGAGTAGATTATTGATGTTGAATCCAGTTCCATTGTCTCTACAACCAAAGTCTGACCAAGCGAACCAAAAGAACCAAAGGAAGGGGAACGTCTCTTTCACTCGTAGATGTGGGTAAAAGGGGATCCACTTCATTTCATTGTCGATAGTGATAGTAAGAAGAACCTGAATTTAGGAGAGGTCATCAAGGGGATAGACCTTCCAACGACATTTCACCCGCAACATTACACCATCAGCTCCTTGAGCCAAGGAAGAGATCTATGTGTCAACCAACAATGTTGTCTTCCCTATGGCATCAAGCCTTTCAAAGATGAGGTATTGTGTGATATTTCTCCCCTTGAAGTTTGTGATGTTCTTTTAGGACAACCATATTTGTAGAAGTGCCATGTTGTGTATGAGTCTATACCCCGCAATGTTATTATTATTTGGGTAGACAATTGTACAGGATACCAGAGGTAGCTTCGCCTACCGCTATTTATTTAATCTTTGCTAAGCAATGCAGTAAGGTCATTTCACATACCAAGAAGTTTGCCTTCTTTGTGATCTGTGCTCACAATAAGCAAAAGGTCTCCACCACATCCATGGCCTCTACACAGTGCCTCTCTTTGTAGCAGAAGCAAGTGGACGAGATAGTGGAAGAATATAAATACATCTTCTTCTCACCCACCGGGGTACCGACATGCTTCCAAGTCAAGCATCCAATTTATTTGACCCTCGATGCACCCCTACCTAATGGACCAGTATATCATCACTCACTCATAGAAAATGACGAAATCAGGCATCAGATCCAAGAGATTCTTCAAAAGGGGCACATTAGACCTAGCTCCTCCCCTTGTAGAAGCCCGATTCTACTGGTGTAGAAGAAGGACAAGACTTGGCAACTCTGCATTGATTACAGATCCTTAAAAAAAATCATAGTTAGGAACTGGTACCCAATTCCCAGGATTGATGACCTTTTGGACCAACTCAAGGGGGAAAAGTTCTTCAACAATATTCACCTAAAGTCTAGCTACCACCAGGTTCCCATCAAACCAACTGATGTATGGAAGAAAACCTTCAAATCTAAAGAAGGTCTCTTTGAATGGTTGGCCATGCCCTTTGTCTTAACAAATTCCCCAACCACTTTCAAGAGGTTGATGGATGACATATTGAGACCCTTCACCAACTCTTTTGTGGTGGTATATTTGGATGACATCCTCATCTTCAATAGAACTTGGGAGGAGAACATGCGGCATATTCAGTAGGTTTTGAGCACTCTGCGGCAGCACAAGCTATATGGAAACTTGGGAAAATTCTCTTTTGGCATGAACATGGTCCAACACTTGGGCTACATTGTTGATGAGCATGGGGTACATGTTGATCCAACTAAGATCCAATTCATCTGTGACTGGATAGCCCCAACCACAATAACTGAGCTTCGGAGCTTCTTGGGACTGGACAACTTCTACCGATAGTTCATGTTGGGATTATCCCATATTGCATGGGCCCTCAGCCAGGTGACCAAGGGCGGTGGAAGGGAAAAGTTCATGTGGGTGAAGGAATAACAACAAGCATTTGATGATATGAAGCATCGCTTGTGCTCAGCTCTATTACTCTCCTTTTCGATCTATAGAAACCATTCAAGATTGATATTGATGCATCTGACTATCCTATAGGTGCAGTTCTCACTCAGTGCGATCATTTAGTGGCATACCATAGTGAGACACTCTCAGATACCGTCCATAAATACCCCACCTATGACAAGGAAATGTATTCCATTGTACAAGTCTATCGTTAATGGAAACATTACATTTTGGGAAAGGAGACGATCATCCACACTGATCACAAGCCTCTGCCATTCATATAGACACAGGGGAAATTGCAGAATGATCGCAATCAGAAGTGGTCCACCTACCTGGAGTAGTTCCATCTCAACATCAAGTATAAGACATGGATCTCAAATCGTGTCGCTCACTGCTTAGTCGACCCTCTGTGGTTGCACTCACCACTGTGCTCCATTCCTGTGGACATGAGGCATCTAAGTGGCCCCAACTTTATCAGCAAGACTCAGACTTTTCCACCACCTATCAGCTCTTGGGAATAGGCATGATTGTCACCGATTTCAACATTCAGAATGGACTATTATGCCATCTGGTCCATCTATGTGTTCCTACAAAAGATCATGCAAATTTGATTTGGGAATCCCACTACAGTCGGATGGCAAGACATTATGGCATGGAGAAAAATGTGGTCGTTCTTCAGAAACATTTTTATTGGACAAAACTTCGATAGGACGTCAACAAGTATATCATATCTTTCATTGCCTCTGCCATTGTCAAGACATACATCAAGAAGCAAGGCTTATACACCCCTCTTCCTACTTCCGAGAAGCCTTGGTAATCCATCTCAATGGATTACATGTCTAGTCTTTCGTCCACCAAGCAAGGAAATGATTATGTATTTGTGGTCGTTGATCAGTTTTTGAAGATGGCCATGCTCACAGCCTACAATAAGAATATCACAGTGGCAGATATTGCCAAGCTCTTCTTCGAACGAGTGTGGGTCCATTTTGGGAAACCACATACCATGATCTTTGACTGGGATAGTTGGCTCCTCAACACATTTTGGTTGAGTATCTGGTCACTGTTGGAAACCAAGCTCACTAAATCCACTACTTTTAACCACCAAACAGAGGTCTCCAATTAGATGATTGTGCTCATCCTGAGCATGTACAACTCTAATCATCCACATACATGGGATGAGAGTCTCCCCTATGTTCAACACAGTTCCAACAAGGCTCTCCATAGCTCCACCAACCATAGCCCATTTCAGGTGGGGTTGGGATTCCAACCCTTGGGTCCCATTAATGGTGCAGTACCTCTTGCCACCATAGAGATAGACTCTTCCCATGTTTAGTCTAAGACTGAAAAATCAACCAGATTCATTGAGTGGATTTAGCACATCTGCCAATAGGTCTAGGAGATTTTGTAGAAATCCAATGCTAAGTACAAGCAACGCCATGATCAACATCGGGTACCACACCAATTTCAGGTTGGCGACAAAGTATGGTTACATTTGTAGAAGGAGAAGCTCACAAGGCCCCATTGGAAGCTCATCCCACTTCGCTATGGGCCCTACACTATCACCAAGGCTATGGATAGCACTGCTTTTGAGCTCAACACTCCACCCTTCCTTGGCCTACACCTAGTTTTCAATGTGGACCTCCTTCGACCATATTTTCCAGCATTATTGGACACCTGAGAGATCATAGAACTGCTCACACCAAAAGGTATCAACCCATATTGCATGGAACAAGCATCCACTGATCAAATAGTGGACACACGGGTCAAGAGCACTCGCCAGTAGAGGATCTAGATTTATCGGGTTGTCAAGGCAGAGAAGCTACTACACCAAGGAAAGTGGCTCACCATGCCCAAATCCAATCGAAGTTTCCTCACCTAATGGGGGAACTCAACGTAATGGAGACCACTGCTTCGTAAGGGGGGAGGATTGATACAGGTGGATATCAGTGGCCACCCACCTATTCCAACTAGATCCTCTTGTTCATTTTTAGTTCATCACGTTCTTCTATACTTATTTATAATTATGGGTTTTACACTTATGGGGTTTTATGAAGCACTACACATCTTCCAAGTGGATACTGGTGGCCTCTCACCTAATCCAAGTAGCTCAGTTTGTATGTTTTCATGTCATCACATCTTGATGTACTTCGAGGGCCATTTTGGATCCCTAAAAAATGTTTTTTTGGCTCACCATAGTCAAACTATAGATGAAGTTATAGTTTGATGACATAATGTGTACTTCTCTAAAAGACCTTTCCAATGGGCTATCACGCGCCTAAAATGGAGGTCGTATGCAAAAGTTATGACCTCGAGAAGTTGAGTTACCAACTTACCCATAGGGTCCCACATCACTTTTGGCGTTTTACCTCTTAGGGTTAGGTTTTTGGATTTCTAGGGTTTTGGCATTCATGAATAATATCAAAAAGGCCTCTGGAGCCTCATTGTAGTCATTCTGCTCAGACGGATGCGCATAGCAGCCACATATCTTCTCAGAGATAGCTACCACCATTCAAGAAAGTGTGTCAGTTCTGTTGTTTTACAGTTTAAGCCTATTTCATTTTATTCAATAGAAGATATTGTTCACTGGATATCTGTGTTTATTGTATTCAGTATGTTAATCATTTTTTTTCGCTCCTAAATCCAAATTAGTGGTATCAAAGCGGTCTTCTCTTCATTTATTTTTCTTTGTGCATGTCCCCGACAAGATCTGGGTACAAGAAGTTGGGACTTGAACCAATTGAGTCGTTACAAGATCAGTCGTGCCGATCCCAAAATAAACCCATGGGGGACGAAAATAAATACGATGGAGCAGGAGATCATATTAAAATGTTTCTCAAGGAATCCATCGCACAAAAAAGGAATGAAATGATGGACAAATTTCCGTAGATCCTTCGACGACTACCCACAGGAGAAGCATCTTCATCAAGTTGCCATGCAACCCCCTTCAAGGTACAGGTAAATTTTAATATTCCATTATTTGAGGGACTGATAGATGTGAATGTTGTAGATAAATGGTTGAATCTGCTCGAAGGGCATTTTTTGGTCCATAATTTTCCGATAGGGAAAATATTACTTTTGCACTCTTCAAGGTCATCCCCCATGTTAAGGACTGGTGGGATACTTACTCTAAACAAAGGGTCATAGAGGAATCTACAATATTTGTGGTGGCCCCTACATGGGATTCCTTCTGGGATTCCATTAAAGAATAATACTACCATTTTGGAAGCTACAAGGACCAGTACACCAAATGGACCACCCTGCGTCAAGAAAGGGACTAGACAGTACCAGATTTCACCAATATTTTCCATACCCTACACATCAAATTGGGTATCAAAGACTTTCAGCAACATCTGGTTCTCAAATACTGCAGTTGTTTGCATAGATACATTCAAACAAAAATGGATTTTCTATAAAATCGCCTCATTGGGCACGACTTAAGAATATGTTGTCAAGATCAAGTAAAAAGTTAAGCAGAAGAGGCGAGAGTTTGGATCTGCAAACTCCTCACAACCAAAGCAGGGAAAAGGTGGCCCAACCCAAATAGCAAGGGACCAATCCAAGATGGCCACTCTCAGGACAACCAGTCCAAGCCGCAACACAAGAAGGGCAATGAGAAGACAAAGAAGGACATGGGAAAATGGTGTGAGTACAATAAAATCCCTTGGAAAAAAACTGAATAATATCGCTCCAAGTAGTCACTTGTGGTCGAGTTGAAGGCTGCCAAGTCAGAGGTCGATTCTGATTCTGAATCAAATACATAATGAGGGAAGCGGATTATCGATGTTGAACCTAGTGCCACTATCGCTACCACCAAATTCCGACCAAGCAACCTAGAATAACCAGAGGAAGGGGAACACATTTTTCACTCACAGATGTGGATAAAGGGGGATTCACTTTACTTCATTATCGATAGCGGCCTTCAGAAGAACCTGATTTCAGCAGAGGTCCTCAAGCGGTTGGACCTGCCAATGACACCACACTTGCAACCTTACACCGACGGTTGGCTTCGCTAAGGAAGAGATCTTTGTGTCAGCCAACAGTGTCGCTTACCCTACGACATCAATCATTTCAAAGATGAGGTATTGTGTGATATTGCTCCCCTTGAAGTTTGTGATGTTCTTTTAGGACAACCATATTTTTGGAAGTGTCATGTTGTCTATGATTCTAGACCTTGTAGTGTTATTATTACTTTGGGTAGACAATTGTACAGGATACCAGAGGTACTGTTGCCTACTGTTATTTCTTTAATCTCTGCTAGGCAATGTAACAAGGTCATTTCACAGACCAAGAAGTTCATATTCTTTGTGATTTGTGCTCACAATAAGAAAAAGGTTGTTGCCACATCCATGGCCTCTACACATAGCCTCTCTTTGCAGCAGAAGCAAGTAGATGGGATCATGGAAGAATACAGAGACATCTTCTCCTCACCCACCGGGGTACCCATGCACTGCCAAGTCAAGCATCCAATTGATATGACCCGTGGTGCACCTCTACCTAATAGACCATTCTATCATCGCTCATTGATGGAAAATTAAGAAATGGGGCATCATATCCAAGATCTTCTTCAAAAGGGGCACATTAGACCTAGCTCCTCCCCTTGTAGAAGCTCGATTCTACTAGTGCAGAAGAAGGACGAGACTTGGAAAATCTACATTGATTATAGAGCCTTAAACAAAATCACAGTCAGGAACTGATACCCAAATCCCAGGATTGATGACCTTCTTGACCAACTCAAGGGGGAAAAGTTCTTCATCAATATTGAGCTAAAGTCTAGCTACAACTAGGTTCTCATCGAACCAATTTATGTATGGAAGACAACCTTCAAATCTAAAGAAGGTCTCTTTGAATGGTTGGTCATGCCCATTGGCTTAATAAATTCCCCGGACACTTTCATGAGGTTGATGGATGATGTATTGAGACCCTTCACCAACTCTTTTTTGGTGGTATATTTGGATGACATCCTCATATTCAACATAACTTGGGAGGAGCACATGCAGCATATTCAACAGGTTTTGAGCACTATATGGTAGCAGAATCTATATGGAAACTTGGAAAAATGATATTTTGGCATGAACATGGTCCAATACTTTGGATACATTGTTGATGAGAATGGGGTACATGTTGATCTAGCTAAGATCCAATTCATTCTTGACTAGCCAGCCTCGATGACACTAACCGAGCTTCGGAGCTTCGTAGGACTAACCAACTTCTACCGACGGTTCATGTTGGGATTCTCCCATATTGCATGGGCCCTTATCCAGGTGACCAAGGGAGGTGGTAGGGAAAATTTCATGTGGGGGAAGGAACAATAATGAGCATTCGATGATCTGAATCATCACTTGTGCTCAGCTCCAGTACTCTCCTTTCCCGATCGGAAACAACCATTCGAGATTGAGACTAATGCATCTAACTATGTTGTAGGTGCAGTTCTCACTCAGAATGGCCATCTGATGGCATGCCATAGTGAGACACTCTCATATACTATCTGGAAATACCCCACCTATGACAAGGAAATGTATTCCATTGTACAAGATTGTCGTCAATGGAAACATTACATTATGGGAAAGGAGACGATCATCCACACTGATCACAACCCTTTGCATTTCATACAGAAACAGAATAAATTTCATAATGACCGCCATCAGAAGTGGTCCACCTACCTGCAACAATTCCATCTCAACATCAACTATAAGATAGGGATCTCAAATCGTTTCATTGACTGCCTCAGTCGACCCCCTATGGCTGCACTCACCAATGTGCTCCATTCCTATGAACATGAGGCATTTGAGTGGCCCCAACTTTATTAGCAAGATCCGGACTTCACCACCACCTATCAACTCTTGGGTACAAGCACAACTATCACCGATTTTCACATTCAGGGTGGATTAGTATGCCATCTAGGCCATCTCTATGTTCCTACAAGCAAGCATGCAAATATGATTGGGGAATCCCGCTACATTTGGATGGTAGGACATTTTGGCGTGGAGAAAATTTTGGTCATTCTTCGGAAACATTTTTATCGGCCAAAACTTCTACAAGACGTCAACAAGTATATCAGATCTTGCACTGCATGTTCCATTGCCAAGCCATCCATCAAGAAGAAAGGATTATACACCCATGTTCCTACTCCCAAGAATCCTTGGTAATCCATATCAATGGATTACATGTCTGGCCTTCCATCCACCAAGCAAGGAAATGACTATGTATTTGTTGTCATTGATCGATTTTTGAATATGGGCATCCTCACAGCCTGCAAGAAGAATATCACAGTGGAAAATACTACCAATCTCTTCTTCGAACGACTGTGGGTGCATTTTTGGATACCACAGTCCATCATCTATGACTGGGACAACTGGTTCCTCAGCACATTTTGGTCGAGTCTCTAGTCATTGTTGGACACCAAGCTCACTAAATCCACTGCTTTTCACCCCCAAACAGATGACCAAACAGAGGTCACCAATCAGATGATTGTGCGCATCCTGCACATGTACAAATCTAAGCATCCACGTACATGGGATGAGAGTCTCCCCTATGTTCAACATAGTTACAACAGGGTTCTCAATAGCTCCATCGACCATAGCCCATTTCAGGTGGGGCTGGGATTCCAACCCTTGGGTCCCATTAATGTTGCACTACCTCTTTCCACCACACAGACAAACTCTTCCCATGTTCAATCTGAGACCGAAAAATCCAGCAGATTCATTGAACAAATTCAGCATATCCACCAATAGGTCCAGAATATTTTGCATAAATACAATGCTAAGTACAAGCAGCAACATGATCAACACCGGGTACTGCACCAATTTTAGGTTGGCGACAAAGTGTGTTTACATTTGCAGAACGAGCGTCTCACGGGGTCCCATCAGAATCTCTGCCCACTTCCCTATGGGCCCTACACTATCACCAAGTCTGTGGGTAGCAACTATTTTGAGCTCAACACTCCACCCTTCCTTGGCCTGCACCCAGTGTTCAATGTGGACCTCCTTCGACCATATTTTCCAGCACTTTTGGACACCTCGGAGATCTCATAACAACTGACACCAACAGAGCTCAACCTAGACTGCATTTAACAAGCATCCATTGATCAGATAGTGGACACACAGGTCAAGGGCACTCACCAACAGATGATCCAACTTTATTGGGTTGTCAAGGAAGGGCATCTCCTACACCAAGGTAAGTGTCTCACCCAGGCCCAAATCCAGCAGAATTTTTCTCACCTGATGGGAGAACTCAATGCAATGGAGATCATTTCTTCCTAAGGGAGGAAGATTGATCCCGATGGATATTGGTCTCCAACCACATATTCCAACTGGCTCCTCTTGTCCATTTTTAGTTCAGCGCATTCTTCTGTACTTCTTTGTAATTATGGGTTTTACACTTATGGGGTTGTCTAAAGCCCTACACATGTTCCAGGAGGATACTGGTGACATCTTACCTAATCCAACTAACTTACTTTCTATGTTTTCATGTCAGCACATCTTGATGTACTTCGAGGGTCGTTTTGGAGCCCTAAACATTGTTTTTTTGGCTCGCCACAGTAAAGTTGTAGATAGAGTCGAATTTTGATGACGTAATGTGTATTTCTCTTAAATACCTTTCCAACAGGTTATAATGCACCTAAAATGGAGGTCATATGCAAAAGTTACGACCTCTAAAAGTTGAGGTACCAACTTACCCATAGGAGCCCACATGACTTTTGACGTTTCACTTCCTAGGGTTAGGTTTTTGGATGTCTAGGATTTTGGCATTCATGAGTAGTATCAAAAAGGCCTCTGGAGCCTCATTGTAATCATTATGCTCATATGGATAAGTGTAGAAGCCACATCTCTTCTCAGAGATAGCTACCACAATTCAAGCAAGTGTTTCAGTTCTGTCATTTTACAGTTTTAGCCTATTTCATTTATTCAATAGAAGATATTGTTCACTAGATATCTGTGTTATTCTTCATATCTCTATGTTTATTGTATTAAGTCTGTTAATTAGTTTGTTTCGCTCCTAAGTCTAGATCACTTGTACTAAAGGATTATATGGTAGGGATATGAAATATTTCTCTCTATGCTATAATGTAGTAGGGGATTCTGAAGTGAAATCCTCTATCAATCTTCGAGTAATGGGAGCAAGAAATTTCTCACCATGCAGTTGGGCATATCCAATGTTCCTTTCCATTTAATTTAGCTAACTGATAGATATATATTTCATTCTAGGCTTTGTTTTCTTTGGGGATTCTTTTTGTCTTCTTTTACATCTCCATTCTCCTAGCAAAGGGATTTCTTTCGTTTTCTCTTTTATGTACAAGATGAACCTTTTTTTCCAGCCGAATTTATTGTAACCACTGAACCAAGATGCATAAATTAAAATCCTAATAAACAATCACATTTTATGCTATCTAATCCATGAAAATATAACAAAAAAGGGTTGTTATTAATATGGATAGGAATTTGTTTTGTTTCTCCAAATATTTCTATTGCTTTCCCATTAATAGCTCTTCCTAGAAAGGATGTTTGATACCAATAGAAAGATGGAATAACATTCCTTCTTAAAAGTTTTAATTGGCATAATGAATAAATAGTCTATCTGATATGGCACATTTTCATGTGGGAGAACGAAACTTTAATATTAATTTTTTTTCTTGTAAATGCTAGCAAATCATTAGGGTTCTCATCATGTACTTCGTCTTTTTCTTCATCTTCCCTCGTCTCTTGATTTGGCTCTTCTTTTCTTCTATATAATTTTCTGGAGGTAGGAATAGTTTGAGCTTCTTCATAAATCTTTTCCATTTCTTCATCACAGGAATTCTGATAGCTTATAACAAACTCTTTAGCTCCTTGATCTTGTCAACAATATTTTTTAGATTTACCTGTTGTTCTTTAATTTGGAGGAGAAACAATGTTTATTTGTCTTTTCTGAATTGTTTTTTATCTATGTTCTTATCTAGGTAAGATTCATAAAGCCCTGTCGGTGAGTAGTGGCTCGAACTAGTTTTGTATGGCAATGTTTCTTGTCACTTTTGAACCGCTTGTGGCTTTGCCAACTGTCTTAGCAATTCTTTTTTTTCATCCTGTGACTACATATTTCCATACAGGGTTTATTTATAATTAATGATCTATTTCATATATTGTTTTCTTAGGATTTATAATGGATTTTGAGGGAAACATACAAAAATAAAAACAACGAGTTTTTTTTTAATAAATTAAAAATAAATTATGTTTTTTCTATTCATAACTATCGAAAAAGAGTTTTAAAAATGGAAAGTCACATGTAGTATTAAAAATATAGATTTCCCTACTTTATTATATAGATTTGGTGGGGAAACCAATGCTTATAAATCTTTTGAAGTTGTTCTACCCATATATTAATATTGTACAAAAGAATATTTTATTCAGGGCTATTTGAGATTTGCTAAAAAGGGAATCGTATCTCAGACACCTTTGCATAGGCTTCACTAGATGGATTAAATCATGCATATACGGTCCTTTGAAACTGTAACGGGACAATGCCATAAGTGCAACAAACACACATACTAAAATAAAACAAATATATAGCTAGAGACATAACAAGCTTAACAAAAAGTAGAATTAGGGCGAATTGGGTTTAAAGGGGACTGGATAAGTAGGGGTCTTGGGCCCTTTTCCTTTACTTGAGAGATTTTGGATAGAGTTATCCTCAATGATTATCGAATTGGATCTGGTCCCATTTGAATAAGAAGCTCCTTCCACCTCCACCATTCCTTCCTTTGTTTTTGAATCTCAACCAGTCACCTTAAAACTCAAACTAAAGATAACTCAACATAACACGATGAACTTGGCTTCAAATCTTTGCAATCTGTCCCGATTTCTTGGATTTTGGTTCCCTTGATTCTCCAATGTGGTGGCAACTAGAGTCTTTTCCATTCAATAAAAATTCATAGCTCTGAATGCTTTAGTATCTTGAGACCTAGAAAATCCAAGTCCAAGACCCAATCCTGAAATTCATCCCTAATTTGTTTCATGGGATTTTGATTATGTTTATGTTTAACTAAATCAACCAATCCATCAACTACTTGTTGAATGTGTTGAGGCATGTTCATATGGTATCATTGTTGGTCTTGCAAATCCACCCTTTCCGCGTTAGTACCCTGAAATCCAGGCATGGCTTGCATGTTATTCGAAGCCTTGGCCTTCCATTTTCACATTGCAACACATTGACTTGATTCATAGGTATCATCCTTAGGTATATCCACCATATTTGTTGTCCAAGTCCAAATTTGCAAGAACATAGTTTTGTCCTACCCCAAATCCTGAAGGACCCACACCCTGCAGGCTTGAGACACTACCAACAACCACCACTAAGTAAAGGAAAAAACCAACCAGAGCCAAAGCTTTGAGCAGGTGGGACAGAGAAAGGAACTAGGTAACCCTCCACACCTCAAATTCCACCAACCAACAACTGAAAGGACAGGGAGACCCTTTAATTTCAAACACCCTATGGATTTCAAGACTATTAGCCTTTAATATAAGAGGGGAAACCAAGAGCATGGGTAAAATAAAAATCATGAACCAAATTAAACCAAAGAGAATATGAACATAAATCCTATGAGTGATATGTAGGACCAGAGAGACAGGGGAAGAAGTAGTTCCATTTTTCTAGCCAGGGAAAATGACAAGGGTCCTAGGAGATGAAGGGCCAATGTATGCTAGAAACTAGTTGAAGCACCTCCTATTAAAATGGCTCAGACCACCCATACTCATCATTTTCTTTGGAATTGTCTACTCAGACACCCTCGACCCATACCATTTTTTTATTCCAGTGATATCATTAGGAAATCCATTGAGCCTTGCTTGTTTAAAATCACATAATTCCTCTTCTCCCAATAAATAGCCATCAAAATCCCACAAATTTCCATAATTCCAATGTACATCCTTTGCACTCACCAGGTTAAGGCACTAAGCGAGAGACAAAGATCAAGATTTTTCCTTTCATGTGGCAGAGGCATTGTTAGCCACCACAATCATCTGATCCACGACCATTGCTTATAAATTTCCTTGCATTGAAGATTGCTAAATTTCCTTCTACTTTTTATTTTATTTTTTTAATATTTCATTTTTTATTCCTTTTTATTATTTTGTTTGCAACAATACCGAGTTTTTGGCCATGGTGATCCAGATTATTTTCGGAACGAAATGAAAGTAGAGATATTACAATGAAATACACATAAAATTTTCCAGAAACAGATAAATACAACAATACATGATTTCTATTAATGAAAGAAATGTACAGAGACTGTAAAAATACAAAGTGCAAGACTTGCTAGAATGGTGGCATCTTTATCTCTAAGAAGAGATGTGACAGATATGCTCATTCGCATGAATATTATTACAATCAAGCTCTAAAGGCCTTTTTATGATAAACATGAATGCCAAAACCCTAACCCTAGGAGATGAAGTGCCAAAAGTCATGTGGGCCTCATTGGGGTAAGTTAGTACATTAACTTCTCGAGGTCGTAACTTTTGCATACGATCTTCGTTTTAGGTGTGTGATAGCCTGTTGGAAAGGTATTTTCGAGAAATACACATTATTCCATCAAACTCTCACTCTGTCTATAGTTTGACTGTGGCAAGCCAAAAAAACATTGTTTAGAGCCCCAAAACGGCCCTGGAAGTACAAAAGGATGTGTTGACATGAAAAAATCCAAAATAAGCTAGTTGGCATAGGTGGGCGGCCACCAATATCCACCTGGATGTTGAAATGTCCCCATTACAAAGAAACGTGTTGAACTGAAAACTATCAAGATGAGCCAGTTGGAATTTGGAACAGGTGGGTGGCCACCAATATCCACCTGGATCACATGGTTTCTAAAATTTAATAATTGTAAGTCTAGAATAAAATAGAAGGTGTTGATAATAATGCCTCTTTTTGATTTGGCGGTTGGTCTTAAGAATTTGGTTCCAAGGGTAATGGTTGCCAAGGCTACAATTTCAAAAACCTTATGATTTTATCCTTAAATAAAAATGGGGTTGCCACTCTGAGCACCACATTTTTATTCGGGGGTCGATGTTAAAGGTTTGTTTTCAATGGTACCGATTTTCAAGTCCAGAGGCTTCAAAGAAGTTGTAATTTTAACCTCAAAAATAAAATAAAAAATGGTGTCGTTGTTAGCGATAGTTTTTTATTCAAGGGTTGATTTTAAGGTTTTTGTTCAAAACATTATGATGTTGTTAAGGCTATGGTTGCAAAAGGTAGTAATTTTAACCACAAAAAAAGAGTGCTATTGGTAGCACTACTTTTCGAAATGAGGGTTGATTATGGTGTTTTTGACCCAAAAATATGAGTTTTTAGGGTTAGAGTTCTCATCTTGAGGTCACAGTTCTCATTAAGTCAATAAATTTATTTATCTTAGTAGGAGATAATAGCACCATTAAAAAATAACCTATATTTGTTACTTCTTGTAGTTTGTGCTATTTTTAAAAAAGTGTCTTATATTTTTTAATTATGATGGCCAATTAATTAATCCACTAGGCAAGGGAACACGCATATAAGGGATTTTGGGGAATTGTGGACTTAATTTTGTGATCACAAAGTGAATCAGTTGCGAAACATCATTTGAAGAGGAGTAATACATGTTGGGAAATGCATATGCTAGATATGATGATACAAAACTAGAGGTTACTACCTTTGAAGATAAATATATATGTGGGATTCAAGGCTTTGTTGGATATATTATTTCAAGAGGTTGGTGTAGCTTCAACATTCCTATCAAGGTCATGTCCCTAAATGTTAGGAGGAATATAGTTCAAAGGCCCTCCAACTCATGCATATAAATGAGTCGAATTTGTTTTGCAAAGTGTAAAGATACATAACCATGACACCTTCAATTTACAATCACAATGTAGGGGTCCAATCCACCAATAACCAACCCATGTATGTTTGTGACCATTGATAAATTAGTCAACAAATCCTCTCTGAAGAACAACCCATATCTTTACAAAAATTAACTTGTTTCTTAAACATACATATCTTTCACAAATATGCTCGTTTTATTTGAAATTTGATTGAGGAAAAACCTTTTCACTCCAAGCTCATGCTCACCCTAAATTGATTGCATGTGAGATTGAACGATGCCTTAAAATTAAATACTTGAACCATTCTACTTTCCCACACCCTCCACAAGTATAACAAGTTTACAAACAAGATTTACATTCCACAACTTTTGCAAATCAATCCCATTAAAGGGTTTCCTTAAAAAACATATGAATCATTTGAAGAGGTAGAGAATTCTCCTCTTTATTCAAACAATATGAGTTGAGAACCTCCAATGAGAACCTACATGCATGATTGAAATATTCCCATACACCATTGATAAAACCATCACCTTAAGAAATGAGAAAGGACTTAAATAACGCCAAATTATTAATTCTACCTATTACTCTACCGCCCTAGCCCTTTAATGGACATTAATACCTATATCCCACGTTCTTTTCCCATATTAAGAGTG
Organism: Picea glauca; assembly: GCA_000966675.3. NCBI lineage: Eukaryota > Viridiplantae > Streptophyta > Pinopsida > Pinales > Pinaceae > Picea > Picea glauca. The sequence goes on from JZKD02S1729070.1 coordinate 353,163, forward strand.
GGTCATTTATTTTCTCTAACTCCCCAACCCCTCATTAGATACTAAACTCCTCATTAGATACTAAGAGGAGGTCATTTATATACTCTACCTCCCTAGCCCCTCAATAGGCATCAACCTCTCATGTTTTGTTATGGTCACATTTGGATTTATTCTAGGTACATGTACATCACAAAATCATAATTAAGAAATATTTATTTCATCAATATCACTTAATATATGTTTTGTTATGGTCACATTTGGATTTATTATAAGTACATGTACTTTCATCACTTACCTATACTTTCTTGATTTAATTAATAACATTCCAAAATAAAATATGCTACTCACAAAATCATAATTAAGAAATATCTTCTTCTTTTTTTCCACTGAAAATTGCACATTATATTAATTTATATAATATGTTCACATATTCAAAATCATTACATCCAATTACTCTCCTTGAGTAACAATATCTATCCATATCAGTGGAACTACATAGCACAATTAAATGCCCTTCCAAAAAAATGACATTATAGGCTTTCCAGACAGTAGACAAAACTTTTACTAAAAATAGTTTTCGTCTTTCATACATGCAAAATATACAAAACATTCTTCATACAAGTCATCACACAATGAATACCCACTAGATAGACAGCTAGTACAACTTTAAAAAGAGCCTTCGTCCCTCTTGACCATCTTCCCACTAATCATATGCTATGGATCCTGGGCGCGAAGTGAGGGCCTTTTTTGATAATAAAAAAATCAGCCTCTTGGTTCTCTTCTCTGTATACATGCGCAAAAGAAGTAAATGAAAAAAACTTTAAGAGTTCCTTTATCATGTCCTTCCAACAACCTATTGAGATTGCCTGAAGAGATCCTTTTTCATTAAGCTAATCAATGACTATTTTTTAGTCCCCTATGACATGAAAGTTTGTAATAGAGAGACTATGAGTCAAGGTTAGTGAAGCCCAAACACCCATAAGTTATGCTCTTGTGTTTGTTCCTCTGCCATAGTTAAGAGTCACTTGTAGATTGTGTGTTCATTGATTTTGATGACTCCTCCCACACCACTTTGTTCCCAGTTTTTTTGTGCAGCCCCATCAAACCAGCCTATGATTTTATCATTTGGTAGAGTATGGGATGAGTGCCTACTAGAGTGAACTTTTTCCTTTGGCCTGTGGCTACTCGTCGCACCTCATGAGAGAAAAGAAACCTTCTCAATAGATGGATTCCTTGACTCAAAGATAGCCAAGTTCCTTTCAAGCCAAATGAACCAACATATGAATGTTGGCAAGGATGAAAGATTTTGATTTTGAATAGCCCAGTTTGCAAAACATTCCTTCACTGTTGATCATATCCACCATGTAGAAATCTTGTATTCCTCTTTGATCTTTTTCCAAATAGTGCAAGTGAAAGGGCAATGTACAAAAAGATTATTTCCAGATTCTCGATTTCCTTTGCAAAGATGACAGAGTCCTGGCCCTACCCAACCTCTCTTTTGAAGATTTTTCCATGTAAGTATTTTGCCTTCTATGACAAGCTAGACAAATAGCTTCATCTTTTGTGGGCAATCCCAACCCCACAATTGTTTCCTCCAACCTCCTGTTTTGTTTTTCCACAACTTGGCTGCAAGTGCATTGTAGACATTTTTAGTTGTAATATGTCTCGAACTATCTCCACATGTCCATCTTAACTCATCCACTCTGTCAGATAAATTAATGCCAGATCCAATCAAGTTCATCATGCAAAAATCCCATTCGGATGCAAAGTCTCCCTCCAGACCCAAACCTGTATTGTCAAGCCAATTTGAGCAGATCGACCCTTGCAGAGGAGCTCGACTAGCTTGATAAAGAAAATACACATTTTTACTATTTAAACAAGTAATCAACTCAGCAGTTAGAGTGGAGTCCTTCCCCATGCCCATAATTTCATCCTTTTCAACAATAATGGAATCTCCCGCACCCGATTTCCAAGCAAGCCAATGAACAATCAAAGGTAAAGAATTCAGTAAGTTTTTCCAGGTTTGGGATCCAAAAGACAAGACTGGAGAAGTTGTGTGCAACCAAGTCGTCACAAAGATGTGGGGAAAGTATTTGTCTTTTAACACCCTTTGCCAAATTAAGAAATATCTATTTCATCAATATTATCTAACACAAATGTTAAATTTTCATATAACATAACCAATGAACACTATAACTTGCTATTAAACTATAATTAATATATTAATGAAAAAATTACATTTTATATTAATTATTAATATAAAATAAAATTATTCATATAAATATTTGTTTTTTTATCAATTTAATTAATATAAATAAATTTCTTCACATAATATTTAGTATGTGCTAATTTAATTAATAATATTTATTTCCACCCCATAGATTCAATCATAAAATTATATCCCATCCTTAAAAAAAAATAACAAATAACAATAAACACAATTTTATGTTTAGAATGTAATTCACAATATTTGGATAATATCGTGTCAATTTTATAACAAAAAACACAATAACTTATAAATTTTATGGATAAATACTTACTTACAATAGCTGGATGATATTATATAAATATTTATTTTGTGTTTGTTCAAGTCACATAACTAATAATAAAACAAGTCTTGCATGGCAGCGTAGTCCCTGCCAGGTTGGGATAGGAGTAAATGCGACCTAGTACAGACACGTCGCTAGAAAGTTGAAGTACATGTGGTTTGCATGCAGAACATAGTATTCCCGAATTAGTTCTTCCTAAAAAATATCAAAAATTATCAACATTTGAAAGGTTGTTGGACACAAAAAATTTATCATTACCAAAGTATTTATCTTTAAAACAAGGGCTCCTGGACAGAAAAGAATTTGAAATTTATGAAATTATAGGTTCTTGGACAGCATAAACTATACATACCAAAAATATAATTTATAAAGTAGATATTTAGTTTTATACATACGAAATATGTACTTTTATAATGGATCGCAGGTTGTCGGGTAGAAAATTGGGCCTCTGATGTTCTCTGGCCTACAAATACCACCGACAGTTCTGCGATACAGAAATCGAGGAGTGGAGTTGCAGACTATAGAAATTCATCATAAATAAATAAATTATACATACAAAATATGTACTTGTATAAAGTAGATATTTAGTTTTATAGATACGAAATTTGTACTTTTATAAAGTATGGGGATGAGATTTTATAGAGCATGCACGAATCCCTCATTGCATATGTAGCCAGTTTTTGGATCGCGGGTTCTCGAGTTTGGGGGTTCAAAATTGGGCCTCTAATGTTCCGTGTCCTACAAATAGCAACGACAGTTCCACAATATACAAAAAAACAAGCGGAGTTGCGGACTATAGAAATTTACCAGAAATTAATAATGTTTGTTATATAATAGAATAGTAATAATTTATGTTACACCGAATTAGTTTGCTTTAAAACTAAGGCTTTTTTAGACAAAAAATATATGGCATTGCCGAATTAGTTTTCTCTACACATGTTTTATAGAGCATGCACAAAGTGCTCATTCCATACTTAGACAATTTTTGGATCGCAGGTTCTCGGGCTGGCGGTTTCAAAAATGGGCCTATGTTGTTTTGTGCCCTACAAATAGCATCAAGAGTTCCACGCTATACAAATTGACAAGCGGGCTTGTGAACTATACAAACTTATTATAAAATAAGTAATGCCTGTTACATATCTCTGGAAATTACATCAACATTTAAAGCATCAACGTCGTTGAAGACCAAAAAATTAGCATACAATAGGAGACAATAAATGTAGCATATCTGAATTAGTTTTCTTTGGAACAAACAAGAAGGTTCCTGGAAAGCCAAAATTTAGTATACAATAAGGGCATTTTCGAATCAGTTTTCCTTGGAATTTATCAAAAATTAATAATGTTTGTTACATGTTTCTGGAAATTTAAATGCATTTGTCATATAGACTGGAATTGGGGCTCCCACAGACCATAAAAAGAAATAAGTACAAGAATTAGGAACATCAAAAGAAGAAGTGTGCGACGGTAGAGAGAAAGACCTGAAAAGAAAAAAATTGGAAGTTATGAGTCTTTGGTTACAGTTTTCTATTTAAAGAGGACATAAGTGGATTGATAAAGAAAAGAAGATGACAACATAGACTTAAACTGGATTGATAAACAAAACAAGATGGCAGTATAGACTTACTATGAAGCCGATGCGTTTTTGTTGTTGTTGTCGATGGGCAATGGAGTCCTGTTGACTGGTTGTTGCCCTTCCTGGACGAGGTTGTACATTCTCTGTTGGAACCATTCTTCGATGTAGCTTTTCATGGGGGTTGTGTTGATTTCATCCCAGATATCTATGTCGTAAAGCTCGTTTTCTAATTTCCTTAGATCCATTGAAATACTATGCAGACTTTGTTCAATTTCTTCATTGTGTGAGGCATAGTCCAATACCCAACGCTCGTGCTCATCTAGACGATGTTCAAGTATGTCGCAAAACTTTTCGAAAGACAACCCCTTTAAAATATCAACTTGTTCCTGGAAGGCTTCTTTGGTGAATGACAATGATTTGAGAATTAAGTCAGGATCTTGAACCTCGTTGGTGGTTCCAGCTAAGTCCATCTAGAGTAGGCTTGTGAATAAATGTTCATTTTCTTATATGACTTGTTTACATGATTTGACAATGTTGTGAATTTTCTTTTGCCAGCATGCTTTTACTTTTTTGGTGCGCTTTGGGGAGGGGAGTTTCTCCTGTCTTCTTTTCAGTTGTGATGTGTTGATGGCATAGTTGGAAAAAGGATACAGTACCTGATCACAGAAAAGATGTTCATTTTTTAAATTCACCTCCAAATGTTCCAGCAAATCATTGGCCTTCTTTCCGAAGGAAACTAAATTTTGTGATGCTTCCCAGGCTTCAGTAACTAGCTGCATTCTTTTGTTGATGTTATTCTCTACAAGGGATCTAGAGCATGTAAGGAGGGTAGAGGATACTTTCATCCTCGTTGCAGTGGTAGAAGGCACGATTTTTGCCAAAGGACTAGCAAATTCTGGTGTTGCAATGAAAGCCTGCTCAAATTCGTTGAGGAGGTGTTTCAGATTGGCATGATCTGTCTCCATTCCTCCAATGGAATCACGAAGAATGTCACCGGTTACCTGGTGAAATGAGCAAATTTTGGACGGCGACATTTTTCTAAAGTCAATCTCTGTGCGATATTTGCCTTTCCTGTTTGTTACATCTCTCTTTTCAATGACCATACTTTTAGATTGGTTGTCAAAAATAGCACTATAGATTACGAAGGATTCATCTATGTCAAAAAAATTGGTCTCAGATATTTCCACCGCGGACAACCCAATTTTCTGCATGTGCTCAACTTCAATTTCAAGTTGTAGTTTTCCACTTTCAATTTCAGTTTCCTTCACCTACCCTGCATTGTTTTTTCTCTTCTTCGCCAGTGGAAGTTTGTGAGAAATATCAATATTTATGCAAGGAGGGTTCTTATCTCCTCCTCAATTTGAAGATTTTTGGGTTGCTTTATCACTGGGGTGGCCCGTCGAAGCGATACTTCGTGATGTCGTTCTCTTGGGAGTGTTGGCGGGGGACTGGGTACTCTTCTCACTCGATAATTTTCCATGTTGTCTGTACAATTCAGTCGCGCTTTGCAATGTCTCTGTGTTGCAATCAGCAAAAGCAGGATTGTTTTCGACACTGTCCCTATCTTGGGTCATGTGTCTATGGATAAAAGAGGTGTTAAAACCAACACCTAGTAAATGTTCTCGAAAAATTACATTAGGTTCAAACCCTTTTAGCCTTTCAGCGTACGTTAGGTTCAATTTCTTGAAATGGGTGGCAAACTCATCAATCTTGTTGATGTTTCTGCACACGAAGTCTCCAAATTTTCAGGGCAGAAGAATGAACTGTTTTATTTTTTTGTCATGGAAAAAATGCAACCAGTGGTTGTATTGCCTTGCTATTTCTGCAACAAACATCTTGTCTGTGATGTGGTATGGAAGGAAGGCAAGATTTTCCTTAGAGCCAAAGACCACGAGGACACTGTGATTTTCCTCTTGCTCAAGTGTGCCCTTCTTGTTCAAAAACTTGCTTTCTTGGCCAGACATCCGCGGAGCATCCTTGCCAAATAGTAAATCTTCGAAACCTGAGACAAAGACATTAAAAACTTCATAAAAACAATGGGAGGCCTTGTGTCTCCATAGGGCCTCATGCTAGAATGTTACTAGGTTGAATCCATAGTTTATTTTATTGGAAAGAGAAAGTTTTGGAAACGGGAAACAATACACAATTGCAAAAATCAAGTAGGATGACATATAAAATTTATTTGATTCTTTGAATTGTGACAACTGGGAATAGAGCTCAATGGAAATTAGCTTCCCCCAATCGAAAATGTATTTTTCCTTGATTGTCAAATACAAAATATAAATAATTGTATGGGAAATGCTTGTTGTGGATGTTTGTCCTGTTATTCTTGTAAACAGCCAAGCAATTTCCCGGAATGGATTTCTAAAGGAACTTACCTGCAACCTTGTGATATCTTCAGGAACTGTTCTCGGGTCTTCGAGGAAGTCAACTAAGATGTCCAACTTGTTATGATGTTTTTCTAGAAACTGCTTGCAATCTTGTCCTCTGAACATCAATGTTGGTTTCGGCAATTTTAACATCTCGCGGAAGACCTAAGGTGACAAAGAAACAGGAGAATGGTCGCGCAGTGGAATAATTCTTTGGCCTGGAATATATTTTTTAGCACACCAAGAGACCACCTCCTTACAATCAAAAACCTCAGGGACACAGCCTGCACGAGCGATTCCAGAGGTCCAAATCACTTCATTCTGGGCGGAACAGGATGAATAGTAAAAGTATTCCCTGGACCACTCGAAGTTTTGGTCCTCTTGTGCGAACATATTTATTGTATCTCCACAAAACTGTTTTCGACCTACTTCCATAAGTCTACAAGAACGTTTATTTGTTCCAAACAATGAATGAAATGAAAAGTTGGAAAGGATAATATAACGCTGTGCAAATTTTGGTCGAAAGCATGTGAATGGGAGATGTCCTCGAGACTTTTGTTGATTAATGACAATTTGGATGGTTTTTGCATGATGCGTTGTTAACATTAAACACTAATAATTACATACATAGAAATGCGAACATGGTGGATATTTCAATGAGCGATTAAGAACTGTAGATTTCTTGAGAGGCCCAACATGAGGACGCGTGTTCGAGATGAACAAGCAAAAGGGAAAAAATAACTCTCCGCACATCTTGGTTTAATGCATAATAATGGGATATCTCCTTGAGCTTTTCGCCCATTAATGACAATGTTGACGGTTCCTACATGGTTAGTTGTTACCATGAAAGATTTCCAATTGCATAGTAAGAAAGTACGGAGGTCGCAGGCAAGGGAAAAAAACCGCTACAAAATAGGGTTGCAAGGTACAACCATTGAAGGTGAGGGCACGAGGGTCAAATTGTATGTCTCGGAACTTTTTGAGTGCAATACGCGTAACAACGAAGAGGGTATGGTAGGACAGCCGGAAGGACAGGAAGTTAGTGGGGATGGAAAGCAGTGAGAGGTACTTTGAAACATTTGTTAGCAGTGGTAGAGTGAAGCTTGTGAGTTCGACGAGCCCGCACTGGAATTGTATATCACGGAAGTTTTGAGTGCAAGATGTACATGACGCAACAAGAAGCAGAGTTCAAAACCGTGAACCCGCCAACCGTGGCCATAAAATTGGCCAAGTATGGAGAGCAATAGCGGTCGGTCAGATTCGTCGTGTGATTATATAGATGGAGATAAAGATATCTCAACCCGCCAAGGCTGGAACCTGCGTTTATAGAAAGGCGACTAAGTATATAACCATAAAGTGATAATACAAGGGAAGAAGAAAAGAGAAAAAGGACCAACGACTCCACGGTGGAATTGTAAATCACGGAAATGTTGAGTGCAATATGTATATCACGAAACAAGAAGTAGCAGAGCTCGAATGCACCAACCTGAAACATTGACTAAGAATTGGAGATTTCATGAACTCGTGAACATGAGGATCCAAAATAGGGTCAAAAGGTCTTCCCATAACATGTGAGGTCCTGATGGTCAAATTGTATTGTTCAGAACATTTGAATGCACAATTTGTAACACGGAAGAGGGGACAATGTCGGAACCCGGTAGTCAATTTCTATATTGCGAAGGGCTGGATGCGAACTGTTTCGTATTGTTGTGTACAGTCGTCACCTATAAGAGTCATTAGTAAGAGCATAACCAATGTATATTAGGAATCACATTCGTGAACCGTGGTACAGTGAAGTTTGTGAATTCGAGGAGCCCGTGGTAGAATTGTAGATTGCCAACGCAGCAATCGCGACCATAAAATTGGCTAAGTATGGAAAGAAATAGCGGTCGGTCGAATTCCTGGTGTGATTATATAGATGGAGATAAAGAAGTTAGCCTACCAATGTTGGAACCCGCGATCATAGAAAGGTGACCAAGTATATAACCAAAGAGCCATAATACAGGGAAAGAAGAAAAGGGAAAAAGGACAAAGGAGTCGGCAGTGGAATTGTAGATCACGGAAATTTTGAGTACAAGATGTGAACCCAGTAGTCAATTTATATATTGCGGAGGGTCAGATGCCAACTGAGGCAGTGAGAGATACTTTGAAACATTTGTGAACCGTGGTACAACAAAGGTTGATTACAACTCGAAATAGTATCCAAGAGTTGCATAGTCAGTGAACCCGGTAACAAGAGGATCCAAAACAGGTTGAGAACATGTCTTCAGAAGACTCAAGTCCCCGATGTTCAACTTGTATCGTTCTGAACATTTGAATGCATAATTTGTAGCATGGAAGAGCGGACGATGTCGGAACCCAGTAGTCAATTTGTATATTGCGCAGGGTGCAATGCCATCTTTTCGTACCTCTGTGTCCAGTTGTCACTACTAAGAGCTAATTTAGTATTGAAAATAATTTTTTAGATTCTATTAAATACTTCATAGGGATTAGCATCCATAAACAATTTGTATATCGCGAAACTGGAAGCAATATTTTGAGGACAGGGAACAATAGAAGTGAAATGTTGAGTCAGCAATTCCACAGGTCCGCTTGTCAATTTGTATATCGCGAACTTGTGGGTGCTATTTGTAACACATGCAACAATGGAGGCCCAATTTTGAGCCCGCCCATGCGAGAACTCGCAATCAAAAATGTCACTAGGTATAGAATGAAAAATTCGTACATGCTTTATAATATATCATGTCCATACTTTATAGTCTTATAATACACGGGAAGAAAAAAAGGGAAAAAGGACCGAGTAGTTAGCAGTGGAATTGTAGATCACGAAAATTTAGAGTGGAATATGTATATAACAGAACAAAAAGGAACAGAGTTCAATTGCGCCAACTCAGCAACCACAGGCATAAAATTCACTAAGTATGAAAAGGAACAGTTGGCGGTCCAATTCGCCATGCGAGGATATAGATGGAGATGTAATTGGTCCCAACCCGGCAAACGTCGACATAAAATTGGCCAAGTATCGAAAGCAATAGCGATCGGTCGAATTCATCATTTGATTATATAGATGGAGATAAAGATATGTCAACCTGCCAACGCTGGAGCTACATATTTCATGAACCCAGCAACAGGAGGATCCAAAACAGGCTGAGAAGGTGTCTGCAGAGGAGGTGAGGCCTAGACCTTCTAATTGTATTGCTCTGAACATTTGAATGCATAATCTGTAACATGGAAGAACGGACGATGTCCGGTAGTCAATTTGTATATTGCGGAGAGTGCAATCCTAATTGTTTCATACCTCTGTGTCCAGTTGTCACTACTAAGAGCTAATTTAGTATTCAAAAAAAAAAATTAGATACTTCACAGGGATTAGCATCCGTAAACAATGGCAATCTCCACCCCACCAGTTCTACATTCCGTGTGTCAATTTCTATATCGTGGAACTAGGAGCATTGTTTGGAGGACACGGAACAATAGAAGTGCAATATTCAGTCAATCAGTCTGCAAGTTTTATTGTCAATTTGTATATCGCGGAACTCTAGGTGCTATTTGTAGGCCACGGAACAATGGAGGCCCAATTTTGAGCCCACCCGCCCGAGAACCCGCGATCCAAAATGTCACTAGGTATGGAATGTGGAATTTGTACATGCTCTATAAAATATCATGTCCATATTTCATAGTCCCATAATACATGGGAAGAAAATAAGGGAAAAAGGACAGAGGTGTTCATAGTGGAATTATAGATAATACACGGGAAGAAGAGAAGGGAAAAAGAACTAAGTATCTCCCAGAAGAACATCTAGTGTTTGATTATTAATGCAAATGCTTGCGAAACCCTGTTGAGTTCTAACCAAGTAAGGCATAAATTGCAGATCACGGAAGTATCTTTCATACCACTGTGTCCACTTGTCACTACTAAGAACATTGTTGATGTATATCAGGAAGGACGCGAAGTTGTTGGGGATGGAAAGCAGCAACAGATACTTTGAACGAACTTAATGTATACGAGGAACCCATGGTGGAATTGTAGATCATGGATATTTTGAGTGCAAGATGTATATAGCGGAATGATAAGCAGTTGGGTTCACAAGCGTCGGCCCCGTAGCGGCAAGCATAAAATTGGCTAAGTATGGAAAGAAACAGCAGTCGGTCAGATCCGTCATGTGAGGATATAGATGGAGATGTTAAAGCATGAATTGCAGATCACGAAAGTATCTTTCATACCACTATGTCCACTTGTCACTAGTAAGAGCATTGTTGATGTATATTAGGAAGGACGCAAAGTTGCTAGGGATGGAAAGAAGCAACAGATACTTTGAACAAAGTTAATGTATACGAGGAACCCGCGGTGGAATTGTATATCACGGATATTTTGAGTGCAAGATGTATATAGAAGAATGATGAGTAGTTGGGTTCGCAAGCGCCGACCCCACAACAGCGGGCATAAAATTGGCTTATTATGGAAAGGAACAGCAGTCGGTCGGATCTATCGTGTGAGGATATAGATAGAGATGAAGACATGTCAGCCCGCCAACTCTAGAACCGGATACCATAGAAAGGGGAATAAGTATATATCCAGAAAGTGATAACGAGCGGGAAGAACAAAAGGCCAGTTCGTATGAGTTGATCCGGCAACTGCGGCCATAAAATTGCCTAGGTATGGAAAGGTACAGTGGTCGATCGGATTCATCATGTGAAGATACGGATGGAGATGAAGATATGTCAGCCTGCGAACCCTGCAACCACCCATTATAGAAAGACGACTAAGTATAAAACTAGAAAGCCATAATGGACGGGAAAAGAAAAAGGGGAAAAGAGATAAGTATCTGAGAATCAAAAAAAAACTTTTTTTTCATTTATTAATGGCAATGTTTGCGAACCTCTGTTGGGTTATCACTAGTAAAAGAATTAAGTGCAGATCACTGAATTTCTTTGGCTGCAACATGTATATGAAAAAACAGGGGACATAGGTGCTGGGTACCACAAACCAAGGGCCTAGTGCCTAGATAATTGGCTAAGTATTGGCCAAGACAAAGTTTTGATATCTATTTCAATATTTTTCATACTAGTATCTATCAATGGAGAAAGTTTTCATATTTATTTGAATAGTATTCATACTAATATATATTAATGGATTGGTTCTGTTTCAAATGAAAATGATCTCCCAATTTGCAAGATGCTCTTCGGCTCGCAAATTTTGTTGAAACCATGAAAATTTTGACTGCAAGATGTACATAGTTCAACAAGAAACATGAATTTTCATTCTGGTCTCAGCGAGATAAACTCCTTATCATATATTCATCTTGTACTCATTGCAATGACATCAACAAACATCGGCTCTCCATAAACATCAATATCTAAATTAAATTAAATGCAATCAAAATTTGGTGTGACTTTAAGTAATTAAAGCATAAATTGCAGACTACGGAAATTCTTAGGCTACAAGATGTATATGACGGAACAGTGGACATAGTTGTTTAATACCACAAACCCAAACATAATTGCTTAAGATTTTCCGAAGAGGAATTTTTTTGTATTTATTCCAATAGTACCGATATTAGTATATATGCACGGATATTATCAAATAGAAGAAGTTGCAATATATCCAACATACTTCACAGGAACATTGTGTCAACAGTTCAGCTGCCTTGTTGTAACTCATTAATTGATTCTATTTACGGAACCCAGAGAATGGGAGCAGGACGGGTCCTCCAATTTCTTTCTTTAAATACAGGGCCGCCGCCACATAAGTATGGCCTATGAAAAATTATTCTTAAATGTAAAATGTAAACAAAGAACAAACCAGGTTTTATTTAGATTGAAGTAGTGGGCAGCAGAAACAAGGTACAAGGTACAAAATACAATTAAAACAAATACCAAAAATTGGAAAATACTGTTAAAAAATAAACCAAAATTATTCTATATTCAAATAAGATGGGCTACAAAATATAGTTGAGGCTATTTGCGAAAACGATTGCGATTTCGCCTACCATCGACCAATAAAAAATATGTACATTAATGAAGCTTCTTCACAGTTTTCTTGACGTTCAAACTCTTTATTTGTAAAAAACGAGTTGAATATCAATTTTGGGTTTTCTACTTAATCGGTGCTGCCAAGTACATCTATCCCAATTTTTTGAATACCTTCTCTCTTCTAGATATGGCCTTCTTGCAATGGCTACTTATTCAACATTCCATTTTTTGTCAAGTATTAATTTCCCTTTGTCGTCGAAAAGTTGGGGTTTAAGGTGCTTTCCTTGCAATGTTCCTGACCCTTGACATCTGAGACAACTTAGAAATGCGATTTAGGCTGATTTCATAGTGGACAGAGTCATTTTATATCACAACAGCCAAGGCAGGGGAAAAAAATTCAAGTACATAGTGACTAGTATTCTCCCTGTATTTGATCGTCTGGTTGGTTGAGAAGCCTGCCTAAAGATTGGTATGTGGAACTTCTTTGCTTTATTATAGTAAATTGGAAGAAATGTCCAACCCATATGCAAAATGAAACTCTGTTGAGGTACATAACTTCTTCGGGCAGCAGAGGTCTGGCAAGTGCATCAAATGCTACAGAATGCACCAACATAGGTCTAGCAAGTGTATCAATTGTTGCAGATGGCATCAGAATATATCTTTCCTCATAGCGGTGGAGGTATGGCAGCCCACAGAAAGGTCTGGAATGTTCGGAGGTGACGCCAAATATGTGGAGTATGCAACTACATCCAGATGAAACCGAACAAACTTTGACAAAGAACATAGCTCTCTATCAAGTCGGCTACCATACCCACATGCAGGTCATCAAACTATGAAGTAGAAACTTTTGTAGTGATAATATGTCATTTTATCCACCCATACAGTTTTTGTTACCCACCTCCGAGGTAGACAAATAATTGTGCAATCTCTACTATTCGATATAATTGCCAAATGATTATGTGTTGTTGGAAGAAGCTATATACTTAAACGAAGAACTATTTTGCACGTGACCTCAAAATCCATTAAAATTGCCAACAAGAAAACAAAGAAGTTCAACCAACAAATATCCAGGCAGCCTTTTCAACCAACCAAAGCATCGAACAGAGGGAGAACACAAACCAGAACATACTTGTTCTTTTTTTTTCGTCCTCTCTGAGTTTCTCTTGTATAACAGATTTTTTTTTTTACTCAAAGGTCACGTGACATAAAACCAGTCTCTCTTCTTTCATCTGCCCCTCAATCGCATCTCTAAGTTGTCTTACATGTCCATGACTAGGAACATTAGAACGAAGGCACCCTAAAGCGCAACTCTTTGATGATAGAGAGAAATGGMAATAAGTATTTAAAAGCAASGYTRKATGRTMTTCYSTAVATTTTGTGTTGATTCVTTTTAATGAYARWTGTKMTCGATATTTTCWBTTATTAATGMYAATMTTTTYKAATATGTACRYTSAATAGTGACTAGYARCAYGTATTAAAATTCCCATATCCGAGYAGATTCTCAAATYTGACATCTAAGATATGCACAATATTAAAGAGGGACATGAYGTCAARGCCTYTGTSGGTGACACGTTCGTGAACTATGCTGAAGCTTTTAAGAAAACTAAAACTGCACAAGCAAAAAAATAAAATAAAAAGTATTTCGCAAATTCAAAATGCAGGCAAAAAGAAATTACGAGATCCCATAATCTTCACCTATCTATTCATTTTAATGGGAGATGTCCTCGAGCTTTCCAGTTACTAAAGCCCATCATTTCGAAATGTACAATATTAAAGAGGGACATGACGTCAAGGCCTCTATGGGTGACACGTTCGTGAACTATGCTGAAGCTTTTAAGAAAACTAAAACTGCACAAGCAAAAAAATAAAATAAAAAGTATTTCGCAAATTCAAAATGCAGGCAAAAAGAAATTACGAGATCCCATAATCTTCGCCTATCTATTCATTTTAATGGGAGATGTCCTCGAGCTTTTCGGTTACTAAAGCCCATCATTTTGAAATGTACAATATTAAAGAGGGACATGATGTCAAGGCCTCTATGGGTGACACGTTCATGAACTATGTTGAAGCTTTTAAGAAAACTAAAACTGCACAAGGAAAAAAAATAAAATAAAAAGTATTTTGCAAATTCAAAATGCAGGAAAAAAGAAATTAGCAAATCCCATAATATTCGCCTGTCTATTCATTTTAATGGGAGATGTCCTAGAGATTTCCAGTTATTAAAGCCCATCATTTCGAAATGCACAATATTAAAGAGGGACATGACATCAAGGCCTCTGTCGGTGACATGTTCGTGAACTATGTTGAAGCTTTTAAGA
>JZKD02S1729070.1:385472-399570 GCA_000966675.3 Picea glauca
CAAGTGATAAAAATACGATTTCAAATGATCTCAAAATTTAACGTTTTGAAAAGAAAAAAAAAAATCAAAAACATCTTTTTTTTTTAGGTGCTGATTATAAGGTTTTTTTGAGCTATTGTCTAAGTTTTGAAGGCCACGTTTGAAAAATGTTGTAATTTTGACCCCGTTCTAAAAAATGGTGCTACCAGTAGCACCACTTTTTGATTTGGGGGTTGATTTTGATGTTTTTTATGCAAAAATATGGGTTTTTTGGGCCAGAATTCTCGTTTTGAGGTCACAGTTCTAATTAAGTTGGTAACTATGTTTCAACCTTACCAAGCTTGGACGTCTTGGGAAGAAGTATCTCCAAAGGCGGGGGCTTTGCCTGATCAGCAGCAGGTTGTTTCGAGTTCTTCCTTCTGTATACTTGGACTTCTTGTTTTTTTAGCTTTTCTCGTGATTCCTGATCCAGGTTGTTTATCACCGCCATCCTTGCTACTCTGGCTACTTCCTTTACGGCTTCTTGATGTTCTATATCTATGATATTTATCTGAGGGAAACCCATGAAGCAATCCATGTTGTTGACTTATTGATGGCTAGCGTTATAAGGACATTCATGCTCCCAATGTGCTTCACTGCACTCCAGGCACCAAGGATTTTCATCAACAACATTCGTAGGAGCCAAGGTATTTGGAACTTCGTGCTCATTCCTTGGCTTGTAAAATTGGTTCCCTTTCTGGAATTGTCCTTTGAATGAGGGCCTGGGTGCTTGGATCTGGGATTTTTCAAGTCTGACAATCTGTCTCATCATTTCTTCTTGATTCTTTATGATGCCATCCATGGAGGCTTGTAATTTGTTGATACTGGTGCAGAGATCTGAAGTAGGCTCAGCATTGTGTACTATTTCCTGCTTGGTGTCTATTATCCCCCTTGGGTTAGCAAAAGGCTCAATTTTAGATGAAAGGAGGTTCCCTTCTATCTTGGTGGCGAGCTCTTGGGCTTCTTGAATGGACTAGGGGTTTTTGTCTCTAAGAAGATACCCTAGTTGGCCATTGAAAGATCTGGTGTAAATATAAACAAGGTAGTCATCTTTTGGGTGATGGCTTGCGGGAATTCTTTGTAGCAATGTTTCGAATCTGGTGTGAAACTCCCGAATAGACTCATTTTCATACTTAGCAAGGCTATTTAGTCGTGTGAGAAGCATATTAGGGTCTTCTTTGATACTCTATCTTTTGAGAAAGGCCTCTTCAAGTCTATCCATGGTTTTGATGCTTCCGTCAGGAAGGCTGAGGTACCAACGCCTTGAGGCATCATAGAGAGTAGCAGAGAACAACTTCATGACCAAATCTTCAGCATCATCACTAATGGGGTGAAGCTGAAAGAATGCCAAAAATTTGCTCATATTCTCTTCGGCATTGATTGCATCAGTACTGGTGAATTTAGGCAATTACTTTTCATACTTGGGTGGCATCTACCTAAGGTAGCCTGGTATGGCTGATATGTTTAACGGCCTGAAAAGGGTAGATGACCATTGTCTTTGATTTTTGGATGGGTTCGTTGTAGCGGTCTGAGAGGTAGACATGATTCTTAAAGGAAGGCTCTTCCCAAAAAGTGATTTGACAATAGGATATTTTAAGGGAGGCTTTCTTCTGAAAGACAAAGAAGGATTATTGAATCTCCTTTTAGTTTGTGGAGTCGCCAGATAGTTTACTTGAAACTACCAAAGAAAAAGGGGAAAAACACCCTAGTGGAGTCGCCAGGTGAGCTTGTAAGAAAAGGTCTTTGAGGCAAGTCTTACCGAAAAGTTATGTCGTTTGAGGAGAATTGAATCAGTGTTCCCCGAAAATAGTGCCAAAATGTTATCGCACAGTTTGTAGCTAGGTCAAATGGCTAGAAGATAGAGGCCAAACTGGCATAACAGGAACCTACCACACCCAATGTCACCACAATGGGGAGGTTATTTCTATTTAGGGAGGTTAGGCCTAGGGGAGACGCCCCCAGTAACCTGGGGTTTTGAAGAGGCAAAGATATAAAGGTCAAAGTAAAAGTCCCTCCTCACAGGTTACCACCAAGATCAGATAGTTCGGCTAACGACCAATAATGAAGTGTAGCCCCAAATGAAGAACACCTGCCCAGAACAAGACAATGGCAAAGCAATATATGCAGGCTATAATTCAATGGGTTAGTACTTCATATAACTCTCTGATATCAATATATAAGCAATTAAAACAATAGATATCATTGAGATAAATATCAATCAATATAGCAGTAGAATAATATCAATTCATCAATAAATATTGAGATGATGTAGCCAACAATGTATTTAATCAATCACTTACTCAATAAATGCTCTTAAACCATCATCTAATTGCTTGTCAACAGAAAGTGTTGCGTCAAGATGGAATAACCAAGAGTGACGTCAGCCTAATTAGGGTTAGTAGTTAGTTAGGGTTTCAAATTGTAAGAGTTTTAAGAGTTCTTTCAATCACTTTCACTTCAACGTTGGAGGCTAAGATCAGTGCTTAGGGTTATGGAGTCAAAAGGAGAAGGACACACAACTTGAAGAGGATGAGATTTAAAGGACAAGAGGGAAAGGTTTCAAGGTGATGCAATGGCAAGGCCTTGAAGACAAAACCCTAGGGGAGAGAGGCTCACTCTGGTGTTGCTTAAGCAAGGCCTCATGCTCTCTCCTCCTTCCTGGCAAACGGCTAGCTCAAAGACAAGTAAAATCAAGACAAGAGATTTTAAAGAGGGAAAGTGTTGCAAAGGCAAGGCTCTTTGATCAAACCCTAAAAGAAAAATGGCCCTAGGCCTAGATATCCTAGGCCTGGGATGTCCTCTTTCTCTTGAAATTTAAAAGTACGGTTGGCTTAAGGGAGGAAGATAGAAAGAGTGTAGCAATGGCTAGGCTCTCTTCTTCTTCTTCAATGGCTTTAAAAGGTTTTTCTATCAGGGGACATGAGACAACGACCTACTTGTGTGTTTGTCCCCTAGGGTTTTGATTCAGTAGTGTATATATATAAAAAGAATGCAAGAAATTAAACTACAACCATTCAATCAAGAATTTTTGCAGAAAAATACTTACAAATCATCAAGAAAATAGCATGCAAACCCTAGTTATTGAATGGCTATGTAATATCTTATGTCAAAATGAGGGGAAAACTCCTCAATATATATTGTATCATGACCTTTAATTAAATTTAGGTCATTTAAAATAGCCGACAAGTCTACAAACCAAAATTATACTATTTTTACATTAAATTATCAAATCAAAGCCCTAACTGAGCATAAGAAAGACGTCAAGCCCTACTAAGGGAGACGTTAGCCCCTTTTTAGGGCAAATGCAGCACAAAATGACAAAATGTTGGCCCTCTTTGGGCCTCCCAATCATGCCACACATGCCAATTGCCCTGTCAAACTGTCACATGCTCAAGGTGACGTCCTAGGCCATCAAAGGGAAATTTTCCACTGGAAGTGGGTCAATTCCCCTAGGGTGGGCTCAGCCAAAGTGTCCCTGATGGAACGTCCTTCTTCTTCTCAGGTTCAAAAACTCAGTCAAACATTGTCCTATCCCTGCCCTTGATGGGGTCCCAGCAACCATCTGATGGGATCTTCAGCCCCATGGAGGTCCAAACTAATCATCTCCCCATGTGTACCGGTCCACGTGGTACCTGTCCGTCGGGCATGGTCCTGCACATTAAAAACTTCTCCCTCCATGGGCTCATTAGTCACAGGGATCATAGCAATGTTAATCACGTCTCATCATTAATATTATCAAACATATGCATAAAAACCATGATATATCATTCAATAGCTCAAAGATATTACAAAGACCTACAATACACGGCTGAAGAAAAAGACAAGACACCCTATTGGGCTAGTATCCATAAGGAAAGGAAAGTCTCCAAGGGGTATCATCCAAGCCATGTAAAACGAGGTGATGTGGATAAGGGATGCCCAGACATACGGGTAGAGTGAGAGACAAGGATGCATGATATTACCTATGGGTGCCTTTGTAGAAGGCGAGTTGTACCTGTCATGGATGCAAATTTTTCCAAACCCTTTCTTGCCTTTATTCTTTCTTTTCTTTATTTGCTTTTCCTTTTTTTATTTCAAGGACTAACTAGAGGACACTGCCTTGGCATGGTGACCAGAGCTAACAGTGTTACCCACAAGCACTTTCACAGAGATGATAAGGTTGGCTCATGATGAGACCCCCTTTCCCTTGGCCAGGTCTTGTTTTGTTATTTTTCTTCGGGTCTCTCTTGTTTCTTTTTTAGAGGCTTTTTATTGCCTTCTTGGGATCCCTGGGCGAGGCATCTCTAGGTTTTTATTTTATGTCTTTTATCTTTCACCAGCTGCTTTTACCTTCCGGGCCTTTAGCCCCTTCTTCCCATGAGATAAGGTGCAACCCCACAAACAAATCATCCTAATGCCCAGACTAGGGGAATGGGATAGATGAGTGGGAGATAAGATAAAAAGTGATGATATGATGGGAGCGGGCGATGTCTCTTCAAAAATCCCCCCGGTGGAAAACCAAAACCTATGGGTACAGGCTTGGTAGGACACCCTGTCAATCCCCCCAACCATGGTCAAGTGGGTTAATGTAAGATCCAAGCAGTTTTCAGAAATAAAAGGAATTTGATGCATATATCTAAAGGTTATAATGATCAAAAGTGACACATACCATGATACCTGGACCAATTACCTCATGGAGCAAGAGCCTTCTCCGATACAAGACTAGGCCGATGGTGATGGATGTTGTTGTTGCTGACGAGATGAGTCTGATGAAAGAGAAGAAGGATAGGCCCTCCAGGGCCATGCTCAGGTCAATCCTTCTCTCGGTACTCCATGTCTAGGACCTGTGGGCCTCGAGACATGATCTCCTAGTTATTCCTAGAAATCGAGGATAACAGTCTACATACAAGACTACCATCTTGTATACAACATGAGGTTTGCTCCATATAGATGTCCTTAGTTAGATCCCCATGTGTAATGCTCCTGAATTGGCTAGTTTGGGAAACTCTGCTAATGTGTGTGTGTGTTTAATTGTTTACAGCATATATATTGAGTATACAGATGGTAAATGAGACAAAAGACTATAAATCGTATATTATGATATATCTGGAGTACAATGTTGAATTCAACTGACAATAAAATGAATCACTCGACTAGATCAAAGACAAAAGGGATCTTAGCCGAAATACAATAAGAAAACTAAAATGATAATACCCGATGATAGATGACACTGTGGGATCAATGGATGATCTGCAAGATATGGCAGCTCACGTGGTAACTGCTGCAAGTCCAGAAATTTTACCCTGGTGGCTAGATCTCTCGGACCAGTCTAGAAATTGTCCCAAATAATGCACCCTGTTGTCCCTCTTAGTATTGGTGACTGACGAGCCCCTCTACTGTTGTGTCTAGACTCATATGGATCCCCCTGGGGTAATGAGACCCTCTACTACTGAAAAATTGCGCCCTAGTGATTCCACTATCACAATCGAATGATATGTGTCTCAAACTAATCACCCTGGCCTACTGTGAAATGGGTCGGAAGGGTTTCCTTGGATCTGATCTGATGATCGCTCGAGAACCCCGAATGTGTCCTCCCTAAGTGTCACACTCCCAATGTTTGGAAAATGCATCCCTGATGATTTCCCCGTCGAAATCTGATGAGAAACCAGGAAAGAGATGTGTATGGCCTGCCTCTCAAATGGGTCAGAGGGGAATCTTTGAACTCTCACTGGATGGAACAAGTCGATCCGTTGAACCTCCTCAGAAGTTGCACCCTCTCCTTGAACAATTGTGCCCCTATTGTTGAATCCTGTAGAACTGTTGTTGAAGACTGATGGAAGACCTGTGTGATCTCCCCGGTGACTAGGGTGTGTCTCTCAACACCAAAATTAGCCATTGGTGTATTCCTCCTGGAATCCACTGAGCAACCTCTCTTGAGATGCGCCTCTCTCCTCAATGACAAGACAAAATCTGCGTAATGCTCAATTAGGTTGCTTTACCCTTCCTTTATAGCTTCCTGAAACCCTAATTCATTGTTGACCTTTTCCCTCTAAGTGACTTTTACTTTCTTTTATTATTCCTTGATTAAATCCCTTAATTAATTAATTAATTAACCATTTTACCTCTAAAAAGTGATTTATCTATCCTTATGGCTTCTCCAGCCACTGAAAGTCACTTCTCATCATCTTATCTTGTAATGCTCTTCCTCCCGATTCTGATGAGCTATTACACTAAGAGGTTTCTCCAATTAATATACCCATTATGACCTTCTTAGTGAATTTAATTAAGATATGACCCATAATAACTCAAAATTATGAAAATCGTTGGAATGAAATGGAACCAAAGCCAAGTTATGCAGAATGGATCATGATGATGAACAATGCAATTCGGGCTCAATAAAAACCCTCGATGTCTCTTGAACTCTTTGTCACCCCTATTTGGCTACTCTAGTAGGCATAACACTCTGTAATGTAATAATGTCCAAAAATGGGGACATTGCAGTCCTTCCTGCTGGAATATTGCTTGTCCTCAAGCAATGACTGAATCAATCTGCATATGATATCGAGGTCCCATATCCACCTGTGTGACACAAATTTGACTCCCCTCAATATGGGGCCTCTCAAAGTGCTCATTGTTAGCACTGGAAGTCACCTCTGAATTGCAGCAAAGGTAAGCCCAGTACCCATCAGTTTGTAAGTCACAATGAATAAATTTATGGGTGGTCTAATGGACGCAGCCTCATGATTATGTCTCTTTAAATCAAAAAATTGGGTTGGTCTGCATAAGCAGATGAGGTCTTGATCTAACTTCAGTCAGTAAGTTGTAGTAAAGGGTGAGTAGGGGGAAGAACTGGTGAGGAAATGTAGAGGTCTACTATGGACATCAGGTCTTCCAGCAGCCTAAGGAGGAAAAGCTTCAAATAGAAGATCTTCTTGAACCCAAAACTTCAGGAAACTGAAAACGTCATAACAGTATTGCAATCAAACATACATTACAATACAGTCACAACAACTCAACTGGATCACCCATGCCCGAGTCTTCAATATCGGAAGCAAAAGAGATGATAAGAAAACTGACTGTCATTAAACAAGAAGTCTCAAATGGAAACACATAACCAGAGAACCAAAGGCTTCATTACAACTTTACAATACGGGAGACTAGCTCTACCATCGACCATAACAAAATACCAAAACTGAGTATTTATACTCATAGAACTTCCACCGCCATGAGTGTGACTTGGATACTATAATAAAAGCTTCGCATCTGCATCTTCTTTTGTCAGGATGTGCTTGCATTCTTCTGTCAGATGCAAGATCAGATCAGCATGGGCTTCCCAAGAAAATCCATGGCAGGGGAACTTTCAGCTGACTTTCTTCCCTCCATGGCCAGCTTTCAATGCTTTCCATTTATGTGGTGAAACGAGGTTTCAAATACCTCCCCCCATTTCCATTAACCAACTGCATCAATAACGGGATGGAGCCTGACACCCATGAATGCTCCAGGAGACGTTCATGACTCCCCCAAGCCAAGCCCAGCATTTTGAAACCACACAAATCTTCTAATGAGACCAAAACAAGCACTTTTGGCCCTTGGCATAGCTCCTATCCACTGCTCCACGTGACCACAGTCCATGTCCCAACGCTTATCCCCTATTATGTTTCGAGATTTCACATTTCAGGAGTCCTCTCTGCACTTGATTCCCAATATCTCGATGGTTGAAGTCGCGAAATCAACTAACTCAGATGGACGGTTGGATCTACTTTGCATTTGACGGCTGGGATTTCTTCCTCGGAACTCCACCTTGTTCGGCTCTATGCTAAGGGAAGCAACCTTTCCTCCTCTTCCATATAACCTTGGGTTGTGACCATGAGCCCAACTCCTGGGCGCATCATGATTTCACGTTTCGGGGGTTTTTTCATCGCATGACCACAATCTCTTGATACCCGATATTCGAAATGGCCCTGCTCAGATCGACAGTCGGACCTCCTATGCATCCTACAACTGATTCTCCTCGTGATGGGCGCTTTCCTCTTGGCACCGCCTTCCACCTGAACACATCTTGTGACCCTGGGCTCAATCCTAGGCGCTTTCGCGATTTTTCGTTTCGGGAACTTACGCCTTGCTCCATGCTGAAACGTCCGACTCGCGAAATAGCGATTTTGTATTATCTATCGCCACGTGCCCCTCTCAAGATCTATGGCTCATGCTTGTTTTGGGACTTCGGATATTTGATCTGGCACTATGCTTCATGCAACTTTTAACCTTCTTAAAGAAAGCATGTTGTTGATCGACTCACCCGATGGATTTCCGTCGTCGAAAGATCAAACATGCATGTTGCTTGTATTACGAGCCTGAAATGGACAGTTCTGAGCATTGTGCTTTGACGCTTCTTGTGTAGGCCGTGAACTTAGACAACATGTTTCCCTTGACAACTATATGTGATAACATTTGGCTCCACAGGGGATGGCACGCTCCCTGTGAGCTGCCAAGAACAAGTAGTTCTAGTTGCCTTAGTTGTTGGGCTATGGAGTCGAGCTCAAAACTTCCTACTGAGGAATACAAACCAATAAGTAAAAATAAAAATAAACACACATGGGCTCCACATGAGATTATTTATGTATAGTCCTAAACTAATAGATTTTTACACAGTGTTAGGTGAAAGAAAACTTCCACCATAGCCATTAAAGTAACTTCCTAACTGGAAGCTCCTTCACTCTGTCAGTGATTGATATCAAATCCTGCAACTGTGACAGTAGAACGCTTACATCCTTCATCTTTCCTCCTAATTCTAAGGTTAGGATAAAGTTGGGCAGCTTCTGAACATGAAGGAAATACAAATCCATGTATTCCTTCACAGGCTCGTAGGCCAAGGGCCAAACTATGGGAAATTGGTATCAGAAATCCTACTCTACTCCACAGCTGCTCACACATGGAAGGATATCTCTGGTAGGCACATGTGGGTGAGAGGTTGATGCAGGCTGACTAGTCTCGGGTGATGGTTTCTCACTGACAGGCTCTAGACAAGAGATAAACTACCCACTCTGTTGCTCCTCTATTTCTTCTTCTTGGCTCTCCCAAGGGTCAGATTCATAATCATCATAAACAAGAACTATGGGAAAGATCTTCTCTTCGTCATGCTACTCAGGATAGATGGTCTCCTCATGATAATATTCGTTAATGATCGGAGGACTGAGCTCTATTGTATGTTCTTGGAAATCCTGCATATCCATCTCGGAATTTGATTCGTAGCTGTCATATATCGGTCGATTGTTGCTCAGATCAGCAAACTGTGACGTGGGGCTCTGCTGCTTTTCATCCGAATAATCATCAAAGCTAGGAAAAACAGAGACCTTAGGAGCATAATGCAAGGCCTCTACAGCTATGAGATCTTCATTATCATCCTCAGTAGAGCTACCAAGAACATCTGCCTCAAGGACTGGAAAATCCTCTATGCTTTCTTCAGATTCCAACCTTTATAGTTGAGCAGAGAGAGATTTTACTAGTTCCATTACTTTGTCGAAAGCATCTTCATCTTCCTCATGGTCCTCATCCTCACAGCATTCATTAGACAAATCCATATCTTGATCATGGCCTTCACATCCCTCACAAAATTATGACAGATTGACTCAGAGGAATAATACCTTTGACAAAGCTTATTAAAGGCTGCATGAAACTGTTTCAGGGAGGAGATGCTAGTAGGGGGCAAGGATTGATACCACTCATGAGCATCCCCGTCCAATGAGAACATGAACATATTTATTAAAACATCCTCATGATGTATCTCCCACTGATGCATGAGTTCATGAAACTCATGGAGATGTCGAGCAGGGTTGTCCTCTTTACATTCTCTAAATATGGGCAAATAATTGCCCCATTCATCCATAGTAGGGACAACATTAGGAAAACCAGGAACAACAAAAAAATTAAAAGGAGCAAACCTTCGAGCCAGGATTTTGTTCATTTCGAACCGGTGGAGTCACCAATCGATCCTTTAACCATGGAGTTGCTAGATGAATGATATGAAAAACGAGTGTGTCTGGTCTTTGTTCACCATCAAAGACCAGATATGATCATTATGTTCTCCTGAGGGCTACCAGGTGTCGCCAAAAGCAGCCACACTGAAACAGTGGAGCTGAGACAGTGGAGTCGCGAAGTGCAAGCATGATATTCAATGGCTCTGATATATGATGCACCTTCAGAATCAGAGGCTCGTTGTCATTCTACCCAAGGAAAAATTCTTCACTTTCGTTCCCCGGAAACTGAGTCGGAAATGTTAGCACTGGAAGTCACCTCTGAATTGCGACAGAGGTAAGCCCAGTATCCATCAGTTTGTATGTCACAATGAATAAATTTATGGGTGGTCTAATGGATGCAGCCTCGAGATTATGTCTCTTTAACTCAGAAAAATGGGTTGGTTTGCATAAGCAGATGAGGTCTTGATCTAACTTCAGTCAGTAATTTGTAGTAAAGGGTGAGTAGGGGGGAGAACTAGTGAGGAAATGTAGAGGTCTGCTATGGACATCAGGTCTTCCAGCAGCCTAAGGAGAAAAAGCTTTGAATACCAGATCTTCTTGAACCCAAAACTTTAGGAAACTGAAAATGTCATAACAATATTGCAATCAAACATACATTACAATACAGTCACAACAACTCGACTGGATCACCCATGCCCGAGTCTTCAATATCGGAAGCAAATAGATGATAATAAAGTTGATTTTCATTAAACAAAAAGTCTCAAATGGAAACACATAACCAGAGAACCAGAGGCTTCATTAAAACTTTACAATAAGGGAGCCTAGCTCTACCATCGACCATAACAAAATATCAAAATTGAGTATTTATACTCAGAGAACTGCCACCACCAGGAGTCTGACCTGGCTACTATAATCAAAGCTTCACATTTGCATCTTATTTTGTCTTGCTACGTTTGCATTCTTTTGTTAGATGAAATATCAGATCGGTATGGACTTCCCCAGAAAATCCATGGCAGGGGAACTTTCGGTTGACTTTCTGCCATCCACGGCTAGCTTTCAATGCTTTCCATTTATGTGGTGAAACGAGGTTTCAACTACCTCTCCCCATTTCCATTAACTAACTGCATCGAGATTGGTGGGTATGTGTTATATTCTTTGCACGAGTATTAAGAAAATGTCCGTCGAACGTATTAAGAAATTTATAGGGGAAGCACCCGTACTGGACAGTCCTGATTACACAAAAGAATTCTTGATTTTCTCATTTGCGTCCGAACATATGATTGCAGTTGTACTCCTACAGAAGAACGAGGAAGGGTTTGAACAACCGATAGCATTCTTCACAAAAAGTCTCAGAGACGTAGAGTTGAAATACGACATACTGGAAAAGCAAGCATATGAAATCGTAAAATCCCTAAAAGCTTTTAGGACCTACATGCTACATTCTAAAGTAATTGTGTATGTACCTACCAGTTCCATTAAAGATATATTGGTTCAACCTGATAGCGATGGTAGGAGAGGTCGATGGCTTGCCAAGATCCAGGAATTTGATCTTGAGGTCAAACCAACAAAACTTGTCAAAGGTCAATGACTGGCTAAGCTATTAGCTGAATCAAATTTTAGAGCACTCGGGATAAATCATCTGCAAGCTTACGAAGGTTTTCCAGACATAGACGAATTTGATGTCACTATACCTGCAATCGAGATCCAAGAAAAAATTTCTTCCTCTGCCTCGTATAGTGACATAGTTTCATATCTCTTGACTTTGCAGTGCCCGAGTGATATGACTCCTTCCAAGGCAAGAACACTGAAGCTGCATGTGGTAAAATATTGTATCGTTGACAACCAGCTGTATTGGAAAGACCCATTAGGATTTTCATTGAGATGCCTAACAGAATCCGAAATAGAGAATGTCATAAACGAGTTTCATGAAGGGGTGTGAGGACACCACGCCTAGAGGGCGATGGATTATAAGATCCTAAGAGCTGGATACCATTGGCCGAAGTTATTTACAGATGTGAATGCTAAAGACAGAGCATGTAATCTCTGCCAATTATTCTCAGGTAAACAAAAACTCCCCGTACTACCCTTAACCCCAATCAAGACGAAAGCTCCATTTCAATAGTGGGTTCTGGATTTTATTGGAGAAATTCATCCACATTCAAGCGCACAACATGAATGGATCTTGACCACTACAAATTATTTCACTAAATAGGTTGAGGCCATTCCGACTAGAAATGCTACAGAATCAGTGGTGATAAATTTCTTAGAGGAAAACATTTTATCCAGATTTGGATTTCCTCGGAAGATAGTTATAGATAATGCCCAGGCATTCAAATCCATGGCGATGGTTAGTTTTTGTCAAAAGAACAATATTGTATTGGGACATTCCACAACTTACTATCCTCAGGGAAATGGATTAGATGAATCATCAACTAAGAGCTTAATCACCATAATAAAAAAGGTGCTAACCGAAAATAAGAAAGCTCGGCATGTTCATCTGAAATACGCTTTGTGGGTGAATCAGATAGGCACTAAGAAATCGATCGGAAAGTCCCCTTTCCAAATGGTATACGGGATTGACATGGTACTACCTATAAACATGGCTCTACCTATAATGAAGCTCTGGCAAGATTCAAAGGAAGAACCTAATGATATCACCCGAAGAATCAACCAATTAATAGAAGTGCAGCAGAACAGGGATGAGGTGGATGAGAAGCTCTAGAAATACCAAGACAATATGAAAGCCCTATTTGATAAAAAGGCTAAAGATAGGGAGTTCCTTCCTAATGACCTCATTTTGAAATGGGACTCTAGAAATGAGGATGTCGTCAAACATGGAAAATTCGATCACATCTAGTGTGGACCTTTCAGGGTCATAGCTTCTGAAGGAAAGAATTTGTTCTTGTTGGAGAACCTCGACGGGCAAGTCCTTAACACCCCAATCAACGGGCGTTACTTGAAGAACTTTATGAAATAAATATGTTTCCAAACTCTCACTGTATATACCAGTTTGATTTCCTTGTTTTGGTTCGAAATTTTCATTTCTTTGGTAAGTTTCCACTTTCACTGTAAATACGGCTAGATTTGTTGATTTCACAAAAAACAGAAATATCAAAAATAAGTAACAACTACTATTTTTTTTTCGAGAAGTTTCTGACATTTCTCATGTTTATATTTATGCAGAGTGCTTGCTGACAGTTGAGAGATAAGGAGGTATCAGAAACACATTTCAAAACATTGATATTCTCTCAAAATAGGTGATAAATAAGTGGTTTGCTTAGTTGAAAATATAAAGAAAATTTGAGGTATGAGTTTCTAACCTGCTGAACCAAGTTAAAATTTTCAAAGAGATTTAGCTAAATATGAAGGAAGTCTCATCCATATAAATATTGTCACCTGATTAACAACGAGAGGAACATAAAAATTATGGCTTAATCCTAAAAGTCTTCTCTGAGTTAAATAAAATTAAAATATCAAAATAAAAAATGAAATATGAATAAAAGATCTAAAAAGAATATGAGAATCTCTTAAAAATCTTATGTGAGATTGACCCTGCTCGCAACAGAACTTTTGAGTACTCTTACTGTTTTATCCTTCCCATCCCAAAGTTTTATTTTCCTTTGATTCTCTTTTTCCCCTTTTGGTCTTCACAGAGAGAAGATTTCGCCTTAACTCTGAAAACTTAGAAACATGTCTTAAAATAATGTTAGGCAAAAATTTATACACCCCTCTCAATTTAACTGAAAGAAAGTATGTCTAGGTTAATCCTAATCCTAACTACTTTAGCCTTTCTAACAAATTCAAACTGATTAGTTTCACTCAAGGAAAGTCCCTAGAAAGTAAAACCTCTGCATGAGAACTTCCTTGTATGCGAAGGTGTTTTGAAGGTTGGAAGAGGATTAACCCAGAGTAATCAATGTGAGTTGACAGACCTCTGTTGCTAAATTATAAACAGATATCATCTCGGTATATTACATACAAATTGATTGCCCCCACTTCATGTTTATAAAAAATATAAGACAGATGGTGAAAGGAACTTCATTAAATGATTGCCCCCATCTATGTCCAAAAAGAGATGATGAAAGGAAATTCATTAAATGATTTCCCTCATCTTAACATTTAAATGA
>JZKD02S1729070.1:399580-412788 GCA_000966675.3 Picea glauca
TTTGCAAGAAAATCACTTACATATCATGAAGAGAAGCATATACAAACCCTAGTTGTAAACCTTCCTTGAGAGAAATGCCATAAGATGCCAAAAATATCCTTCCAATAGCAAGTGCCCCTCACTTAGACAACAAAAATACGCTAGGAGGGTGCAAAAATCAGACCTCACAAGTGTGAGTGAGTTGTGTTATGTCCAAATGAGGGGAAAACATCCTCAATATATAGTATCTCATGACCTTTAATTTGAATTAGGTCATTAAAAATAGCCGACAAGACTAATAACCAAAAATCATATTGTTTTACATTAAACTGCTAAATAAAACCCTAAATGAGCAATAAGCAAGACGTCTAGCCCCTCTGAGGGAGACGTTGGCCCTTTTTAGGGCAAAATATGGCACTAGATGACAAACGTTGGCCCTCCTTGGGCCTCCAAGGTTTGCCACACATGCCAAACTGCTCTGTCAAGATGCTAGTCACTGGAGGTGACGTCATGGCTCTTGGATGATGTCGTCGGGCATCAAAAGGGGCACGTTCTACCTGCAGTGTGTCAACCCCCTGGTCTGGGCTCAGCCAAGGTGTCCTTGATGAAAATGTCCTCCTTCTTCTCTCGTGCAAAGGCTTGACCAATCACAGTCCTATCTTTGCCCCTGATGGGGTCCCAACAACCATTTGATGGGCTCTTCAGCCCCATGGAGGTCTGAGCTAATCATCTCCCCATGTGTACCAGTCCAACTGGTACCTGTCCGTCGGGCATGGTCCTGCACATCAAAAACTTTGCCCTCCATGGGCTCATAAGTCCTAGGGATCATAGCAATGTCAATCATATTTCATCATTAATTTTATCAAATGCATGCACAAAACTCCTAGCATATCATCCAATAGCTCAAAGACATTACAATGACCTACTATACAAAACTGAAGAAAAAGACAAAATGCCCTATTGGGCCAACATCCATAAGAAAAGGAAAGTTTCCAAAGGATATCATCCAAGCCATGTAACATGAGGTGGCGTGGTCAAAGGATGTCCAGACATAGTGAAAGACAGGGGTGATATTATCCGTGGGTGCCTTTGTAGGAGGCGAGTTGTACCTGTCATGGATGCAATTCTTTCCAAGCCCTTTATTTCCTTTATTCTTTCTTTTCTTTATTACCTTTTTTTCTTTTTATTTCAAGGTCTAACTAGAGGACACTGCCTTGGTGTGGTAATCAGAGCTGACAGTGTTACCCACAAGTACTTTCACAGAGGTTATAAGGCTAGCTCGTGATGAGACCCCCTTTCCCTTGGCCATGCAACCAAAGGTCACTGCCTTGGCGTGGTAACCAGATAATGGCAATGTCATACTACTAGGTACCCATGAACATAATGGGCCGGCTCATGATGAGACCCCCCATCCTCTTGGCTAGGTATTGTTTTGTTATTCTTCTTTGGGTCCCTCTTGTTTCTTGTTGAGAGACTTTTTATTGCCTTCTCAGGGATCCCTGGGTGAGGCATCTCTAGGTTTATTTTATGGATTTTATCTCTTACCAGCTGATTTTACCTTCTGGGCCTTTAGCCCCTTCTTCCCACAGGATAAGGTGTAACCCCACAAACAGATCATCCTAATGTCTGGACTAGGGGAATGGGATAGATGAGTGAGTGATAAGATGTAAGAGTGATTATATGACGGGAGCGAACGATGGCTCTTCAAAATCCCCCCTGGTGGCTAACCAAAACCTATGGGTACAAGCTTTCTAGGGTACCCTGTCAATCCCCCCAACCATGGTCAAGTGGGTTAATGTAAGATCCAAGCAGTCGTCAGAAATGAAAAGAATTTAATACATATATCTGAAGGTTATAATGATCAAATATGACACATACCATGATACCTGGACCAATTACCTCATGGAGCAAGAGTCTTCTCTTATACAAGTCCAAGCCGAAGGTGATGGATGCTGCTGCTACTGAGAGGATAAGTCTGATGAAGAAGAAGAAACATGGGCCCTCCAGGGCCATGCTCGGGTCAATCCTTCTCTCGGTACTCCATGTCTAGGACCTGTGGGCCTCGAGATATGATCTCCTAGTTATCCCTAGAAATCGTGGATAACAAGGCCCACGAGTGGTGGCACCTGGACTAGTGACGTTGGGTCCCAGTCACATCACCTCATAGAGGGATTTCACAGAGAGAATTATGGACATGTTTGACAGGAGGGATCCATAGATCCACCTCATAGAATTAGCCCAGTTGAGACAAACTAGTACACTTGATGCATTTATCACAGAGTTTCAGCTAATAGTTGTGGCAGTGAAAAACATTTTAGATCTTAGACTGATCATCCTTTTCACAGAGGGTCTCATTGAACCCTTGAGAGGATGGGTGAAGGCCTATAGACCTCAAACATTACAAGATGCCATCCTACGCACTAGATATCTAGTAGACTCAGTGCTGAAAACCAAAACTCTTTCCAAACCCTTTGTTCCATAGAAGGACTGAGAGAGGAAACCATTTCAGAGAGAGTGGAAGGGTAAGGATAAATTGGATGATGATATGAGGCATGAGATTATGAGGAATAAGTTATGCTTCAACTGTAGAGATTCATGGGTCCCCAATCACAGGTGCATGGGAAAGGGACAAATACACTACATCGAGGTTGCAACAGACAATGATGAGGAGGAACAGGGTAGTCAGGCATAAGATAGTGAGTCCACTAGCTCAGAGGAGGAGCCATTGCATGAGGAGGAGGAGCCTCCAAGGAGACCATCGACACCGATAGGGGCACAACCACTTGTAGAGACACAACCTCACGAGAAGGCTAAGAGATGAGCACCAGAGAAGGGATGAGTCATAGTGACCCTTTCTGGACTCCCTAGGTATGACACACTCAGGATGAGACAAACTATTTAGGGACAACATGCCATTGCCTTGATAGATGGTGGGGAAACCCACAATTTCCTTGACATTGCACTGGTAGCTATGAAAGCAATGCAAAATGAGGAGTTTCAAGGTATTGATCTTGCCGTAGATGATGCACATGATAGAGTGTTTGGATCGAGTTCCATACTTAGAGGTACATCTGGGAAACTACATAGTGAAGGATACATTCTATGTGGTTGACCTTTCTGACACAAATGTGGTATTAGGAGTCTAATGGTTGATCACCTTGGGCAAGATTTCTACCAAGTACCAAATGCTCGAGATGGGATTCAGAGACAATGAGGGGAAGAATATATTACTGAGGGGTATGTAGACAAGGGAACCCAAGATAGTGTCAGCAAAGAGGATGGAGAGGAACTTCTAACATGGGGGAGTAGCATATGCAGCAAAGTGTGGGATCACGACGCGGAGGGTTTCAGACAATCGCCAATAGTATCAGGCAGAGATCAGGGCTTTGTTGAGTCAACATGAGCAGGTTTTTGGTCTGATGCCTCCAAGGAGACCCACAAACAGAGGGTTTGAGCACACCATCAAGATGGAGAAGGGTGAAAAGTCAATGATTATAGCACTCAATTGTCATCTTAGGAGGTTCAAGGAGGAGATAGAAAGAGCAATCAAGGAATTTCTAGCGATTGGATACATCAGACCCAATAGTAGTCCATTTGCTTCTTCAATAGTCTTGGTCATGAAGAAGGATGGTACTATGGGGATGTGTATATATTACCGTGCTTTGAACAAAAAGACAATAAAAATTGGTATCCTATCGAGTTGATGGATGAACTGCATGGGGCAGTTTTCTTCTCGAAGATTGATTTACGCTCTGGCTACCATCAGATCAACATTAGAGAGAAGGATATAGAGAAGACGACATTCAAATGCCATTAAGGAAATTTTGAGTTCCCGGTTATGCCATTTGGGCTAACCAATGCATCATCCACACTCCATTCTTGTATGAACCATATATTCCGATATGACTTGAGGAAATTGGTATTGGTGTTCTTCAATGACATATTGATATACAACAAGACATGAGAGGAGCATCTGAAACATTTGGATGAGGTAATCAACATTATGGAGGCATGGTCATTGTATGCCAAGGAGTCAAAGTGTGAATTTGGCATGACAGAGTTACTTTACCTGAGTCACATTATCAATGCACATGGGGTGCAGGTGCATCAGGAGAAGATCAAGGCCATCTTGGATTGGCCAACACCCACGAATGTGACAGAGTTGAGGAGTTTCTTCGGGTTGTGCAACTACTACAAGAGGTTCGTGAAGCATTTTTCACAGTTGGGGGCACCACTCACTGACCTCACCAAGTGGGGAGCCTTCATATGGATTGACGAGTCACATAAAGAATTTGAGCAGATGAAGGTAGTCATGGGCACATGCCCAGTACTAGCATTGTCTGATTTCACGCTACCATTTGTTTTGGAGTGTGATGCATCGAGAGAGGGGATCGAAGCAATGTTGATGTAGGGGAGACACCCCATTGTATTTGAGAGTAGGAAGCTTAGCCAACCATTGAGATTGTATCCGATTTACGACAAGGAGATGCTAGCAATAATGCATGCTTTGACCAAATTCCAACAATACTTGGTGGTCAACAACTTTGTGGTCAAGACAAACCATAATAGGTTGAAGTATTTCCTTGAGAAAAAATATCTCAGTGAGAGGAAACAAAAGTGGGTGACAAAGGTCCAGTCCTTTGATTTTGACATAGAGTATGTCAAGGGCAATAAAAACATTGTGGCAGATGCACTGTCTAGGAGACCAACGACTTGTTCCTTGATGGAGATCTCGACAGATTGGAAATCATACTTGCTAGTAGAGTATTCCAAGAATAAGTTTGCATGTGAGTTATTGGACGAACATGTACATAACGATAGATACAGAGTCATAAATGAGGTCATCTTCTATAAAGACCGAGTCTACCTTGTGCCTGGATCTAATCTCAAAAAGAATATCTTGGCAGCAGTACACAACTCTACTTTAGGAGGCCATCAAAGATTCTTCAAGACATACAGAGAGGTTAGGGAGAGATTCTCTTGAAAGGGTATCAAGAAGGATGTGATGAGACATATAAATGAGTGTGTGACTTGTTAGTAGAACAAGTCAAAGCAGACAGTACCAACATGGTTTCTTAGCCGCTCCCTATTCCAGAGCAAAAATGGGAAAGTATATTCATGGAATTCATTACAGGCCTACCTAAGGCTTAGGGTAAGGACTGCATAATTGTAGTGGTCGACAGATTGACCAAATTTGTGCACTTTTTGCTATTCCTATAGACTACAACATTGTGCAGGTGGCAAAGTTGTTCTTCAGATAGATCTTCAAACTTCACGGGTTTCCACAGAGTATAGTAAGTGACAGAGATAGTTGGTTCACCAACACATTTTGGGATGCGTTATTCAGATTGGTTGGTACAGAGTTGACACCTAGCACTATTTATCACCCCTAGACTGATGGGAAGATTGAGATAGACAACAAGTGGATACATGGCTACTTGAGGACATATGTGAGCGAAAAAAAAAAGCATGGGTAAGGTGGTTACATCTTGGAGAGCATTGTTACAACACTACCTTCCACATTTCCATAGGTATGACCCCATTCAGAACACTATATGGATATGATGCTTCCACTTTGATTGATTTGGTTTTTGGAGATAGCAGGGCTCCCAAGGCCAAAGACTAGATAACAAAGAGTCAGGAGATTCTCAAGGTATTAAAGGAGAATCTATAAGTGGCACAAAATTGATAGAAGTTGAATGCAGAAAAACACATGATCAAGCATAGCTTTGAGGTTGGGAATCTAATATTCCCGAGGCTACAACTATACATGAAGTTATCTTTGAAGAAGAGCGGGGCGGAGAGGCTTAAACCTATATTATATGGACCATACAAGGTCACACATAGGGTAGGTGAAGTGGCCTACGATTTAGAACTACGAAAGGGAAGCCAGATTCACAACGCGTTCTATGTTTCCTGCCTCAAGAAAGCGGTGGGGTAATTCATTAGCACTTCTGAGGAGTTATTGCCTTTGGATGAGGAGGGACAATTAGAGTTGGTTCTAGAGGAGATATTGGAGTTCAAAGGGAGGAAATTGAGGACCCATGTCATCAGATAGTGTTTGGTCATATGGAGGGGACTTCCAGTAGAGGATGCTACTTGGGAGAGTGATCAGATTTTGCAGCACCCTGGATTGATGTTGCTTTAGGACAATAAATCTCAGGAAGGGAGGACTGTAATGTCCCTTTCCGAGTGAGGACTCTAGAGAGGAGGGATTAGTAGTCTAAACATCCCCTTTAGACTATATCCAGGGAGAAACATGCGAAAATGTTCATTTGATGTCATTTCACTAGGGAAATGTTATAATTTGAAAGTGGCATTTAGTAACTAAGTGGAAAAAGGTAATTAAGCACTTAAGTGAATATTAAATCAAAAAACTTAGGAAAAGCACTTAAGGGAATATTAAATCAAAAAACTTAGGAAAAGCACTTAAGTGAATATTAAATAAAAAAACTTAGGAAAAGCGCTTAAGTGAAAATTCAACGAAGAATTAGGGTTTTAGTGGATATAAGGAGAGGAAAAGAAACATAATGGGTCATTGTTGATGATTTGAGAATTGAAACTAGATCTCTGAGGACAAACCCAGATTCATGCAAATTTGAGAATACTTGTGGATTCCAAGAGGAAGACACCGAGGGATTGGATTCAATTTTGAGAGACACACCCTATCCAGTCAGGGAGCACATACATGTTTTCCATTACTTTCATTACAGATCTACAATCATATTGAGCATGGAGATCATAGATCCAAATCCAACATCGAGATTCCAATGTGAGTTCTAGAGGAGACATCAGAGGTATAGTGGGTCACTCTTCCCGAGGAGGCCTAGCGAACTTAAACCTTCATAACCCATTTGAGATTAGGGGAAGGAGATTCACTTGAGCCATCCAACACATTTTTTCGAGCCTTTTAGCCATCAAGGGCGTCACATTCAGTTAGTGGATTGCATTGTGTTTGAGAGACAAAGGAGAGATCACAAATTCTCATATCTACTCATCAAGAGGGCTAGCGAGTCAGATTCCTTCCGACACATTGGAGAGGGAGGCAAGGCGCTCCATTTGAAACAGGTTCCATCAAATTCTAAGGGTGTAATCTACTTGGGTGACTCTTTTAGTGTCAGTCAATGTGAGGGTATTCCCAACAGTTGGACACATTACTTCCAGTAGTGACAGAGAGATCCAGGAGCCTAGAAACAACAAATCCATCCAGGGCGAGTCTTCTAGGGAAGAAGGCAACTTCATTGGGACAAATCTCATCAGATTTGGAGGAGTCTTTCTCGTGCATGCATCATATTAATCTTTCGACAACAAATCCATCGCTGCATGTATCCATAAACCCACACATGTCATAGATCAGGCTTGCATTTCAATGATCTAGAAACACATGTTAATTCTAGGTATCATTCCATGCTTTTACTAGTATTCCAGTATAGATCTAGTCATTTGAAGGTTTAATTGAAGATTGTTTTTTTTTTTTTTACATGCATGCAATCGGTGTGTGAAGTTTTGTACATGCATGTCATTATTGTAATTGATTGACTATTCAATATATCTTAAACAAGTTGTTCCACTTGAAACCACATGCAAAATCACCACACATGTTAAATTCAAGTTATCAAATGCAGTCAAAAACATAAATAACCCATTCAACCACCCAAAAAATATCAAATATGTGACAGACGAGGTCATTAGAGAGTTAATATCCAGATCTGCGAATTTGGGATATTACGGCCCCTCCCACGATCTCTATAACCATATTGAACCATTATATATTATGTTGCAACACCTATTATTTTATGATGCACTAAATACTTTTTAATAGACTAACTTGCGCTTGTCAACGTGTCATTTATATATAGGTGCACCAATA
This sequence comes from Picea glauca, assembly GCA_000966675.3. Lineage (NCBI taxonomy): Eukaryota > Viridiplantae > Streptophyta > Pinopsida > Pinales > Pinaceae > Picea > Picea glauca. The sequence continues at coordinate 407,430 of JZKD02S1729070.1, forward strand.
GTTCCTTGTCATGTCAACATTGGAGATGTATTGATGCATTGAATGAATAACTGCACCACTTTGAATATATAAGTAAATAAAATATTATCTTATTTTTTAATTTTTCCATTGCACTCAACTATCAATGTTGCCTTCCTCCTTTGCAACATAGATGCACTTTCTCGAGCTAAGTCACACCCATCACCTTACTTGTTTCTTACTACCCATTAAGCATTGTCAAACCTTATATCAAGGTTTAAGCTTTTAAAAATTCTACCTTAAAAACCCTACTTTCAGTTTCTTGTACATTTAATGCTATGGAGCCTTAGGAGCAAGTAATAGTCTAGGTAATCATTATTTGTTTTGTTTAAAAACTTTTACTTTAGTTTGTTTCTTTATATTTGTAGGAATTTCAATTTTTATTTTCACTCACCAAGTTTTATGTTGGCAAATTGTACATTGGTGCATGTTTTTTTCCCCTCTCAGTGTCAATGCTCATGATATGTATTGGAACATTGTTGAGTTGTTCATGCTTTCAAAACATGTCATTTGCATTAGCAGTGCACTTATATATGTGTGGATCACTATGACCACAAGAATACAACATACAATTAACACTACATAACATATGGTGTACTAAGTTATTGTGTGAGCATCGTTACAATTCTCTAGACAGAGAAAATGCATTAGTATAGATCTTTTTTCCTTTTTCTAATGTTGGTACACAAGAATTATACTGGTGCACTGACTATGTGGAACACCATTTAAAAATGTTTCCATGTTAGTGGTACAACACCATTGAATTTTTTTTCCATGTTAGTGGTACACACACACAATTTTTATTTTTATTTATTTCCTTGGAAAAAATCTCTAGGAAATTCCCAAGTACTTTCCCTCGTTCTGAGGATGGTACCCAATCTAAAGTGGGTAACATAGACTTTGTGCACCTAACCCCATGGGAATCAAATCAAGGATTTTCACAACATGTCAAATTACCACCAATGGCCCAACAATAGTAGCACCAATTGATTGAGGTAACCCTCGAGGCATATATAGATTGCACACAATTATCAAAAAACATATGTTAATGGTTGTGTAGGTTACTTATAACTATAAATTCTAAATGGTTGGTTGTTTTTATGAAAGTCTTTTTTAATTAATGAATTATGTGTCCAAGTGCATCAATGTGCTATATAGTGGTATGAAACAATGTGATATAAATATTGGAGCATGGTGCATTATAGAGTTTTGGGTAGTGTCACACCTGCATAGTATTAGTTTTGGTATTTTCCATAGCTGCATTAATGCACACATTACATTATGGAGCCCTAGTATGTAGAATATTATTTAAGATAATTGTTGCATCTATAAGAATTTGATGTACCAATGCCTAGATAAATTTAAGGTGCATCGGTGTTGATTGCTTCATAGCACATGAGTGCATTATTTAGTTACATGCATCAATACATACAATTCATTGTAAGCACTAATATGTACAATATCTACAAAAGTGTTGTGTGTGTAGTAACTACTAGAGAATTGGTGTAGATAGTGGCAACATGAGCATTAGTGTGTTTTTGTTAAACAACCAATGGTACACTATACAATAGTTTTAAGGTCTATAAATGCATTTTTTGTAGGGATGATTTTAGGGGCTAAATTTCGCTAATGGGCTAATTTTCCATGGTTTTTCCAAAAATGAGATTCGCTATTTTAAAAATGATTCGCCCAAATTATATAGGATAAAATTATTTTACCTTAAAAATCGCCAAATTTTATAAAAACTATATAAAATACTTAGAAATTTAAATATTTTTAAAAAAATATCGCCAAACATTTATAGTTGACATATGAAGGATTAGTAAGATTCGCCAAGGTTTCTACATTTTAAAATAAATTTCCATCCTTAAAATCATCCCTGATTTTTTGTATTTTTGTTGATTTATACAAAATAACAAATAATGGTCCAAAAGTTACATCATTATTTTAATTATATTAATTTTTTATATCTTTTATTTAATCATTGCATAAATGTTTTGCAATATGTGTTAGAATGTATAAACACAATTTGAGCTAGAGGGGGCATAGTGTGGCTAGTGCACTAATATGTTGTTGGTGCTTGTATAAATTTCATGAATTGAGGTTTCTTTTGCAAATTCAGAAATTTTACCTATTTATAGGTTCCATGGATCTAATCCCCATGAATTATCGACCTTAGGGCTGAACGAAATACAAATTATAGGAGAAAACAATGAACAATATTTCACTTCACATCAATCCAATACACTAGGCAATCCAAGAGAGAAGATTCCAAATATATGACAACAAGTTTCATCCCTTTAGAGCAATCTTTTCATGCATAAACTAGATCTAATATCACTACAATTAATGCATATTTACACCAATAAATCTATCCTATTATCTTCAATATAAATGTTAAATTCCTTAACAATTTCATCCTTAACTTATGTCAAATCAGTAGGACATACAAGTGTTGGAAACTACCAAACCACAAAGACATCTATAGTTGAAAACTTCATATATATATATATAACTTATGTCAAATCAGAAGGACATATAAATGTTGGAAACTACCAAACCAAAAAGACAATGATAGTTGAATTTTTTTTATATATATATTCATTTTAAGCATATACTATCAACACATAACAAGCGAATACAACCCTTCAAGCTCTCCAAGACCCTAGCAAGGGAAACTAAGAAAAACCCTAGCTCCACCAAAGATACTCCATCGTGTTAGAATCACCACTAGCATGTCCTCCTTGGCCTCATGCAAGGAATCTTATCTTTTCTTCCTCCTCAATAAATATGGCTTAGTGTTTATCACAAAACCCTAACTCCAATTCTTTATTAGGGATCAAACCATATCCCTAGACTTCATTAAAGCTCCAAAAAATTATAGCACCTTAAGAAAAAGAGAGATAAAGCACAAATAAGATTGATCAAGTCTGAAGAGAGAGAGAGACTATCACTCCTATCCTTACATCTCTAACCCAAGTGTACAAAATAATAAGCACAAGTTCATGACTTATTATGATAGGGAATCTCTCCTCCCTCTATTTATATGAGAGATAAGGGAGATATGCAATAACAAGTGGATCTAGTCCACTACAAGCAACTTGTAAGACACAAGTAGGTCCACACATGTTAAGCGGTCTACTCAAAGTGACACATATCAAGCTCCAAGATGATGACAATCAACAAGAAAGGCTCTAAGGAATAAGTGCTACTCCCCAAGGTCCAACCATGTCTCATGTGCATCTACAAGGTCATGTGCCTCCTAAGGACCACCAGACCTACATGTCCACTCCCTCAACCTAATATTCCTCAAGTAAAGTGTAAGCCTCCATGCAAGCAACCAAGCAACACCATGCTATATAGGTATCAATTCACTCCTTTTGAATGACCAATGCGCCTCCTACAATGTAAGGCATCCCCTAAGCAAGAAACATCCTTTCATGTACCATTTACATGAAGAAGTCACCAAGATCCATAGGTCTTCAATGCTCCAAAGAATAATGTCATCAAAGCATCCATACAAGGTCTAGTAATCAATGAGTAAGCCACATCCAATGTGAAATTCCATCATGGAACACCTAGGTTCAACCATACACCATGCACCCCACATCTCATGAATCACCCCCAAACATGGTGTAAACACTTTCGAAGTAACCTCAAAACCTAACACTCCCTCTTTATGAGGAAATTGTTTTCACCAACACCTATCATATTCCTTTGCAACTAAACCAAAATCACCATTTGAAAATATGTACCTATGCAGTCTCAGAGTCAACACATACATCCTCCTTCATTAAGGAATCACACCTCTCCACCTCAAAACCTCTAGAAAGATCACTAATGGAAGAAACCAATGCAACATGACCATGATATCTGCTAGAAGGTATGCTCACCATTAGGGAAAATCTAAGCACTCCTACATGCTCTTGTGCATATTATAACATTTGAGTAATCCATCTAAGCCTCCTACATCATGTTGTAGTAGAAGGTGAGGGCATATCCACCCCCATTCTCACCTTTTCTACCTCTAGATCAAACACTACTCTAACCTCTGAATTAGTCTTTGGAACAACAACAACTTCACTCCCTTCAACCTTGAAAGTAGAATTTTGTAATTGGAAGACCTCACATCCTCATCAAACATCACATCTCTACTTGCTATTATCTTCAACTATGTTGGACTATCAAGCCTAAAAGCTATCGAAGTATCACTGCATCTAATAAAACAAGATGCCATCATAGCATCTCAAACCTCCAAATAATTCTAATAACCTATTAATTTGAAGGAACATAACTCTAGATCATAAGCCACCTACCTAACTCCATCATCCCTCAATTTATCATCATGGGTAAACATATATGGACACCACATCATGAGATGTTCAGGACATCCTATAAAGATAATCACATCTCCATACAAGACCAAGATAAGTGAATCACATCTATAGAAATATACAAGTCACATCCATCCTAAAATACCAAGTTCTTGGTATAGATAACAACCTTTGCAGGGATATCAACAACCTATGATCATGAGTATGTCACCCATTCACCTCAAAACCTCTAGCAACCAATGCATCAATCTCAAAATCTCTCATAATACATGCTCTACATATGCCTCCTCAAAGCTAGAAGGCTCATCCAGTTTCTCACTAGAATATAGAAGTGCCACAACATTAACAAGCAACCTATACATGGCACTCTCTCGCACCCCTCTAGACAAAGATCTTGAACTAGATATACTATAATCATTGATGTTGTAATGCTATTATTCAAATGCAACTCTCCATTAATGATATTCCATACTAGAAATTGAGAGAATATTTTTCTTCAACTTAGGAACATATAAGGCATGATTTAACTCAAGAACATCACTTGTGGCATTTGGAAGGAAATGAAGCCCACTCCTCTCATAGGATAAGGAACCTCATCACTCAAATCCATGCTCATACCTTCCTCTTTCTCTTTAAGATCACTAAATAATGTCTCGTGATAAGTCATATTCCTTAATACCCCATTGTTAACATACCACCAACACTAGATAAAAGTGTTAGAAGATAAACAAGAGACCATGAAGAAGGTGGTCTCAAACTTAGATGAATCCTCATCTAGACTTGTAATGTTACTATCTACTAAATTTTTTGCCTTCCCCTCTCTAGACATTGGCTATCATAATGTCGCATCTCGTGACATTGAAAACACATCACCTTACTCAAGTCTTTCTTCCTTATCCCTAAACCTTCTTTGTTCTTGTAGCTTTCGCATTGCCTTTCTTCATCCTCCCAAAAAAATCAATATCTTCCATTTCCTCTTCTTATTTTGAATAGGATTGCAACCTAAT
>JZKD02S1729070.1:419795-443785 GCA_000966675.3 Picea glauca
ATTTAGGATTTCGGGAAGCTATAAAGGAAGGGTAAAGCAACCTAATTGAACATTATGCATATTTTGACTTGTCATTGAGGAGAGAGGCGCATCTTAGGTGAGGTAGCTTAATGGATTCTAGGAGGAATACACCAGTGGTTGATTTCGGTGTTGAGAGACAAACCCTAGTCACCGAGGAGATCACACAGATCTTCCGTCAATCTTCAGCAGCAGTTCTGCAGGATTCAACAACAGGGGCGCACTTGTTCAGGGAGAGGGTGCAACTTCTGAGGAGGTTCAGTGGATCGACTTGTCCCATCCAGGGAGAGTTAAGAGATTCTCCTCCAACCCATTTGAGAGGCAAGCCATATGCATATTTTTCCTAGTTTCTCGTCATATTCTGACGGGGTAATCATCAGGGACACATTTTCTAGACATTAGGAGTGCGACACTTAAGGAGGACACATTCGGGGTTCCCGAGCAATCATTGTATCAAATCCATGGAAACCCTTCTGATCCATTTCAAAGTAGGCCATGGCGATCAGTTTGAGACACATCTCAGTCAATTCTGATGGTGGAAGCACTAGGGTGAAATTTTCCAGTAGTAGAGGGGCGCATTCCCCCAGGGGGGGTCCATTCGAGTCCAGACAAACCAACAGAGGGGACGATCAGTCACCAGGACTGAGAGGGACAACAAGGTGCATTGTTTGGGACAATTTCCAGAACGATCCGAGAGATCTAGCCACCAGGGAAAACTTTCTAGACATGTAGCAGTTATCGCATGAGTTGCCATAGCTTGAAGAACATCCATTGATCCCGCAATTTCATCTATCATCGTGTATTATCATTTTAGTCTGCTTATTGTATTCTGGCTAAGATCCCTTTTGTCTTTGATCTACCCGAGTGATTTATTTTATTGTTAGCCGCATTCGACATTGTACTGCAGATATATCATAATATACGATTTATAGTATTTTGTCTCATTTACCATGTGTATATACTCAATATATATGTTGTAAACAATTAAACATACCCACACATTAATAGAGTTTCCCAGACTATCCAAGTTAGGAACATTATAGTGGTATCAGAGATGGTTTTCCTTCTAGCCTAATGGGAAAATCAAAGAGGAAATTTCAGATTAGATAGGGAGGTAGATACATCATTACCAACTAGTGGATTGATAGGAGCACATATGGAGCATACACCCATTACATGTAGGGAGCTTTGCTACAGTTGCAAAATGCCCTGGGTACCAGATCACAAATGCATGGGTAAATGGAAGGTGCACATTGTTGATGTGCATTATGACAATGAGGATGAGGAGATCCATCCGAATGCAGCCATAGATTCCTATTTAGAGCAGTCTGATGAGGCAAGTGACTCTTGCACATATGAGGGACAATTGGATGGACATGATGATAGCGCTTTTCCTTCATCTTCCTAATCAGGCAATGTTGAGAATTTGACACTTCAGTATAATGGTGACACTTGTGAGGATTCATATGTGTTGACACTTAGACATGATGAGATTAGGAGGTTGGATGACCTACCTATGGGTGTAGACATGGCTTCCAGGAAGTCATGTATGGAGGATGATGAGCTTCCTATGATGAGTGAGCCACATTTTTTATCTTCTCAGTCACCTATGCTAGCCATGACACATGAGGATATCAGTGGCATTCCTGATATGGTAGATGAGCCTTGTGTGGGCATTGTACACAAGGGACATATGGATCTGTAGAACCGGGAGGAGAGGTATGGTTTGGAATTAGTTGACCTTACACATACCTATCAATATGAGGAGAGTGAGTCACCACTCTTGGATATTCCACTGATGGACCGGGTTGTGGATACCGACAACTTGTTGGGACACTTACTCCCATAATTGATCTACAATGATGAAGATGCACTCCTTATGGGAAGAGATGACCATAGCACATGTCTGAACACATCTGTATGGGATCTAGGCGTAGATGATATTAGTAGGGTGAGTGCACAAGAGGATACAATTTCCCATACAAGATACAATGTGACTCAAATGGGGGTCGCAGTTGGTGATGGCGTGCAATGGTATACAGGAGGACTCAATAGCACATGGGACAGTGGGCATTTCAATGCCTTATATTTTGAGGAGTGTTGTTTTGGGGATTCCATTGTTGACACTAGCAGTGAGAGGCATGAAGTAGCACCTCAACAGGATTGTGACCAGGAGTCACGACATTTGACATGACAGTTGAGAGTCAGTGAGGACATGATCATGGCATCCACTAGATGCATTGATGATACACATGCATTGGTGGAAGGCTATTGTTGGAGGGCCTCAATGGCACATGATAGTTCATATGGGGTACTTGTCATTGATGAATTCCATACACTCAGGGAGAGAGTGAATATGATGAGGGCCGACTACCGATAGTTGTTGATGGATAGGGATTACCTATTGGAGGTTGGCAAGATGTATCACATGGCACTAAGGGAGCATGAGGTTGAGGTGGACCGACTCACTCATGAGTTGGTGATCACACAGAGATTCTTGGAAGGCACACAAACAACCCTTCAGGAATAAGAGTTCAGATCAGAGGAGATTCTTGAGGAAATTAGACAGAGATCCACTACATCTATTTCAATAAAGAGTTAGATATATCCCTCAGCCACATTGTGAGAGGATGTTGGTGGTTTAGCAGTGAAGCACCAGTTGAGGGAGGAGAATGAAGAGTACCCAAGATCATTGATGAGTATGGAGAGATATGATCCAAAGACGCAAGAGGATGTCCATAGGTCACAAGGACCACCCTTCACGAGGGGTGTTGAGACAGTTGGGCACACACATACACATGGGGATTCTAGAGCCGGGGGAATTTATGAGGACACTTCCATTTTTGTTCCAGGATTGGTTGACCTTCATGTATAGGACAACCCCATAGTATACCCAGGATCCATGATGTTCCAAGTGTATACAGGAGATCACATGAGTATGCAGGGGTATACAGTGATGTGTGGTAGTTCACAAATACATACAAAGGTGTACAATGGATTCAGGGATATGATCCAAAGAGGAGAATGTCCATAGGTCACAAGGACCACCCTTCACGATGGGTGTTGAGACAGTTGGGCACACACATACACATGGGGATTCTAGAGCCAGGGGAATTTATGAGGACACTTCCATTTGTGTTCCAGGATTGGTTGACCTTTATGTATAGGACAACCCCATAGTATACCCAAGATCCATGATGTTACAGGTGTATACATAAGATCACATGAGTATGCAGGGGTATACAGTGATGCATGGTAGTTCACAAAGGTGTACAATGGATTCAGGGGGACGCACTGGATTGCAGGGAGGAGATGTACTTAGTAGAGCATGGAGATTCCTCTCCCTTGCAGCAATATATCGATCTGGGAGATCACTTTCATCGGAGTAGCAGTTGTGTGAGTGATGATGGATGGAGAATGATTGACCCATAGTTTGTGGAGATACCTATTGTTGTACCCGATGGTTGGTGTTCAATGATGAGTACATGCGATTATTTACCATGGGTGTTGGTGGACGAGATTTTGGTAAAGTAATTGGGGTTGACCAAAGCATATGATACTTTCCAGTCCTATAGTTGGTTGTAGATATTTATGATAGAATTTCCCCATACTTTCATCATTGACAACAACACAGGGGGAGCTAGACAGTGGCAGGGGACATGGAGAGTTGGTAGGCTGAGACCACCTGACAGGAGTGTCTTGATTGCATACAACAAGATAGGGGTGGATCATTAGGGGCAGACAGTTGAGGCCTTGGGTGCGATGGAGAGTATCCTAGGCCATGGGGCATAGGATATCTCAAAGGTTGCTACATATTCAGACTCTCATTGGAATGAGGGTGGAGATATTTCGACAATTACCAGTAGGGCACATCAACAATTAGTGGGGATTGGAAGTGATGAACTTCCAAATTTGACATGGGATCTGGGAGTCCATTGGGTCAATATTTTGTTTCATCTTATGAGGATCCAAGAGTGGAGGATATGGTATCGATACTTTGAGCAGACAGTCATGATCAGAGTAGAGAAGCATCGACATGATGGTCCATGTCAAAGACTAGCATGGGACCTTGGGATTATAGGGTTGGGAATTTCATTGACTGATGGAGACGAGCAGACCTTTGCATGGGGAAGTCACTTTGATTTTCCATTGAGTTTCAGTATTGGGGAGAGCACGTCACTGGCTGGTGATTCATTGAGCTCTTGTAGTACCTCACTATGGCAACAACATGTTCATTCAGTGGGGGTTGTGTTGGGTTTGGTATGTTCTGGTAGGATAGACTCATTTTGGGTTGAGGCCGTGTGTTATTTGCAAGAGACTCATGTTGTTGATATGTTATAGAACTATACTTCACAAGGAATTTTAGTTCACATCTTGATATGGGATCCATGGATTGGAGTGCTTGGTAGTTCATTGTTTGATGGAGTTGAGTTTCGAGTAGAGTGATTGCTTGGGGAGTTGACTGAGATACTTTGGCCATTGATCATTCTACTCATCAAGAGAATTTGGCTGTCATGCGTGGTGAGTGTTATCACATATAGGTTTCAAGGGCAGTAGGTTTTCCAAGTTCGTGGCCTGTACAAGAAGCGTCAAAGCGCGACGCTCATAACTGTCCATTTCGGGCTCGTAATACAAGCAACAGGCAGGTTTGATCTTTCAGCGGTGGAAATCCATCGACTGAGTCGATCAACGTCGTGCTTTATTTTGGAAGGTCAAAAGTTGCACGAAGTACAGTGCCAGAGCAAAGATCTGAAGTCCCGAAATGAGCATGAGTCGTAGGTCTTTAGTGGGGCATGTGGTGGTAGATAATGTGAAATCGTGATTTTTCGATTAAGAGGTTTTAGCATGGAGCAAAGCATAAGTTCCCGAAACGAGAAATCATGAAATTGCCTAGGATTGAGCCCAACATCACAACATGTGGTCAGGTGGAAGGCAGTGCTAAGAGGAAAGCGTCCATCATGAGGAGCCTCAACCGTCGGATGCATAGCAGGTCTGACCGTCGATCTGAGCAGTGCCATTTCCCATATCGGGTATCGTGAGATTGTGGTCATGCGATGAAAGAACCCCTGAAACGTGAAATCACGATGTGCCCAGGAGTTGGGCCCATGGTCACAACCCAAGGTTATATGGAAGCGGGTCTAGGAGGAAGGGTTGACGCCCTTAGCGTAGAGCCAACCAAGGTAGAGTTTCGAGGAAGAAATTGCAGCCGTCGGATGCAAAGCAGATCTAGCCATCCATCTAAGTCAGTCGATTTCGTGAGTTCAACCATCAGGATATTGAGAATCAAGTGCAGAGAGGACTCCCGAAATGTGAAATCCTGAAACATCATGGGGGATAAGATTTGGGTCATGGCTCGAGGTTGCGTGGAGTGGTGGATAGGAGCTGTGCCAAGGGACGAAAGTGCTCGTTTTGGTCTAATCAGAAGATCTGCATGGTTTCAAAATGCTGGGCTTGAATTGGGGGAGTCGTGAATGTCTCCTGGAGCATTCATGGGTGTTAGGCTCCATCCCGATCTCTGTAAATTCTAACCTTGTACAATGTCTACTGTAAACAAATATTTAGAAAAGAACAGAAAAGATACAATGGAAAATACAAACATTACACAAAGATTTTTCCCTCGGAAACCCAAACCGGGAAAACCAACATATATTATATTCATTCATTGTGTTACATTGTTTACAATACAATATACATATAGGAGCCAGTGGCATCCAAAACCCTAACCCAATTACCTGGATTAGTCCAAAACCCTAATTCCTTAACCGAAAATAGATAACCATTGACAAAAGCCATGTGCCAAAAAAACCACCTAAATACATGACACGTTTCTCGAGGCAAATTTTTTTTTCGGGGGCGCTGCCCCCGGACCCCTGCACAGGGGGCTCCGCCTCCCTGCATGCATGATGCATATGCTCAGACACTACTACTCGTGCAAAGAATATAACACATACCTAACACTTGTGCATTTCATTGAGATTGGATTTGAGTTGTTGGATTTCATGTGTATCAAAAACTCTAATTTGCTCAAAACTCTTGCTCATCTCGCTCCTGACATTCTTTTCCATGATCTTTACTTAAAATTTTAATTATCTTATCAGCAGATCCTTCTGCTTCAATCGCTCTTTTAAGTTTCCAAATGAAAATTGGTTGGTCGTTGCAAAAGCTTCTAGCGAGCCTGCCACATCTATAGCGAAGTCTTCCTCTTCCAATGCTTGACCATCAAATAACACCCAGTGTATTTTGATAGTTGCACCTTCCCTCTGTTGTGTTTCTCTCTTTACCACAACCCTTATTTTCTTGCTAAAAAGGAAATCGGAAGAAGGCATCTCTTCAACTGAAATAGGTGTAAGATCTTTTATAAACACTACCTCGACACTCAGGTTTCCTCTACTGAATTGTAAAGGTGTGATAGATTGGATAGGGTTGCCAATATCGGTGAATGGTTGTTTTCCGACCGTGTCAGTAGCTGATTGGCTTGGTGTGGACAGTGGCTCTTTCTGAGTCAAAACCTCAGTCTTCTCCCAACTTTCTTGAGCATATTTTCCATTGGAGTTCTTTGTTTCTAAACTCTGGACCTCAATTTCCTGTGTATCTGGGAGTGTAGGGACTTCTCCCTGCAAGACCTTCGGAAGGCTATTTCTCCTATGCATTTGGAAATTATAGAATTGTACCAATTGGTCAGAAGCCAGGGTTTGGACTTGGCTCAAAACTTCCTGATAGGATCTTGCTCCTCAGAGTATATCATAAAGAGGATAATCTTCATGCTCATACCTTTTCAAATTACAAGAGGCCATGTGGTTTCCCATGATCTTCTGAGGATCGTGTTTCTTCAACTCAATATTGATGAGCTTAATTTCTTCTAGGGACACAACCTCTACTTTCGAATGGCCAAAATCTGATAGTGAAAACATACCTATCTGCAAGGGAAAAGTAGGCCATACCTTTTTCTGCAGGGATTTTAGCTCTTTACTGACTCCGCCTAGTACAGTTTGTCACGCTACTTCTCTCCACACCAATCAGTATAGCATAAACTTGGGCAAGGCGTGTGAAGGAATCGAGCAACCAAAAACCATGATATAGGAAAAATGCTCTTCAATATATCAATATGTTATCTTCTCCAGGTTAGCCACTACTCTGTTAGAAATCCTGGGAGGTAGGCACCCATATATGGCGATATGCATTGGCACCACCACCTAATTGCATAATTCATAAAATAAATCTTTCGCTTTATCTTCCCATAGCCTTGAATGATAAATATGTATTGCCTCGGCGTTTTCTGGAGTCCAGCTCCAACCCATCAAAGGAAAAGGTGTCATAAAACAATTGGTATCCATAAGGTATGCCAACATATAAAACTGGGCAGGTCGTCCTTTGGCTTTCAATGTCTGATATTCGGTGATTTCCTTGGCCAAATTGTCGGATAGTATTTTGTCCCAATTGAATGAAAAAACCTCTGCAACTTCATGCATTATCGGTACCCATGATAGAAAAAAGTAGGCGGAATTTTCCCTCCCGAAAATTCTACAAAGAATCATGGCCCCATACAACATATGAGAGTCTAATGATGCAGTGGTGTATATGCCATGGGTGTCCTCTCTGAATTTCTCGGGGTGTGCCCACCAATCTTTGATCAAATCAGGGTAGTTCTTTACGCCTTATGGGCACTCCTCTTCCTCAAACTTCTTTAAGAAATCAACATTATAACCTTGTTTGAATGCGGGGGACAATTTGTACATCACTTGTATATGTTCTGGGAGGAAAGATCCAATAGCTGCTTTCTGCACATTGTAGATGGTCTTGGTATCGATGTCAACGTTCTCCAGGGCCCATCCTATCATGTCGTTATACGACATTAGCCTTGGCTGCGTGGCTATATTATGTAGCTTTGATTGTGCTCTGTATTTGAGCTTTGTCTCCTGAGTCTCGATCCCTTCATCGTCTGACTCTTCTGGAGAGTTGTTCAGCTCATATTGTAGTATATCACAGACCTACGTCCAAGTTTTTATGGTCTCCACATGTCTTGGTGATGTGTCCGAGAGGACATCTGTGTTTTGGCTCGAGCTCTCACCAGTCACAAAAAATGCACAGGACTTATTATCTCACTAAGCTTTTTTCCGTGAAAACGCGAATGTAATTGAGAATGAAAATATCTTCTCTGCCTTAAGTGCACTAGTTTGCGTATACCTTCACTGACAATGTGTTTACTTCCCTTAATGAAAAGATTTGGGCGATGATACAGGATGTTATTTGAAATCATTTGCCCTAGATCGGCTATTAATGCCATTAATGGTTAGTGTTTCATGATCGGGAAAAGCATAGATAAAATTTGAATCTACCTGAACTACGACTTGACGAAAACTTAATACAAGATAAGAGCATTTAATGCGTTAATAAATCTTGTTTAACTGGTTAATTAATCATGTTTAACCTTAAATCTTTTCGGGTCCTCGAACCTCGGGTTATCCTATAACAGTTCAAGATATGATCTCCGAAATGTGAAATAGCGATGTGATTAATTAATTTTGATCATGTTTAACCCTTTTCATTAATCATGATTAACCTCAAATATTTCGGTATTTTAGATCTCGGGATATCGAAAGTCTTTCGAGGCAGGATCCCCGAAATGCGAAATCACGATATGATTAATTAATTGATAATTGTTTTAAATCCTTAATTAACCCGGCTTAATGTTTAAGGTATTTCAGGAGTTCGGGTTTTGGGAATTAGGGATACGATAGATGACGAAGACCCGATTCCCGAAATAGCGAAACTATTATTCGATTTTCTAATTGGGTTTTAGTTTCTTCTTAGGTATTCATCATTTCATTCGTTTGGTTAATTAACTTTATTTAAAGTTTCGATAGGTCAACTTTTTGGAAGGGTACGTTAGGTATTAGTGAGTATAGGTGTATCGTGACTAGGATTCCTCAAACACTTTTTAGGTATCGGGACTTTGAAGTTGCTATATGTTGAAATGCCTGCAGCGCGAAACTCCGAAACCCAAAATTTCAAATATAGTCTTTAGTTATTTGACTCTTTAACGTGTAGGCAGCTCCATAACTTTTAAGAGATTAAGATCGTTTGATTAGGTGGAAAAAATCATCAACGGTGAGAAACAAACACACGTTGTTTTTATTTAAACGAGAATGAAATCTATTTAAAATCTAAAGTTTAGAAATATATATATGTTCCAACATAGGCTCCATCTAGGGATCGCGCCTCCCTGCGAGACACAGAAGAACAATAGACCAAGTGCCTTTATTGGGTAAATGGAGTCATTATTGCATTTATGTGGAACACTTTCGGAAAAGGATCATACTGAGACAAGAGTTTCAACCGTAACTTAGAAAACCTTCAAAACACATCAAATCCCGACTTTCAGTTAGGCTATTTGAAATTCCTCTTTCTTAAAACTGTATTCAGATTTTCTTAAGATAATCGAAACAACCTTAACCCATCTACCAGACTCTGTTCGATCTTGTTCGTATCAAGGAAAAATGATTTTAATGATTTAGTTAGGGAGTCCTGTGTCGGCTTAGAATGTAAATCTTGTTGAAAAGAGAACTAACTACCATAGTACATTATAATACATGTATAACAACTTTGCAGATATCATAAACATTGCTTCATTGCCAATGAGCCTGTTCAGTACCCCAGTGAAGTTATCTAATTCCCTCATTGAATTTCCTTTCACCACTTCAATTAGTCATTTTTCATTTAAATGTTAAGATGAGGGAAATCATTTAATGAATTTCCTTTCATCATCTCTTTTTGGACATAGATGGGGGCAATCATTTAATGAATTTCCTTTCACCATCTGTCTTATATTTTTTATAAACATGAAGTGGGGGCAATCAATTTGTATGTAATATACCAGGATGATATCTGTTTATAATTTAGCAACAGAGGTCTGTCAACTCACATTGATTACTCTGGGTTAATCCTCTTCCAACCTTCAAAACACCTTCGCATACAAGGAAGTTCTCATGGGGAGGTTTTACTTTCCAGGGACTTTCCTTGAGCGAAACTAATCAGTTTGAATTTGTTAGAAAGGCTAAAGTAGTCAGGATTAACCTAGACATACTTTCTTTCAGTTAAATTGAGAGGGGCATATAAATGTTTGCCTAACATTATTTTAAGACATGTTTCTGAGTTTTCAGAGTTAAGGCAAAATCTTCTCTCTGTGAAGACCAAAAGGGGAAAAAGAGAATCAAAGGAAAATAAAACTTTGGGATGGGAAGGATAAAACAGTAAGAGTACTCAAAAGTTCTATTGCGAGCAGGGTCAATCTCACATAAGTTTTTTTAGAGATTCTCATATTCTTTTTAGATCTTTTATTCGTATTTCATTTTTTATTTTGATATTTTAAATTTATTTAACTCAGAGAAGACTTTTAGGATTAAGCCATAATTTTTATGTTCCTCTCGTTGTTAATCATGTGACAATATTTATATGGATGAGACTTCCTTCATATTTAGCTAAATCTCTTTGAAAATTTTAACTTGGTTCAGTAGGTTAGAAACTCATACCTCAAATTTTCTTTATATTTTCAACTAAGCAAACCACTTATTTATCACCTATTTTGAGAGAATATCAATGTTTTGAAATGTGTTTCTGATACCTCCTTATCTCTCAACTGTCAGCAAGCACTCTGCATAAATATAAACATGAGAAATGTCAGAAACTTCTCGAAAAAAAAATAGTAGTTGTTACTTATTTTTGATATTTCTGTTTTTTGTGAAATCAACAAATCTGGCTGTATTTACAGTGAAAGTGGAGACTTACCAAAGAAATGAAAATTTTGAATCAAAATAAGGAAATAAAACTGGTATATATAGTGAGAGTTTGGAAACATGTTTATTTCATAAAGTGCTTCAAGTAACACCCGTTGATGGGGGTGTTAAGGACTTGCCCGTCGAGGTTCTCCAAAAAGAACAAATTCTTTCCTTCAGAAGCTATGACCCTGAAAGGTCCACACTAGATGTGATCGGATTTTACATGTTTGACGACATCCTCATTTCTAGCGTCCCATTTCAAAATGAGGTCATCAGGAAGGAACTCCCTAGCCTTTTTATCAAATAGGGCTTTCATATTGTCTTGGTATTTCTAGAGTTTCTCATCCACCTCAACCCTGTTCTACTGCACTTCTATTAACTGGTTGATTCTTCGGGTGATATCATTAGGTTCTTCCTTTGAATATTGCCAGAGCTTCATTACAGGCAGAGCCAAGTTTATAGGTAGTACCATGTCAATCTCGTATACCATTTGGAAAGGGGACTTTCCGATCGATTTCTTAGTGCCTATCCGATTCGCCCACAAAGCGTATTTTAGATGAACATGCCGAGCTTTCTTATTTTTGGTTAGCACCTTTTTTATTATGGTGATTAAGCTCTTATTTGATGATTCGTCTAATCCATTGCCCTGAGGATAGTAAGTTGTGGAATGTCCCAGTACAATATTGTTCTTTTGAAAAAAACTAACCATCGCCATGGATTTGAATGCCTGGGCATT
This sequence comes from Picea glauca, assembly GCA_000966675.3. NCBI lineage: Eukaryota > Viridiplantae > Streptophyta > Pinopsida > Pinales > Pinaceae > Picea > Picea glauca. The sequence continues at coordinate 431,325 of JZKD02S1729070.1, forward strand.
ATCTGTAACTATCTTCCGAGGAAAGCCAAATCTGGATAAAATGTTTTCCTCTAAGAAATTTATCACCACTAATTCTGTAGCATTTCTGGTCGGAATGGCCTCAACCCATTTAGTGAAATAATCTGTAGTGGTCAAGATCCATTCATGTTGTGCGCTTGAATGTGGATGAATTTCTAAAATAAAATCCAGAACCCACTATTGAAATGGAGCTTCCGTCTTGACTGGGGTCAAGGGTAGTACGGGGAGTTTTTGTTTACCTGAGAATAATTGACAGAGATTACAGGCTCTATCTTTAGCATTCACATCTGTAAATAACTTCGTCCAATAGTATCCAGCTCTTAGGATCTTATAATCCATCGCCCTCTAGGCGTGGTGTCCTCCACACACCCCTTCATGAAACTCGTTTATGACGTTCTCTGTTTCAGATTCTGTTAGGCATCTCAATAAAAATCCTAATGGGTTTTTCCAATACAACTGGTTGTCAACGATACAATATTTTACCGCGTGCAGCTTCAATGTTCTTGCCTTGGAAGGAGTCATATCTCTCGGGCACTGAAAAGTCAAGAGATATGAAGCTATGTCACTATACGAGGCAGAGGAATAATTTTTTTCTTGGATCTCGGTTGCAGGTATAGTGACATCAAATTCGTCTATGTCTGGAAAACCTTCATAAGCTTGCAGATGATTTATCCCGAGTGCTCTGAAATTTGATTCGGATAGTAGCTTAGCCAGGCCTTGACCTTTGACAAGTTTTGTTGGTTTGACCTCAAGATCAAATTCCCGGATCTTGGCAAGCCATCGGCCTCTCCTACCGTCGCTATCAGGTTGAACCAATATATCTTTAATGGAACTGGTAGGTACATACACAATTACTTTAGAATGTAGCACGTAGGTCCTAAAAGCTTTTAGGGATTTCACCATTGCATATGCTTGCTTTTCTAGTATGTCGTATTTCAACTCTGCGTCTCTGAGGCTTTTTGTGAAGAATGCTATCGGTTGTTCAAACCCTTCCTCGTTCTTCTATAGGAGTACAACTGCAATCATGTGTTCGGATGAAAACGAGAAAATCAAGAATTCTTTCGTGTAATCAGGACTGTCCAGCACGGGTGCTTCCCCTATAAATTTCTTAATACGTTCGAAGGACGCTTTCTTAATACTCGTGCAAAGAATATAACACATACCCAAAAATCTCGATGCAGTTAGTTAATGGAAATGGGGAGAGGTAGTTGAAACCTCGTTTCACCACATAAATGGAAAGCATTGAAAGCTGGTCGTGGAGGGAAGAAAGTCAACCGAAAGTTCCCCTGCCATGGATTTTCTGGGGAAGTCCATACCAATCTAATATTGCGTCTGACAGAAGAATGCAAGCGCAGCAAGACAAAAGAAGATGCAAACACGAAGCTTTGATTATAGTAGCCAGGCCACACTCCTGGTGGTGGCAGTTCTCTGAGTATAAATACTCAGTTTTGATATTTTGTTATGGTCGATGGGAGAGCTAGGCTCCCTTATTGTAAAGTTTTAATGAAGCCTCTAGTTCTCTGGTTATTTTTTTCCATTTGAGACTTTTAATGACAATCAAATTTCTTATCATCTATTTTTCTTCCGATATTGAAGACTCAGGCATGGGTGATCTAGTCGAGTTGTTGTGAATGTATTGTAATGTATGTTTGATTTCAATATTGTTATGACGTTTTCAGTTTCCTAAAGTTTTGGGTTCAAGAAGATCTTGTATTCGAAGCTTTTTCTCCTTAGGCTGCTGGAAGACTTGATGTCCATAGCAGACCTCTACATTTCCTCACTAGTTCTTCCCCCTACTCACCCTTTACTACAAATTACTGACTGAAGTTAGATCAAGACCTCATCTTCTTATGCAAACCAACCCAGTTTTCTGAGTTAAAAAGACATAATCCTGAGGCTGTGTCCATTAGACCACCCATAAATTTATTCATTGTGACGTACAAACTGATGGATACTGGTCTTACCTCTATCGCAATCCAGAGGTGACTTCCAGTGCTAACATTTCCGGCACAGTTTCTTGGGAACAAAAGTGAATAATTTTTCCTTGGGTATAACGACAACGAGCCTCTGATTCTGAAGGTGCATCATATATCAGAGCCATTGAATATTGTGCTTGCACCTGGCGAATCCACTGTCTCAGCTCCACTGTTTCAGTGTCATTTCTTCTGGCTACACCTGGTAGCCCTTAGGAGAACATAATGATCAGATCTGGTCTTTGATGGTGAACAAAGACCAGGCACACTCGTTCTGCATATCATTCATCTAGCGACTCCATGGTTAAAGGATCGATTGGTGACTCCACTGGTTCGAAATGAACAAAATCCTGGCTCAGAGGTTTGCTCCTTTTAATTTTTCTGTTGTTCCTGGTTTTCCTAATGTTGTCCCTACTATGGATGAATGGGGAGATTATTTGCCCATATTTAGAGAACGTAAAGAGGACAACCCTGCTCGGCATCTCCATGAGTTTTATGAACTCATGCATCAGTGGGAGATACATCATGAGGATGTTTTAATAAATATGTTCTTGTTTTCATTGGATGGGGATGCCCATGAGTGGTATCAATCCTTGCCCCCTACTAGCATCTCCTCTCTGAAACAGTTTCATGCAGCCTTTAATAAGCTTTGTCAAAGGTATTATTCCTCTGAGTCAATCTTTCATAATTGTTGTGAGGGATGTGAAGGCCATGATCAAGATATGGCTTTGTCTAATGAACGATGTGAAGATGAGGACCATGAGGAAGATGAAGATGCTTTCGACAAAGTAATGGAACTAGTAAAATCTCTCTCTGCTCAACTAGAAAGGTTGGAATCTGAAGAAAGCACAGAGGATTTTCTAGTCCTTGAGGCAGATGTTCTTGGCAGCTCTACTGAGGATGATAATGAAGATCTCATAGCTGTAGAGGCCTTGCATTATGCTCCCGAGGTCTTTGTTTTCCCTAGCTTTGATGATTATTTGGATGAAGAGCAGCAGAGCCCCACGTTGCAGTTTGCTGATCTGAGCAACAATCGTCCGATATATGACAGCTACGAATCAGATTCCGAGATGGATATGCAGGATTTCCAAGAACATACAATAGAGCTCCTTCCTCCAATCATTAACGAAGATTATCACGAGGAGACCATCCATCCTGAGAAGCATGACGAAGAGCAGATATTTCCCACAATTCTTGTTTATGATGATTATGAATCTGACCCTTAGGAGAGCCAAGAAGAAGAAATAGAGGAGCAGCAGAGTGGGTAGTTTATCTCTTGTCCAGAGTCTGTCAGTGAGAAACCATCACCCGAGACCAGTCATCCTACATCAGCCTCTCATCCATCTGTGCCTACCAAAGATATCCTTACATGTATGAGCAGCTGTGGAGTAGAGTAGGATTTCTGATACCAATTTCCTGGAGTTTGGCCCTTGGCCTACGAGCTTGTGAAGGAATACATGGAGTTGTATTTCCTTCATGTTCAGAAGCCGCCCAACTTTATCCTGACCTTAGAATTAGGAGGAAATATGAAGGATGTAAGCGTTCTACTGTCATAGTTGCAATATTTGTTATCAATCACTGACATAGTGAAGGTGCTTCCAGTTAGGAAGTTACTTGAATGGCTATGGTGGAAGTTTGCTTTCACCTAACACTGTGTAAAAATCTATTAGTTTAGGACTATACATAAATAAGCTCCTGTGGATCCCATGTGTGTTTATTTTTGTTTTTACTTATTGGTTTGTATTCCTCAGTAGGAAGTTTTGAGCTCGAATCCATAGCCCAACAACTAAGGCGACTAGAACTACTTGTTCTTGGCAGCTCAGAGGGAGCGTGCCATCCCCTGTGGAGCCAAATGTTATCACATATAGTTGTCAAGGGAAACATGTTGTCTAAGTTCACGACCTGCACAAGAAGTGTCAAAGCACAATGCTCAGAACCGTCCATTTCGGGCTCGTAATACAAGCAACATGCATGTTTGATCTTTCGACGGTGGAAATCCACCGGGCGAGTCGATCAACGACATGATTTCTTTCGGAAGGTTAAAAGTTGTGTGAAGTATAGTGCCATATCAAATATCCGAAATCCCGAAACAATCATGAGCCATAGATATTGAGAGGGGCACGTGGCGATAGATAATGCAAAATCGCGATTTCGTGAGTCAGACGTTTCAGCATGGAGCAAGGCGTAAGTTCCCGAAACGTGAAATCGCGAAAGCGCCCAGGATTGAGCCCAGGGTCACAAGATGTGTTCAGGTGGAAAGCGGTGCCAAGAGGAAAGTTCCCATCGCGGGGAGAATCAGTTGTCGGATGCATAGCAGGTCCGACTGTCGATCTGAGCAGGGCCATTTCACATATCGGGTATCAGGAGATTGTGGTCATGCGATGAAAGAACCCCCGAAACGTGAAATTGTGATGCACCCAGGAGTTGGGCCCATGGTCGCAACCCAAGGTTATATGGAAGCGGGTCCAGGGGGAAAGGTTGGTGCCCTTAGCATAGAGCCGAACAAGGTGGAGTTCCGAGGAAGAAATCTCGGTCGTCAGACGCAAAGTAGATCCAACCGTCCATCTGAGTCAGTCGATTTCGCGAGTTCAACCATCGAGATATTGGGAATCAAGTGCAGAGGGGACTCCTGAAATGTGAAATCCCAAAACATAATAGGGGATAAGTGCTGGGTCATGGCCCGTGGTCGTGTGGAGCGGTGGATAGGAGCTATGCCAAGGGCCAAAAGCGCTCGTTTTGGTCTCATTAGAAGATTTGTGTGGTTTCAAAATGTTGGGCTTGACTTGGGGGAGTTGTGAACGTCTCCTGGAGCATTCATGGGTGTCATGCTCCATCCCATTCTCGATGCAGTTGGTTAATGGAAATGGGGGTAGGTATTTGAAACCTCGTTTCACCACATAAATGGAAAGCATTGAAAGCTGGTTGTGGAGGGCAGAAAGTCAACTGAAAGTTCCCTTGCCATGGATTTTTTGGGGAAGCCCATGCTGATCTGATCTTGCGTCTAACAGAAGAATGAAAGCATATCCTGACAAAAGAAGATGTAGACATGAAGCTTTTATTATAGTAGCCAGGTCACACTCCTGGCGGTGGAAGTTCTCTGAGTATAAATACTCATTTTTGGTATTTTGTTATGGTCGATGGTAGAGCTAGGCTCCCGTATTGTAAAGTTGTAATGAAGCCTCTGGTTCTCTGGTTATGTGTTGCCATTTGAGACTTCTTGTTTAATGACAGTTAGTTTTCTTATCATCTCTTTTGTTTCCGATATTGAAGACTCGGGCATGGGTGATCCAGTCGAGTTGTTGTGACTGTATTGTAATGTATGTTTGATTGCAATACTGTTATGACGTTTTCAGTTTCCTGAAGTTTTTGGTTCAAGAAGATCTTGTATTTGAAGCTTTTCCTCCTTAGGCTGCTGGAAGACTCGATGTCCATAGAAGACCTCTACATTTCCTCACCAGTTCTTCCCCCTACTCACCCTTTACTACAACTTACTAACTGAAGTTAGATCAAGACCTCATCTGCTTATGCAGACCAACCCAATTTTCTGATTTAAAGAGGCATAATCATGAGGCTGCGTCCATTAGACCACCCATAAATTTATTCATTGTGACTTACAAACTGATGGGTACTAGGCTTACCTCTGCCACAATCCAGAGGTGACTTCCAGTGCTAACAGTGAGCACTTTGAGAGGCCCCATATTGAGGGGATTCAAATTTGTGTCACACAGGTGGATATGGGACCCCGATATCATATGCAGATTGATTCGGTTATTGCTTGAGGACAAGCAATATTCCAGCAGGGAGGACTGCAATGTCCCCATTTTTGGACATTATTACATTACAGAGTGTCATGCCTACTAGAGTAGCCAAATAGGGGTGACAGAGATTTCAAGATATATTGAGGGGTTTTATTGGGCCCGAATTGCATTGTTCATCATCATGATCCATTCTGCATAACTTGGCTTTGGTTCCATTTCATTCTGACGATTTTCGTAAAGGTTTACAACTAGGGTTTGCATGCTATTTTCTTGATGATTTGTAAGTATTTTTCTGCAAAACTTCTTGATTGAATGGTTGTAGTTTAATTTCTTGCATTCTTTTTATATATATACACTGCTGAATCAAAACCCTAGGGAGACAAACACACAAGTAGGTCATTGTCTCATGTCCCCTGATAGAAAAAACTTTTAAAGCCATTGAAGAAGAAGAAGAGAGCCTAGCCATTGCTACACTCTTTCTATCTTCCGCCCTTAATCCATCTGTACTTTTAAATTTCAAGAGAAAGAGGACGTCCCAGGCCTAGGTTATCTACACCTAGGGACATTTTTCTTTTAGGGTTTGATGAAAGAGCCTTGCCTTTGCAACACTTTCCCTCTTTAAACTCTCTTGTCTTGATTTTACTTGTCTTTGAGCTAGCCATTTGCTGGGAAGGAGGAGAGAGCACGAGGCCTTGCTTAAGCAACACCAGAGTGAGCCTCTCTCCCCTAGGGTTCTATCTTCAAGGCCCTGCCATTGCAACACCTTGAAACCTTTCCCTCTTTTCCTTTAAATCTCATCCTCTTCAAGTTGTGTGTCCTTCTCCTTTTGACTCCATAACCCTAGGCACTGATCTTAGCCTCCAACATTGAAGTGAAAGTGATTGAAACAACTCTTAAAACTCTTACAATTTGAAACCCTAACTAACTACTAACCCTAATTAGGCTGACGTCACTCTTGGTTATTCCATCTTGACGCAACACTTTCTGTTGACAAGCAATTAGATGATGGTTTAAGAGCATTTACTGAGTAAGGGATTGATTAAATACATTGTTGGCTACACCATCTCAATATTTATTGATGAATTGATATTATTCTACTGCTATATTGATTGACATTTATCTGATTGATATCTATTGTTTTAATTGCTTATATATTGATATCAGACAGTTATATGAAGTACTAACCCATTGAATTATAGCCTGCATATATTGCTTTGCCATTGTCTTGTTCTGGGAAAGTGTTCTTCATTTGGGGCTACACTTCATTATTGGCTGTTAGCCAAACTATCTGATCTTGGTGGTAACCTGTGAGGAGGGACTTTTACTCTGACCTTTATATCTTTGCCTCTTCAAAACCCCAGGTTACTGGGGACGTCTCCCCTGGGCCTAACCTCCCTAAATAGAAAGAACCTCCCCATTGTGGTGACATTGGGTGGGATAGGTTCCTGTTACGCCATTTTTGCCTCTATCTTCTAGCCATTTTACCTAGCTACAAACTGTGCGATAACATTTTGGCGCCGTTGCCAGGGAACACTGAGTCAATTCTCCTCAAACGACAAAAATTTTCGGTAAGCCTTGCCTCAGAGACCTTTTCTTACAAGCTTACCTGGTGACTCCACTAGGGTGTTTTTCCCCTTTTTCTTTGGCAGTTTCAAGTAAACTATCTGGCGACTCCACAAACTAAAAGGAGATTCAATAATTCTCCTTTGTCTTTCATAAGAATGCCTCCCTTAAACTCTCCTGTTGTCAAATCACTTTTCGGGAAGAGACTTCTTTTAAGAATCATGTCTACCTCTCAGACCGCTACAATGAACCCATCCAACAATCAAAGACAATGGTCATCTACCCTTTTCAGGCCATTAGACATATCAGCCATACCAGGCTACCCTAGGCAGATGCCACCCAAGTATGAAAAGTGGTTGCCTAAATTCACCGGTACTGATGCAATCAGTGCCGAAGAGAATATGAGCAACTTTTGGGCATTCTTTTAGCTTCACCCCATCAGTGATGATGCTGAAGATTTGGTCATGAAGTTGTTCTCTGCTACTCTCTATGATGCCTTAAGGCATTGGTACCTCATCCTTCCTGACGGAAGCATCAAAACCATGGATAGACTTGAAGAGGCCTTTCTGAAAAGATGGAGTATCAAAGAAGACCCTAATATGCTTCTCACACGACTAAATAGCCTTGCTAAGTATGAAAATGAGTCTATTCGGAAGTTTCACACCAGATTCGAAACATTGCTACAAAGAATTCCCACAAGCCATCACCCAAAATATGACTACCTTGTCCATATTTACACTAGATCTTTCAATGGCTAACTAGGGTATCTTCTTAGAGACAAAAACCCCTAGTCCATTCAGGAAGCCCAAGAGCACACCACCAAGATAGAAGGGAACCTCCTTTCATCTAAAATTGAGCCTTTTTCTAACCCGAGGGGGAGAATAGACACCAAGTAGAAAATAGTACACAATGCTGAGCCTACTTCAGATCTCTGCACCAGTATCAACAAATTACAAGCCTCCATGGATGGCATCATAAAGAATCAAGAAGAAATGATGAGCCAGATTGTCAGACTTGAAAAATCCCAGATCCAAGCACCCAGGCCCCCGTTCAAAGGACAATTCCAGAAAGGGAACCAATTTTACAAGCCAAAGAATGAGCACGAAGTTCCAAATACCTTGGCTCCTACAAACGCTGTTGATGAAAATCCTTGGTGCCTGGAGTGCAGTGAAGCACATTGGGAGCATGAATGTCCTTATAACACTGGCCATCAATAAGTCAACAACATGGATTGCTTCATGGGTTTCCCTCAGATAAATATCACAGATATAGAACATCAAGAAGCCATAAAGGAAGCAACCAGAGCAGCAAGGATGGCTGTGATAAACAACCTGGATCAGGAATCACGAGAAAAGCTAAAAAAACAAGAAGTCCAAGTATACAGAAGGAAGAACTCGAAACAACCTGCTGCTGATCAGGCAAAGCCCCCGCCTTTGGAGATACTTCTTCCCAAGACATCCAAGCCTGGTAAGGTTGACCTAAATTTTGACTTCGAAGGGGCATTATCAAAGATGCGTGTGAATGTTCCCTTGAGAGAAGCAATCAAGATCCAATCCATCAAGGAACGCTTTGATACTTTCTTTTCGGGATCAAATGAACCTATGGACCCCCTTATTATTTTGCAAGTTAACCATTTCAGGGTCCAATATGGTGAAAACCCCCCTTTCTTCATGACTTTGACAATGAACAACAAAAATCTCAACAATTGCATGCTAGATATAGGTGTTGGTGCTAACATGATGTCTCTTAAAGTCATGCAACAAGTGGGTTTGAAGGTCACTAGGCCTTAAAGGAATGTGTGTGGTTTTGAATCTAAAGCAATATCCACACATGGGGTGGTTGAAAATGTTGAAGTATGCCTAAAGGAATATCCAGAGAAGACAGTCCACATTGACATTGTGGTGGTTGATGTCCCAGACATGTGGGGAATGTTATTATCTAGGAAGTTTGGTGCAATGATAGGCGGTTCCCTTGAGATGGACCTCACCTTTTTATGATTACATTTGAAAGATGGAATGGTGGGACGTCTACTTAATGTGCCAATAACTGGGGATCATGTGCAAGATATTGTCCATCCCACCAATGATGACAAAACGTAGAACGATATGATACAAACTCTTCAGAAATATTCTCCAGAAGACATGCCCTTTGCGACAGAAGAAGACTTTGATCAGATCAAATGGCCCAAGAAAGAAGAATATCAGCAACTCCTAGATGAATTCAAGAACAAAGAAGTTGGGACGGTGAAGATATTAAAGAAAAATGAAGATGATGTACAAATCCGCCCATCTCAACAAGAAGTTTTTACAGTAGAAGCCCACCCACCTCCCTCAGTACAATACACTAGGGTTGTTCAAGGAACAACCAAATACAAAGTTAGAAAGTATAAGGAGGGAGATATGGTATGGATGTGGGATACTTAGAAAGGAGAGCCAACTAATGTAAAAGGAAGCACGTAGTCATGGCTCAGACCCTTCAAAGTTGGAATGGAATCAATCGATAACTCATACTACTTGTCCACTTTGGAAGGAAGAAGGCTCCCATTACCTATCAACGGGCACCTCCTTAAACCCCACCAAGGTGGTGGGACCTGAATCCACAGGTAAGTCAAAGTAAGTAGGCATTCTTTTTGTATTATACCATTTGCATTTCATGTTAGTTTGCTTTCACACTTGTATATTGATTGTTTTATTTCAGTTATATATATCTATATATGCGGGGTGGCAATACCACCCCATCTTTGTTACTGATGCCCCTATCGAGTTGAGCAGGTCTGCAGGTTATGCCAGAGATGTTGAAGTTCTCATGCGCTCTACGGTGAGCACATGTCCCCGAGTTGGAGCCAGATGTTATCCCCGATTTCTAGGGATAACTAGGAGATCATGTCTCGAGGCCCACAGGTCCTAGACATGGAGTACTGAGAGAAAGATTGACCTGAGCATGGCCCTAGAGGGCTCATCATTCTTCTCTTTCATCAGACTCGTCTTGTCAGCAACAACAACATCCGTCACCATCGGCCTGGTCTTGTATCAGAGAAGGCTCTTGCTCCATGAGGTAATTGGTCCAGGTATCATGGTATGTGTCACTTTTGATCATTATAACCTTTAGATATATGTATCAAATTCCTTTTATTTCTGACGACTGCTTGGATCTTACATTAACCCACTTGACCATGGTTGGGGGGATTGATAGGGTGTCCTAGAAAGCCTGTACCCATAGGTTTTGGTTTTCCACCGGGGGGATTTTTGAAGAGCCATCGTCCGCTCCCATCATATCATCACTTTTCATCTTATCTCCTACTCATCTGTCCCATTCCCCTAGTTCAGGCATTAGGATGATTTGTTTGTGGGGTTGCACCTTATCTCGTGGGAAGAAGGGGCTAAAGGCCCGAAAGGTAAAAGCAGTTGGTAAAAGATAAAAAGCCATAAAAATGAAACCTAGAGATGCCTCACCCAGGGATCCCCGAGAAGGAAATAAAAAGCGTCTCAGCAATAAACAAGAGGGACCCGAAGAAAAATAACAAAACAAGACCTGAAAAAGGGAAAGGGGGTCTCATCATGAGCCAACGTTATCATCTCTGTGAAAGTGCTTGTGGGTAACACTGTCAACTCTGGTCACCACGCCAAGGCAGTGTCCTCTAGTTAGTCCTTGAAATAGAAAAATGAAAAGCAAATAAAGAAAAGAAAGAATAAAGGCAAGAAAGGGTTTAGAAAAAAATTCATCCATGATAGGTACAACTCGCCTTCTACAAAGGCACCCATAGGTAATATCATGCATCCCTGTCTCTCACTCTACCCGTATGTCTAGGCATCCCTTATCCACAACACCTCATTTTACATGGCTTGGATGATACCCCTTGGAGACTTTCCTTTCCTTATGGATACTAGCCCAATAAGGTGTCTTGTCTTTTTCTTCAGTTGTGTATTGTAGGTCTTTGTAATATCTTTGAGCTATTGGATGATATATCAGGGTTTTTATGCATATGTTTGATAATATTAATGATGAGACGTGATTAACATTGCTATGATCCATGTGACTAATGAGCCCATGGAGGGCGAAGTTTTTAATGTGCAGGACCATGCCCGACGGACAGGTACCACATGGACCGGTACACATGGGGAGATGATTAGTTCGGACCTCCAGGGGTCTGAAGAGCCCATCAGATGGTTGCTAGGAGCCCATCAGGGGCAGGGATAGGACAATGTTTGACTGATTTTTTTCACCTAAGAAGAAGAAGGACGTTCCATCAGGGACACTTTGGCTGAGCCCACCCTAGGGGGGTTGACCCACTTCCAGTGGAATGTTTCCCTTTGATGGCCCAGGACATCACCTACGAGCCATTGATGTCATCTTGAGTGTGTGACAGTTTGACAGGGCAATTGGCACGTGTGGCATGATTGGGAGGCCCAAAGAGGGCCAACATTTTTTCATTTTGTGCTGCATTTTCTCTAAAAAGGGGCTAACGTCTCCCTTAGTAGGGCTTGACGTCTTGCTTATGCTCAGTTAGGGCTTTGATTTGATAATTTAATGTAAAAAAATTATAATTTTGGTTTGTAGCCTTGTCGGCTATTTTTAATGACCTAAATTTAATTAAAGGTCATGATACAATATATATTGAGGAGTTTTTTCCTCATTTTGACATAAGACATCACTCACTCTCATAGTGAGGTCTGATTTTTGCATCCTATTAGGGTTATTGGCTATTTTGAGGAAGGCACACTTGTTTGGAGAAGAGATTTTTGGCAATTTATGGTGTTTTTCTTGAAGGAAGGTTTACAACTAGGGTTTGCATGCTATTTTCTTGATTATTTGTAAGTATTTTTTTGCAAAACTTCTTGATTGAATGGTTGTAGTTTAATTTCTTGCATTCTTTTTATATATATACATTGCTGAATCAAAACCCTAGGGGACACACACACAAGTAGGTCGTTGTCTCATGTACCTTGATAGAAAAACCTTTTAAAGCGATTGAAGAAGAAGAAGAGAGCCTAGCCATTGCTACACTCTTTCTATCTTCCTCCCTTAAGCCAGCCGTACTTTTAAATTTCAAGAGAAAGAGGACGTCCCAGGCCTAGGTTATCTACACCTAGGGCCGTTTTTCTTTTAGGGTTGGATGAAAGAGCCTTGCCTTTGCAACACTTTCCCTCTT
>JZKD02S1729070.1:449309-490082 GCA_000966675.3 Picea glauca
CGTATCAAAATAAAGTAATGCTAACTTTTCAAGATCTTTAAAACTAATAATAACTTTTCAAGATCTTTATTAGTCACTGCCGTAGGCGTAGAGGGACTATAGCGATCGATAAATCATTGACTTCATATTAGTTTGTCCTTTGACCACAAATATTTCCATATTGTCTATTGTTGGAACTAGGGAACTGAAAACATCGATTTTTATATAAAAAAAAGTACCATATTTGTCATGATCTGATTGGACAAGGGATTGGAGGTCTTATTGCCGACTTCTCTATTCCCAATGTTATATATGTTGGCATATCCAAAGTATTTGATTGTATATGGTCTTTTTGAATCATATATTTTCTTATGCATTCCTCGAAGGTGGATTAATGCTAGCATTAATTCGAATGTTTGGTTTAGCATTTTATGCTAGGTAAATTTATGGCAATGTTTGATATGGTGGCATATCCAAAGTTTGGCTATATCCAATACATTTTCTAGTGTTCGAACTATTGTTACAAAAAATACAATTATTTTTTTGTGATACGTCAGAGACCTGCCACTTTGAATTTGTTTCTTAAATGTTTACAATGCATTTCTGACAGACTTAAATGTTTACCTAACAGGCTTGGTAGTGTTGAATGGTTACTTAATAGGCTTGTTAGAAGACATTTTCTTCCGTTTTTAAAATTTATATGCTCCAGCGACATTGCTGGTTCATTAGTCCATGCTTGTTTTTTGTATGCCACTGATTTCTTATTGGCATGTTGTCGTTGTTGTTGCTTGCCTATTCGTGTTGTTGCAGTTTACACGTTTGGGTTTCTGCAATCGCGAGTGGAACAACATCGTTCCTGGGGGAGTGGTTGTTGCTTTCTTCTTTCTACGCTTTATGGTGTTTTTTGTTGCTTGAGTCTACTTTGCAGAGTTCTAGACCTGCGCATGTACTTGGGCTTTTTGGTGCTTCTTAGCTGTGTTCTTATTTGGTGCTTGTTTTTGTTTGCCCAGGGTTTGCAATGTTGGTGTGCTGCATCTATGGTTGGATCTCTGGTTACATTTTTTTGCACTATAGTTTGCATAGAATACTATTAAGATAAAATAACAGACTAAAGAATTGTAGGCGATGTAAATTGCATCTTTTACGCGTTGAAGTAGAGTTTGTTGGCCTCAAAATATATTTCATAGCTGCTGATGCTTTTTCCATGGATTCTGTGTTATTATGGTTTCATATCTATGAGAATTCCTTTTCCTGTGTGGGAGATATAACTATTCTCTCCCTTTTACTTTCCTGTTGTAAACTGCGTTTGACTCTAGTTTATCGCATTTCTGTGGTCATTCCGAGCGACCTCCGTTCGGTTGCATACTTAGCCAGTTTTATGGACTCGGCTTCATGAATAGGTTCTATCGAACTATGACAGGTCGTGTTCGGTGTATACATTAGCTTTCCCGAATTAGTTTTCTTTAAAAGAAGGCCTCCTAGACAGAAGAGCATGTAATTTAGGAAATTATAGGTTTCCTGGATAACATAAGTCAAATTGGGCTTATTAAGATAAAATAACAGACTAAAGAATTGCAGGCAATGTAAATTGCATCTGTTCTGCGTTGAAGCAGAGTTTGTTGGCCTCAAAATATATTTCATAGTTGCCGATGCTTTTTCCATGGATTATGTGCTACTATGGTTTCATAGTTATGAAATTGCCTTTTGCTGTGTGGGAGATATAACTGTTCTCTCCCTTTTACTTTCCTGTTGTAAACTGCGTTTGACTCTAGTTTCTCGTGTTTCTGTGGTCATTCCAAGTGACGACCATTCGGTTGCATACTTAGCTAGTTTTATGAACGTGGCTTCGCGAATAGGTTCTATCAAACTATGACAGGTTGTGTTTGGTGTATACATTAGCTTTCCCGAATTAGTTTTCTTTAAAAGAAGGCCTCCTGGATAGAAGAGAATGCAATTTATGAAATTATGGGTTTCCTGGACAACATAAGTCAAATTGGGCTTATTAAGATAAAATAACAGACTAAATAATTGCAAGAAATGTAAATTTCATCTGTTACGCGTTGAAACAGAGTTTGTCTTCCTCAAAATATATTTCATAGTTGCCGATGCTTTTTCCATGGATTCTATGTTACTATGTTTCATAGTTATGAGATTGCCTTTTGCTGTGTGGGAGATATAGTTGTTCTCTCCCTTTTACTTTCCTGTTGTAAACTGTGTTTGACTCTAGTTTCTCGCATTTCTGTGGTCATTCCGAGCAACCGTTGTTCAGTTGCATACTTAGCCAGTTTTATGGATGCGGCTTCCTGAATATGTTCTATCGAACTATGACAGGTCGTGTTCGGTGTATACATTAGCTTTCCCGAAATATTTTTCTTTAAAAGAAGGTCTCATGGACAAAAGATAATGCAATTTATGAAATTATAGGTTTCTTGGACAACATAAGTTAATGATCGCGGGTTCTCAGGGTGGCAGGCTGAAAATTGGGCTTCTGTTGTTCCGTGCCCTGCAAATAGCACGGAGAGTTCCGTGATCATTCCCACCAACTGCAATTCCGTTCCATACTTAGCTAGTTTTATGGAGGCAGCTTCGCGGATAAGTTGTATCGAACTATGGTGTATACATTAGCATTTTCGAATTATTTTTCTTTAAAAGAAGGGCTCCTGGATAGAAGACATTGAAATTTATCAAATTATAGGTTTCCTGGACAACATAAATTAAACATAGGAAATATGTAATTTTATAAAGTAGATATATAAAGCATGCACAGAGCCCTCATCCCATACTTAGCCAGTTTTTGCATCGCGGGTTCTCGGGGTAGGCAGCTGAAAATTGACAATCGAAGTGTTCCGCGATATACAAATTGACAATAGGACTTGCGGACTATTTGAATTTGAAGGGCGTCATGTCCAAAAAATTTAGCATTATTGAAATAGTTTACTTTACGTACGTTCTACATACCCTGGGGACAAAAAACATAAAAAAATAGTAAGCATTTTTTGGATCATGGGTTCTCGGGGTGGTGGGCCCTAAGTTCAGTCTCTGTTGTTCCGTTTCCTACAAATAGCACAGAGATTTCCGTGATATACAAATTGACAATTAGACTTGTGGACTATTTGAATTTCAAGGGCTTGTGCAAAAAAACTAGCATTCTCGAATTACTTTTCTTTACGTACGTTTTACATACGCCCGTCAACAAAAACATAAAAATAGTAGTAATGTCTGTTACATAGGGCTCCATCCCCGCTACTGTCAACGCTTCCCAATACACATTTATATGCTTTCAAAAGTCAGAACCGACCAGACGGGTTCAAAAAGATGGGCTTTCATAACTGGAAAGCTCAAGGACATCTCCCATTAAAATGAATAGACAGGTGAATATTATGGGATTTGACAATTTCTTTTTGCCTGCATTTTGAATTTGCGCATATATATATATATTTTTTTTCTTCTGCAGTTTTAGTTTTCTTAAAAGCTTCAGCATAGTTCACGAACGTGTCGCCGACAGAGGCCTTGATGTCATGTCCCTCTTTAATATTGTGCATTTCGAAATGATGGGCTTTAATAACTGGAAAGCTCTAGGACATCTCCCATTAAAATGAATAGACAGGCGAATATTATGGGATTTGGTAATTTCTTTTTTCCTGCATTTTGAATTTGCGAAATACTTTTTATTTTATTTTTTTGCTTGTGCAGTTTTAGTTTTCTTAAAAGCTTCAGCACAGTTCACGAACGTGTCACCCACAGAGGCCTTGACGTCATGTCCCTCTTTAATATTGTACATTTCGAAATGATGGGCTTTAGTAACTGGAAAGCTCGAGGACATCTCCCATTAAAATGAATAGATAGGCGAAGATTATGGGATCTCGTAATTTCTTTTTGCCTGCATTTTGAATTTGCGAAATACTTTTTTTTTTTTTTTTTTGCTTGTGCAGTTTTAGTTTTCTTAAAAGCTTCAACATAGTTCACGAACGTGTCACTGACAAAGGCCTTGACGTCATGTCCCTCTTTAATATTGTGCATATCTTAGATGTCATATTTGAGAATCTGCTCGGATATGGGAATTTTAATATGTGCTGCTAGTCACTATTGAGCGTACATATTCAAAAAGATTGGCATTAATAAGTGAAAATATCGAGAACATCTATCATTAAAACGAATCAACACAAAATCTAGGGAAGACCATCCAATGTTGCTTTTAAATACTTATTTCCATTTCTCTCTATCATCAAAGAGTTGTGCTTTAGGGTGCCTTCGTTCTAATGTTCCTAGTCATGGACATGTAAGACAACTTAGAGATGCGATTGAGGGGCAGATGAAAGAAGAGAGACTGGTTTTATGTGACGTGACCTTTGAGTAAAAAAAAAATTCTGTTATACAAGAGAAACTCAGAGAGGACGACAAAAAAAGAACAAGTATGTTCTGGTTTGTGTTCTCCCTTTGTTCGATGCTTTGGTTGGTTGAAAAGGCTGTCTGGAGATTTGTTGGTTGAACTTCTTTGTTTTCTTGCTGGAAATTTTAATGGATTTTGAGGTCATGTGCAAAATAGTTCTTCGTTTAAGTATATAGCTTCTTCCAACAACACAGAATCATTTGGCAATTGTATCGAATAGTAGAGATTGCACAAGTATTTGTCTACCTCGGAGGTGGGTAACATAAATTGTATGGGTGGATAAAATGACATATTATCACTACAAAAGTTTCTACTTCATAGTTTGATGACCTGCATGTGGGTATGGTAGCCGACTTGACATAAAGCTATGTTCTTTGTCAAAGTTTGTTCGGTTTCATCTGGATTTAGTTGCATACTCCACATATTTGGTGTCACCTCCGAACATTCCAGACCTTTCTGTGGGCCGCCATACCTCCACCGCTATGAGGACAGATATATTCTGATGCCATCTGCAACAATTGATACACTTGCCAGACCTGTGCTGGTGCATTCTGCAGCATTTGATGCACTTGCCACACCTCTGCTGCCCGAAGAAGTTATGTACCTCAACAGAGTTTCATTTTGCATCTGGGTTGGACGTTTCTTCCAATTTACCATAATAAAGCAAAGAAGTTCCACATACAAATCCTTAGGCAGGCTTCTCAACCAACCAAATGATCAAATACAGGGAGAATACTAGTCACTATGTACTTGAATTTCCCCTGCCTTGGCTGTTGTGACATAAAACGACTCTGTCCACTTTGAAATCGGCCTAAATCACATTTCTAAGTTGTCTCAGATGTCAAGGGTCAGGAACATTGCAAGGAAAGCACCTTAAACCCCAACTTTTCGACGACAGAGGGAAATTAATACTTGACAAAGAATGGAATGTTGAATAAGTAGCCATTGCAAGAAGGCCATATCTGGAAGAGAGAAGGTATTCAAAAAACTGGGATAGATGTACTTGGCAGCACCGATTAAGTAGAAAACCCAAAATTGATATTCAACTCGTTTTTTACAAATAAAGAGTTTGAACGTCAAGAAAACTGTGAAGAAGCTTCACCAATGTACATATTTTTTTATTGGTCGATGGTAGGCGAAATCACAATCGTTTTCGAAAATAGCCTCAGCTGTATTTTGTAGCCCATCTTATTTGAATATAGAATAATTTTGGTTTATTTTTTAACAATATTTTCCAATTTTTGGTATTTGTTTTAATTGTATTTTGTACCTTCTTCCCCTGTGTCATTAAACATGAAGGACAAGCTTTTGTTTCTGCTGCCCACTACTTCAATCTAAATAAAACCTGGTTTGTTCTTTGTTTACATTTTACATTTAAGAATAATTTTTCATAGGCCATACTTATGTGGCGGCGACCCTGTATTTAAAGAAAGAAATTGGAGGACCCATCCTGCTCCCATTCTTCGGGTTCCGTAAATAGAATCAATTAATGAGTTACAACAAGGCGGATGAACTGTTGACACAATGTTCCTGTGAAGTATGTTGGATATATTGCAACTTGTTCTATTTGATAATATCCGTGCATATATACTAATATCAGTACTATTGGAATAAATACAAAAAAATTCCTCTTCGGAAAAGATTAAGCAATTATGTTTGGGTTTGTGGTATTAAACAACTATGTCCACTGTTCTGTCATATACATCTTGCAGCCTAAGAATTTCCGTAGTCTGCAATTTATGTTTTAATTACTTAAAGTCGCACCAAATTTTGATTGCATTTAATTTAATTTAGATATTGATGTTTATGGAGAGCCGACGTTTGCTGATGTCATTGCAATGAGTACAAGATGAATATATGATAATGAGTTTATCTCGCTGAGACCAGAATGCAAATTCATGTTTCTTGTTGAACTATGTACATCTTGCAGTCAAAATTTTCGTGGTTTCAACGAAATTTGTGAGTCGAAGAGCATCTTGCAAATTGGGAGATCATTTGCATTTGAAACAGAACAAATCCATTAATATATATTATTATGAATACTATTCAAATAAATATGAAAACTTTCTCCATTGATAGATACTAGTATGAAAAATATTGAAATAGATATCAAAACTTTGTCTTGGCCAATACTTAGCCAGTTATCTGGGCACCAGGCCCCTGGTTCACGGTACCCAACACCTATGTCCCCTGTTTCGTCATATACATGTTGCAGCCAAAGAAATTCAGTGATCTGCACTTAATTCTTTTACTAGTGATAACCCAACAGAGGTTCGAAAACATTGCCATTAATAAACGAAAAAAAAAGGTTTTTTCGACTCTCAGATACTTATCTCTTTCCCCCTTTTGATTTTCCCGTCCATTATGGCTTTCTGGTTTTATACTTAGTCGTCTTTCTATAATGGGCGGTTGCAGGGTTCACATGCTGACATATCTTCATCTCCATCTGTATCTTCACATGATGAATCCGATCGAACACTGTACCTTTCCATACCTAGGCAATTTTATGGCCGCGGTTGCCTGATTAACGCATACAAACTGGCCTTTTGTTCTTCCCGCTCGTTATCACTTTCTGGATATATACTTATTCCCCTTTCTATGGTATCCGGTTCCAGAGTTGGCGGGCTGACATGTCTTCATCTCTATTTATATCCTCACATGATAGATCTGACCGACCGCTGTTCCTTTCCATAATAAGCCAATTTTATGCCCGCTGCTGCGGGGTCGGCGCTTGCGAACCCAACTACTCATCATTCTTCTATATACATCTTGCACTCAAAATATTCATGATCTACAATTCCACCACGGGTTCCTCGTATACATTAACTTTGTTCAAAGTATCTATTGCAGCTTTCCATCCCTAGCAAATTCGCGTCCTTCCTAATATACATCAGCAATGCTCTTACTAGTGACAAGTGGACACAGTGGTATGAAAGATACTTTCGTGATTTGCAATTCATGCTTTAACATCTCCATCTATATCCTTGCACGACGGATCTAACCGACTGCTGTTTCTTTCCATACTTAGCCAATTTTATGCTTGCCGCTGTGGGGCCGACGCTTGCGAACCCAACTGCTTATCGTTCCGCTATATACATCTTGCACTCAAAATATCCATGATCTACAATTCCACCACGGGTTCCTCATATACATTAAGTTCGTTCAAAGTATCTGTTGCTGCTTTCCATCCCCAACAACTTCGCGTCCTTACTGATATACATCAACAAAGTTCTTAGTAGTGACAAGTGGACACGGTGGTACGAAAGATACTTCTGTGATCTGCAATTTATGCCTTACCTGGTTAGAACTCAGTAGGGTTTCGCAAGCATTTGCATTAATAATCAAACACTAGATGTTCTTCTGGGAGATACTTAGTTGTTTTTCCCTTCTCTTCTTCCCGTGTATTATCTACAATTCCACTGTGAACACCTCCGTCCTTTTTCCCTTATTTTCTTCCCATGTATTATGGGACTATAAAATATGGACATGATATTTTATAGAGCATGTACAAATTCCACATTCCATACCTAGTGACATTTTGGATCACGGGTTCTCGGGCGGGCGAGCTCAAAATTGGGCCTCCATTGTTCCGTGGCCTACAAATAGCACCCAGAGTTCCGCGATATACAAATTGACAAGAAAACCTGCAGACTGACTGACTGAAGATTGCACTTCTATTGTTCCATGTCCTCCAAACAACGCTCCCAGTTCCACGATTTAGAAATTGACACACGGAATGCAGAACTAGTGGGGTGGAGATTGCCATTGTTTACGGATGCTAATCCCTGTGAAGTATCTAAAAACAAATTTTGAATACTAAATTAGCTCTTAGTAGTGACAACTGGACACAGAGGTATGAAACAATTGGGATTGCACTCTCCGCAATATACAAATTGACTACCGGACATCGTCCGTTCTTCCGTGTTACAGATTATGCATTCAAATGTTCGGAGCAATACAATTAGAAGGTCCAGGACTCACCTCCTCTACAGACACCTTCTCAGCCTGTTTTGGATCCTCCTGTTGTCGGGTTCATGAAATATGCAGCTCCAGCATTAGCGGGTTGACATATCTTTATCTCCATCTATATAATCAAACGATGAATCCGACCGATCGCTGTTGCTTTCGATACTTGGCCAATTTTATGTCCACGTTTGCCGGGTTGGGACCAATTTCATCTCCATCTATATCCTTGCATGGCGAATTGGACCGCCAACTGTTCCTTTTCATACTTAGTGAATTTTGTGCCTGCGGTTGCCGAGTTGGCGCAATTGAACTCTGTTCCTTTTTGTTCCATTATATACATCTTCCACTCTAAATTTTCGTGATCTACAATTCCACTGCTAACTACTCCCTTTTTCCATTTTTTTCTTCCCGTGTATTATGGGACTATAAAGTATGGACATGATATATTATAGAGCATGTACGAATTTTGCATTCTATACCTAGCGACATTTTTGATCGAAAGTTCTCGCATGGGCGGGCTCAAAATTGGGCCTCCATTTTGTGTGTGTTACAAATAGCACCCACAAGTTTGCGATATACAAATTGACAAGCGGACCTGCGGACTTGCTGACTCAACATTGCACTTCTATTGTTCCCTGTCCTCCAAATATTGCTTCTAGTTTCGCGATATACAAATTGTTTATGGATGCTAATCCCTATGAAGTATTTAATAGAATCTAAAAAAATATTTTCAAACTAAATTAGCTCTTAGTAGTGACAACTGGACACAGAGGTACGAAAAGATGGCATCGCACCCTGCGCAATATAAAAATTGACTACTGGGTTCCGACATCGTCTGCTCTTCCATGTTACAAATTATGCATTCAAATGTTTGGAATGATACAAGTTGAACGTCGGGGACTTGCGTCTTCTGAAGACATGTTCTCAGTCTGTTTTGGATCCTCTTGTTACCAGGTTCACTAACTATGCAACTCTTGGATACTGTTTTGGGTTGGCATCAACCTTTGTTGTACCACGGTTCACAAATGTTTCAAAGTATCTATCACTGCCTTAGTTGGCATCTAACCCTCCACAATACATAAATTGACTACTGGGTTCACATCTTGTACTCAAAATTTTCGTGATCTACAATTCCACTGCCGACTCCTTTGTCCTTTTTCCCTTTTCTTCTTCCCCTATATTATGGCTCTCTGGTTATATACCTGGTCGCCTTTCTATGATCGTGGGTTTCAACATTGGCAGGATAACTTCTTTATCTCCATCTATATAATTACACCAGGAATCCGACCGACCGCTATTGCTTTCCATACTTAGCCAATTTTATGGTCGCAATTGCTGCGTTGGCAATCTACAATTCTACCACGGGCTCCTCGAATTCACAAGCTTCACTGTACCACGGTTCACGAATGTGATTCCTAATATACATTGGTTATGCTCTTACTAATGACTCTTACAAGTGACGAATGCACACAACAATACGAAACAGTTCGCATCCAGCCCTTCGCAATATAGAAATTGACTACCGGGTTCCGACATCATCCCCTCTTCCGTGTTACAAATTGTGCATTCAAATGTTCCGAACAATACAATTTGACCATCGAGACCTCACATGTTATGGGAAGACCTTTTGACCCTATTTTGGATCCTCTTGTTCACGAGTTCATGAAATCTCCAATTCTTAGTCAGTGTTTCGGGTTGGCGCATTCGAGCTCTACTACTTCTTGTTTCGTGATATACATATTGCACTCAAAATTTCCGTGATTTACAATTCCACCGCGGAGTCGTTGGTCCTTTTTCCCTTTTCTTCTTCCCTTGTATTATTGGTTTGTGGTTATATACTTAGTCGCCTTTCTATAAACGCAGGTTCCAGCCTTGGCGGGTTGAGATATCTTTATCTCCATCTATATAATCACACGACGAATCTGACTGACCGCTATTGCTCTCCATACTTGGCCAATTTTATGGCCACGGTTGGCAGGTTCGCGGTTTCAAACTCTGCTTCTTGTTGCATCATGTACATCTTGCACACAAAACTTCCATGATCTACAATTCCAGCGCGGGCTCTTCGAACTCACAAGGTTCACTCTACCACTGCTCACAAATGTTTCAAAGTATCTCTCACTGCTTTCCATCCCCACTAACTTCCTATCCTTTCGGCTGTCCTACCATACCCTCTTTGTTGTTACGTGTATTGCACTCAAAAAGTTTCAAGACATACAATTTGACCCTCGCGCCCTCAGTTTCAATGGTTGTACCTTGGAACCCTATTTTGTAGTGGTTTTTTTCCCCTGCCTGCGACCTCCGTACTTTCTTACTATGCAATTAGTAACCTTTCATGGTAACAAATGACCATGCAGGAACCGTCAACATTGTCATTAATGGGCGAAAAGCTCAAGGAGATATCCCATTATTATGCATTAAACCAAGATGTGCGGAGAGTTATTTTGTCCCTTCCGATTGTTCATCTCAAACACGTATCCTCGTGTTGGGCCTCTCAAGAAATCTACAATTCTTAATCGTTCATTGCAATATCCACCATGTTCGCATTTCTATGTATGCAATTAGTAGTGTTTAATGTTAACAACGCATCATGCAACAACCGTCCAAATTGTCATTAATCAACGAAAGTCTCGAGGACATCTCCCATTCACACGCTTTCGACCAAAATTTGCGCAGGTTTATACTATCCTTTCCAACTTTTCATTTCATTCATTGTTTGGAACAAATAAACGTTCTTGTAGACTTATGGCAGTAGGTCGAAAACAGTTTTGTGGAGATACAATAAATATGTTCGCACAAGAGGACCAAAACTTCGAGTGGTGCAAAGAATACTTTTACTATTCATCCCGTTCTTCCCAGAACGAAGTAATTTGGACCTCTGGAATCGCTCGTGCAGGCTGCGTCCCTGAGGTTTTTGATTGTAAGGAGGTGGTCTCTTGGTGGGCTGAAAAATATATTCCAGGCCAAAGAATTATTCCACTGCGCGACCATTCTCCTGTTTCTTTGTCACCTTAGGTCTTCCGCGAGATGTTAAAATTGTCGAAACCAACATTGATGTTCAGAGGACAAGATTGCAAGCAGTTTCTAGAAAAACATCATAACGGGTTGGACATCTTAGTCGACTTCCTCGAATACCCGAGAACAGTTCCTGAAGATATCACAAGGCTGCAGGTAAGTTCCTTTAGAAATCCATTCCAGGAAATTGCTTGGCTGTTTACAAGAATAATGGGACAAACATCCACAATAAGCATTTCCCATACAATTATTTATATTTTGTATTTGACAGTCAAGGAACAATACATTTTTGATTGGGGGAAGCTAATTTCCATTGAGCTCTGTTCCCAGTTGTCACAATTCAAAGAATCAAATAAATTTTATATGTCATCCTACTTGATTTTCGCAATTGTGTATTGTTTCCCGTTTCCAAAACTTTCTCTTTCCAATAAAATAAACTATGGATTCGACCCAGTAACATTTTGGCATGAGGCCTTATGGAGACACAAGGCCTCCCATTGTTTTTATGAAGTTTCTAATGTCTTTGTCTCAGGTTTCAAAGATTTACTATTCGACAAGGATGCTCCACGGATGTCTGGCCAGGCAAGCAAGTTTTTGAACAAGAAGGGCACACTTGAGCAAGAGGAAAATCACAGTGTCCTCGTGGTCTTTGGATCTAAGGAAAATATTTCCTTCCTTCCATACCACATCACAGACAAGATGTTTGTTGCAGAAATAGCAAGGCAATACAACCACTGGTTGCATTTTTTCCATGACAAAAAAATAAAAGAGTTCATTCCTCTGCCTTGGAAATTTGGAGACTTCGTGTGCAGAAACATCAACAAGATTGACGAGTTTGTCGCCCATTTCAAGAAATTGAACCTAACGTACACTGAAAGGCTAAAAGGGTTCGACCCTAATGGAATTTTTTGAGAACATTTACTGGGTCTTGGCTTTAACACCTCTTTTATCCATAGACACATGACCCAAGACAGGGACAATGTTGACAACAATCCTTCTTCTGCTGATTGCGACGCAGAGACATTGCAAAGCGCGACTGAATTGTACATACAACATGGAAAAGTATCGAGTGAGAAGAGTACCCAGTCCCCCACCAACACTCCCAAGAGCACAACATCACGGAGCATTGCTTCGACGGGCCACCCCAGTAATAAAGCAACCCAGAAATATTTGAACTAAGGAGGAGATAAGAACCCTCCTTGCATAAATATTGATATTTCTCACAAAATTCCACTGGCGAAGAAGAGAAAAAACAATGCAGGGTAGGCGAAGGAAACCGAAATTGAAAGTGGAAAACTACAACTTGAAATTGAAGTTGAGCACATGCAGAAAATTGGGTTGTCCACGGTGGAAATATCTGAGACCGATTTTTTTGACATAGATGAATCCTTCGTAATCCATAGCGCTATTTTTGACAGCCAATCTAAAAGTATGGTCATTGAAAAGAGAGATGTAACAAATAAGAAAGTAAAATATTGCACAGAGATTGACTTTAGCAAAATGTCGCCGTCCCAAATCTGCTCATTTCACTAGGTAACCGGTGACATTCTTCGTGATTCCATTGGAGGAATGGAGACAGATCATGCCAATCTGAAACACCTCCTCAATGAATTTGAGCAGGCTTTCATTGCAACACCAGAATTTTCCAGTCCTTTGGAAAAAATCGTGCCTTCTACCACTGCAGCGAGGATGAAAGTATCCTCTACCCTCCTTGCATGCTCTAGATCCCTTGTAGAGAATAACATCAACAAAAGAATGCAACTAGTTACTGAAGCCTGGGAAGCATCACAAAATTTAGTTTCTTCGGAAATAAGGCCAATGATTTGCTGGAACATTTGGAGGTGAATTTAAAAAATGAACATATTTTCTGTGATCAGGTACTGGATCCTTTTTCCAACTATGCCGTTAACACATCACAACTGAAAAGAAGACAAGAGAAACTCCCCTCCCCAATGCACAGCAAAAAAGTAAAAGCATGCTAGCAAAAGAAAGTTCACAACCTGCAGCTCATTGTCAAATCATGTAAATAAGTCATATCAGAAAAGGAACATTTATTCACAAGCCTACTCTAGATGGACTTAGCCAGAACCACCAACGAGGTTCAAGATCCTAACTTAATTCTCAAATCATTGTCATTCACCAAAGAAGCCTTCCAGGAACAAGTTGATATTTTAAAGGGGTTGTCTTTCGAAAAGTTTTATGACATACTTGAACATCGTCTATATGAGCACGAGCATTGGGTATTGGACTATGCCTCACACAATGAAGAAATTGAATAGAGTTTGCATAGTATTTCAATGGATCTAAGGAAATTAGAAAACGAGCTTTACAACATAGAAATCCGGGATGAAATCAACACAACCACCATGAAAAGCTACATCGAAGAATGGTTCCAACAGAGAATGTACAACCTCGTCCAGGAAGGGCAACAACCAGTCAACAGGACTCCATTTCCCATCGACGACAGCAACAAAAACGCATCGGCTTCATAGTAAGTCTATACTGCCATCTTGTTTTGTTTATCAATCCAGTTTAAGTCTATGTTGTCATCTTCTTTTCTTTATCAATCCACTTATGTCCTCTTTAAATAGAAAATTGTAACCAAAGACTCATAACTTCCAATTTTTTCTTTTCAGGTCTTTCTCTCTACCATCGCACACTTCTTCTTTTGACGTTCCTAATTCTTGTACTTATTTCTTTTTATGGTCCGCGGGAGCCCCAATTCCAGTCTATATGACAAACACATTTAAATTTACAGAAACATGTAACAAACATTATTAATTTTTGATAAATTCCAAGGAAAACTGATTCAAAAATGCCCTTATTATATACTAAATTTTGGCTTTCCAGGAACCTTCTTGTTTGTTCCAAACAAAACTAATTCGGATATGCTACATTTATTGTCTCCTATTGTATGCTAATTTTTTGGTCTTCAACGACGTTGATTCTTTAAATGTTGATGTAATTTCCAGAGATATGTAACAGACATTACTTATTTTATAATAAGTTTGTATAGTTCACAAGCCCACTTATCAATTTGTATATCGCGGAACTCTTGATGCTATTTGTAGGGCACGAAACAACAGAGGCCCATTTTTGAAACCGCCAGACCGAGAACCCGTGATCCAAAAACTATCTAAGTATGGAATGAGCACTCCGTGCATGCTCTATAAAACGTGTGTAGAGAAAACTAATTCGGCAATGCCATATATTTTTTGTCTAAAAAAAGCCTTAGTTTTAAAGCAAACTAATTCGGTGTAACATACATTATTACTATTCTATTATGTAACATACATTATTAATTTTTGGTAAATTTCTATAGTCTGCAACTCCGCTTGTCTTTTTGTATATTGCGGAACTGTCGGTGCTATTTGTAGGACACAGAACATCAGAGGCCCAATTTTGAACCCGCAAACCCGAGAACCCGCGATCCAAAAATTGGCTCTGTATGCAATGAGGGATTCGTGCATGCTCTATAAAATCTCATCCCCATACTTTATAAAAGTACAAATTTCGTATCTATAAAACTAAATATCTACTTTATACAAGTACATATTTTGTATGTATAATTTATTTATTTCTGATGAATTTCTATAGTCTGCAACTCCACTCCTCGATTTCTGTATCGCAGAGAACATCGAAGGTCCAATTTCTGTATCGCAGAACTGTCGGTGGTATTTGTAGGCCAGAGAACATTAGAGGCCCAATTTTCTGCCCGACAACCTGCGATCCATTATAAAAGTACATATTTCATATGTATAAAACTAAATATCTACTTTATAAATTAAATTTTTGGTATGTATAGTTTATGTTGTCCAGGAACCTATAATTTCATAAATTTCAAATTCTTTTTTGTCCAGGAGCCCTTGTTTTAAAGATAAATACTTTGGTAATGCTAAATTTTTTGTGTCGAACAACCTTTCAAATGTTGATAATTTTTGATATTTTTTAGGAAGAACTAATTCGAGAATACTATGTTCTGCATGCAAACCACATGTACTTCAACTTTCTAGCCACATGTCTGTACTAGGTCGCATTTACTCCTATCCTAACCTGGCAGGGACTACGCTGCCATGCACGACTTGTTTTATTATTAGTTATGTGACTTGAACAAACACAAAATAAATATTTATATAATATCATCCAGCTATTGTAAGTCAGTATTTATCCATAAAATTTATATGTTATTGTGTTTTTTGTTATAAAATTGACACGATATTATCCAAATATTGTGAATTACATTCTAAACATAAAATTGTGTTTATTGTTATTTGTTATTTTTTTTTAAGGATGGGATACAATTTTATGATTGAATCTATGGGGTGGAAATAAATATTATTAATTAAATTAGCACATACTAAATATTATGTGAAGAAATTTATTTATATTAATTAAATTGATAAAAAAACAAATATTTATATGAATAATTTTATTTTATATTAATAATTAATATAAAATGTAATTTTTTCATTAATATATTAATTATAGTTTAATAGCAAGTTATAGTGTTCATTGGTTATGTTATATGAAAATTTAACATTTGTGTTAGATAATATTGATGAAATAGATATTTCTTAATTTGGCAAAGGGTGTTAAAAGACAAATACTTTCCCCACATCTTTGTGACGACTTGGTTGCACACAACTTCTCCAGTCTTGTCTTTTGGATCCCAAACCTGGAAAAACTTACTGAATTCTTTACCTTTGATTGTTCATTGGCTTGCTTGGAAATCGGGTGCGGGAGATTCCATTATTGTTGAAAAGGATGAAATTATGGGCATGGGGAAGGACTCCACTCTAACTGCTGAGTTGATTACTTGTTTAAATAGTAAAAATGTGTATTTTCTTTATCAAGCTAGTCGAGCTCCTCTGCAAGGGTCGATCTGCTCAAATTGGCTTGACAATACAGGTTTGGGTCTGGAGGGAGACTTTGCATCCGAATGGGATTTTTGCATGATGAACTTGATTGGATCTGGCATTAATTTATCTGACAGAGTGGATGAGTTAAGATGGACATGTGGAGATAGTTCGAGACATATTACAACTAAAAATGTCTACAATGCACTTGCAGCCAAGTTGTGGAAAAACAAAACAGGAGGTTGGAGGAAACAATTGTGGGGTTGGGATTGCCCACAAAAGATGAAGCTATTTGTCTAGCTTGTCATAGAAGGCAAAATACTTACATGGAAAAATCTTCAAAAGAGAGGTTGGGTAGGGCCAGGACTCTGTCATCTTTGCAAAGGAAATCGAGAATCTGGAAATAATCTTTTTGTACATTGCCCTTTCACTTGCACTATTTGGAAAAAGATCAAAGAGGAATACAAGATTTCTACATGGTGGATATGATCAACAGTGAAGGAATGTTTTGCAAACTGGGCTATTCAAAATCAAAATCTTTCATCCTTGCCAACATTCATATGTTGGTTCATTTGGCTTGAAAGGAACTTGGCTATCTTTGAGTCAAGGAATCCATCTATTGAGAAGGTTTCTTTTCTCTCATGAGGTGCGACGAGTAGCCACAGGCCAAAGGAAAAAGTTCACTCTATTAGACACTCATCCCATACTCTACCAAATGATAAAATCATAGGATGGTTTGATGGGGCTGCACAAAAAGACTGGGAACAAAGTGGTGTGGGAGGAGTCATCAAAATCAATGAACACATAATCTACAAGTGACTCTTAACTGTGGTAGAGGAACAAACACAAGAGCATAACTTATGGGTGTTTGGGCTTCACTAACCTTGACTCATAGTCTCTCTATTACAAACTTTCATGTCATAGGGGACTAAAAAATAGTCATTGATTGGCTTAATGAAAAAGGATTTCTTCAGGCAATCTCAATAGGTTGTTGGAAGGACATGATAAAGGAACTCTTAAAGTTTTTTTCTTTTACTTCTCTTGCGCATGTTTACAGAGAAGAGAACCAAGAGGCTGATTTTTTTATTATCAAAAAAGGCCCTCACTTCGCGTCCAGGATCCATAGCATATAATCAGTGGGAAGATGGTCAAGAAGGACCAAGGCTCTTTTTAAAGTTGTACTAGCAGTCTATCTAGTGGGTATTCATTGTGTGATGACTTGTATGAAGGATGTTTTGTATACTTTGCATGTACGAAAGACAAAAACTATTTTTAGTAAAAGTTTTGTCTACTGTCTGGAAAGCCTATAATGTCATTTTTTTGGAAGGGCATTTAGTTGTGCTATGTAGTTCCACAGATATGGATAGATATTGTTACTCAAGGAGAGTAATTGGCTGTAATGATTTTGAATATGTAAACATATTATATAAATTAATATAATGTGCAATTTTCAGTGGAAAAAAAGAAGAAGATATTTCTTAATTATGATTTTGTGAGTAGCATATTTTATTTTGGGATGTTATTAATTAAATCAAGAAAGTATAGGTAAGTGATGAAAGTACATGTACCTATAATAAATCCAAATGTGACCATAAAAAAACATATATTAGGTGATATTGATGAAATAAATATTTCTTAATTATGATTTTGTGATGTACACGTACCTAGAATAAATCCAAATACGACCATAACAAAACATGAGAGGTTGATGCCTATTGAGGGGATAGGGAGGTAGAGTATATAAATGACCTCCTCTTAGTATCTAATGAGGAGTTTAGTATCTTATGAGGGGTTGGGGAGTTAGAGAAAATAAATGACCCACTCTTAATATAGGAAAAGAATGTGGGATATAGGTATTAATGTCCATTAAAGGGCTAGGGAGGTAGAGTAATAGGTACAATTAATAATTTGGCGTTATTTAAGTCCTTTCTCATTTCTTAAGGTGATGGTCTTATCAATGGTGTATGGGAATATTTCAATCATGCATGGAGGTTCTCACTGGAGGTTCTCAACTCACATTGTTTGAATAAAGAGGAGAATTCTCTACCTCTTCAAATGATTCATATGTTTTTTAAGGAAACCCTTTAATGGGATTGATTTGCAAAAGTTGTGGAACGTAAATCTTGTTTGTAAATTTTTTATACTTGTGGAGGGTGTGGGAAAGTAGAATGGTTCAAGTATTTCATTTTAAGGCATTGTTCAATCTCACATGCAATCAATTTAGGGTGAACATGAGCTTGGAGTGAAAAGGTTTTTCCTCAATCAAATTTCAAATAAAACGAGCATATTTGTGAAAGATATGTATGTTTAAGAAACAAGTTGATTTTTTTAAAGATTTGGGTTGTTCCTCAGAGAGGATTTGTAGACTAATTTATCAATGGTCACAAACATACACGGGTTGGTTATTGGTGGATTGGACCCCTATGTTGTGATTGTAAATTGAAGGTGTCATGGTTATGTATCTTTACACTTTGCAAAACAAATTCGACTCATTTATATGCATGAGTTGGAGGGCCTTTGAACTATATTCCTCCTAACATTTAGGGACATGACCTTGATAGGAATGTTGAAGCTACACCAACCTCTTGAAATAATATATCCAACAAAGCCTTGAATCCCACATATATATTTATCTTCAAAGGTAGTAACCTCTAGTTTTGTATCATCATATCTAGCATATGCATTTCCCAACATGTATTACTCCTCTTCAAATGATGTTTCGCAACTGATTCACTTTGTGATCACAAAATTAAGTCCACAATTCCCCAAAATCCCTTATATGCGTGTTCCCTTGCCTAGTGGATTAATTAATTGGCCATCATAATTAAAAAATATAAGACACTTTTTTAAAAATAGCACAAACTACAAGAAGTAACAAATATAGGTTATTTTTTAATGGTGCTATTATCTCCTACTAAGATAAATAAATTTATTGACTTAATGAGAACTGTGACCTCAAGATGAGAACTCTAACCCTAAAAACTCATATTTTTGGGTCAAAAACACCATAATCAACCCTCATTTCGAAAAGTAGTGCTACCAATAGCACTCTTTTTTTGTGGTTAAAATTACTACCTTTTGCAACCATAGCCTTAACAACATCATAATGTTTTGAACAAAAACCTTAAAATCAACCCTTGAATAAAAAACTATCGCTAACAACGACACCATTTTTTATTTTATTTTTGAGGTTAAAATTACAACTTCTTTGAAGCCTCTGGACTTGAAAATCGGTACCATTGAAAACAAACCTTTAACATCGACCCCCGAATAAAAATGTGGTGCTCAGAGTGGCAACCCCATTTTTATTTAAGGATAAAATCATAAGGTTTTTGAAATTGTAGCCTTGGCAACCATTACCCTTGGAACCAAATTCTTAAGACCAACCGCCAAATCAAAAAGAGGCATTATTATCAACACCTTCTATTTTATTCTAGACTTACAATTATTAAATTTTAGAAACCATGTGATCCAGGTGGATATTGGTGGCCACCCACCTGTTCCAAATTCCAACTGGCTCATCTTGATAGTTTTCAGTTCAACACGTTTCTTTGTAATGGGGACATTTCAACATCCAGGTGGATATTGGTGGCCGCCCACCTATGCCAACTAGCTTATTTTGGATTTTTTCATGTCAACACATCCTTTTGTACTTCCAGGGCCGTTTTGGGGCTCTAAACAATGTTTTTTTGGCTTGCCACAGTCAAACTATAGACAGAGTGAGAGTTTGATGGAATAATGTGTATTTCTCGAAAATACCTTTCCAACAGGCTATCACACACCTAAAACGAAGATCGTATGCAAAAGTTACGACCTCGAGAAGTTAATGTACTAACTTACCCCAATGAGGCCCACATGACTTTTGGCACTTCATCTCCTAGGGTTAGGGTTTTGGCATTCATGTTTATCATAAAAAGGCCTTTAGAGCTTGATTGTAATAATATTCATGCGAATGAGCATATCTGTCACATCTCTTCTTAGAGATAAAGATGCCACCATTCTAGCAAGTCTTGCACTTTGTATTTTTACAGTCTCTGTACATTTCTTTCATTAATAGAAATCATGTATTGTTGTATTTATCTGTTTCTGGAAAATTTTATGTGTATTTCATTGTAATATCTCTACTTTCATTTCGTTCCGAAAATAATCTGGATCACCATGGCCAAAAACTCGGTATTGTTGCAAACAAAATAATAAAAAGGAATAAAAAATGAAATATTAAAAAAATAAAATAAAAAGTAGAAGGAAATTTAGCAATCTTCAATGCAAGGAAATTTATAAGCAATGGTCGTGGATCAGATGATTGTGGTGGCTAACAATGCCTCTGCCACATGAAAGGAAAAATCTTGATCTTTGTCTCTCGCTTAGTGCCTTAACCTGGTGAGTGCAAAGGATGTACATTGGAATTATGGAAATTTGTGGGATTTTGATGGCTATTTATTGGGAGAAGAGGAATTATGTGATTTTAAACAAGCAAGGCTCAATGGATTTCCTAATGATATCACTGGAATAAAAAAATGGTATGGGTCGAGGGTGTCTGAGTAGACAATTCCAAAGAAAATGATGAGTATGGGTGGTCTGAGCCATTTTAATAGGAGGTGCTTCAACTAGTTTCTAGCATACATTGGCCCTTCATCTCCTAGGACCCTTGTCATTTTCCCTGGCTAGAAAAATGGAACTACTTCTTCCCCTGTCTCTCTGGTCCTACATATCACTCATAGGATTTATGTTCATATTCTCTTTGGTTTAATTTGGTTCATGATTTTTATTTTACCCATGCTCTTGGTTTCCCCTCTTATATTAAAGGCTAATAGTCTTGAAATCCATAGGGTGTTTGAAATTAAAGGGTCTCCCTGTCCTTTCAGTTGTTGGTTGGTGGAATTTGAGGTGTGGAGGGTTACCTAGTTCCTTTCTCTGTCCCACCTGCTCAAAGCTTTGGCTCTGGTTGGTTTTTTCCTTTACTTAGTGGTGGTTGTTGGTAGTGTCTCAAGCCTGCAGGGTGTGGGTCCTTCAGGATTTGGGGTAGGACAAAACTATGTTCTTGCAAATTTGGACTTGGACAACAGAGATGGTGGATATACCTAAGGATGATACCCACGAATCAAGTCAATGTGTTGCAATGTGAAAATGGAAGGCCAAGGCTTCGACTAACATGCAAGCCATGCCTGGATTTCAGAGTACTAACGCGGAAAGAGTGGATTTGCAAGACCAACAATGATACCATATGAACATGCCTCAACACATTCAACAAGTAGTTGATGGATTGGTTGATTTAGATAAACATAAACATAATCAAAATCCCATGAAACAAATTAGAGCTGAATTTCAGGATTGGGTCTTGGACTTGGATTTTCTAGGTCTCAAGATACTAAAGCATTTAGAGCTATGAATTTTTATTGAATGGATAAGACTCTAGTTGCCACCACATTGGAGAATCAAGGGAACCAAAATCCAAGAAACCGGGACAAATTGCAAAGATTTGAAGTCAAGTTCATTGTGTTATGTTGAGTTATCTTTGGTTTGAGTTTTAAGGTGACTGACCGAGATTCAAAAACAAAGGAAGGAATGGTGGAGGTGGAGGGAGCTTCTTATTCAAATGGGACCAGATCCAATTCGATAATCATTGAGCGGAACTCTATCCAAAATCTCTCAAGTAAAGGAAAAGGGCCCAAGACCCCTACTTATCCAGTCCCCTTTAAACCCAGTTCGCCCTAATTCTACTTTTTGTTAAGCTTGTTATGTCTCTAGCTATATATTTGTTTTATTTCAGTATGTGTGTTTGTTTCACTTATGGCATTGTCCCGTTATAGTTTCAAAGGACTGTATATGCATGATTTAATCCATCTAGTGAAGCCTATGCAAAGGTGTCTGAGATAGGATTCCCTTTTTAGCAAATCTCAAATAGCCCTGAATAAAATATTCTTTTGTACAATATTAATATATGGGTAGAACAACTTAAAAAAAATTATAAGCATTGGTTTCCCCACCAAATCTATATAATAAAGTAGGGAAAGCTCTATTTTTAATACTACATGTGAATTTCCATTTTTAATTTTAGGAAACTCTATTTCGATAGTTATGAATAGAAAAAACATAATTTATTTTTAATTTATTTTAAAAAAAAACTCGCTGTTTTTATTTTTGTATGTTTCCCTCAAAATCCATTATAAATCCTAAGAAAAAAATATATGAAATAGATCATTAATTATAAATAAACCCTGTATGGAAATATGTAGTCACAGAATCTCAGGATGAAAAAAAAAGAATTGCTAAGACAGTTGGCAAAGCCACAAGCAGTTCAAAAGTGACAAGAAACATTGCCATACAAAACTAGTTCAAGCCACTACTCACCGACAGAGCTTTATGAATCTTACCTAGATAAGAACATAGATAAAAAACAATTCAGAAAAGACAAATAAACATTGTTTCTCCTCCAAATTAAAGAACAACAGGTAAATCTAAAAAATATTGTTGACAAGATCAAGGAGCTAAAGAGTTTGTTATAAGCTATCAGAATTCCTGTGATGAAGAAATGGAAAAGATTTATGAAGAAGCTCAAACTATTCCTACCTCCAGAAAATTATATAGAAGAAAAGAAGAGCCAAATCAAGAGACGAGGGAAGATGAAGAAAAAGACGAAGTACATGATGAGAACCCTAATGATTTGCTAGCATTTACAAGAAAAAAAATTAATATTAAAGTTTCGTTCTCCCACATGAAAATGTGCCATATCAGATAGACTATTTATTCATTATGCCAATTAAAACTTTTAAGAAGGAATGTTATTCCATCTTTCTATTGGTATCAAACATCCTTTCTAGGAAGAGCTATTAATGGGAAAGCAATAGAAATATTTGGAGAAACAAAACAAATTCCTATCCATATTAATAACAACCCTTTTTTGTTATATTTTCATGGATTAGATAGCATAAAATGTGATTGTTTATTAGGATTTTAATTTATGCATCTTGGTTCAGTGGTTACAATAAATTCGGCTGGAAAAAAAGGTTCATCTTGTACATAAAAGAGAAAACGAAAGAAATCCCTTTGCTAGGAGAATGGAGATGTAAAAGAAGACAAAAAGAATCCCCAAAGAAAACAAAGCCTAGAATGAAATATATATCTATCAGTTAGCTAAATTAAATGGAAAGGAACATTGGATATGCCCAACTGCATGGTGAGAAATTTCTTGCTCCCATTACTCGAAGATTGATAGAGGATTTCACTTCAGAATCCCCTACTACATTATAGCATAGAGAGAAATATTTCATATCCCTACCATATAATCCTTTAGTACAAGTGATCTGAATTTAGGAGCGGAATGAACTAATTAACAGAATTAATACAATAAACACAAAGATATGAAGAATAACACAGATATCTAGTGAACAATATCTTCTATTGAATAAATGAAATAGGCTAAAACTGTAAAACTACAGAACTGAAACACTTGCTTGAATTGTGGTAGCTATCTCTGAGAAGAGATGTGGCTGCTATGCTTATCCATATGAGCATAATGATTACAATGAGGCTCCAGAGGCCTTTTTGATACTACTCATGAATGCCAAAACCCTAGACATCCAAAAACCTAACCCTAGGAAGTGAAACGCCAAAAGTCATGTGGGCCCCTATGGGTAAGTTGGTACCTCAACTTTTCAAGGTCGTAAGTTTTACATATGACCTCCGTTTTAGGTGCGTTATAGCTCGTTGGAAAGGTATTTCAGAGAAATACACATTACGTCATCAAAATTCAACTCTATCTACAACTTGATTGTGGCGAGCCAAAAAAACAATGTTTAGGGCTCCAAAACGACCCTCGAAGTACATCAAGATGTGCTGACATGAAAACATAGAAAGTAAGTCAGTTGGATTAGGTAAGATGTCGCCAGTATCCACCTGGAACATGTGTAGGGCTTCAGACAACCCCATAAGTGTAAAACCCACAATTAAAAAGAAGTACATAAGAATGTGCTGAACTAAAAATGGACAAGAGGAGCCAGTTGGAATATGTGGTTGGAGACCAATATCCATTGGGATCAATCTTCCTCCCTTAGGAAGAAATGGTCTCCATTGCATTGTGTTCCCCCATCAGGTGAGAAAAATTCTGCTGGATTTGGGCCTGGGTGAGACACTTACCTTGGTGTAGGAGTTGCCCTTCTTTGACAACCCAATAAAGTTGGATCCTCTATTGGCGAGTGCCCTTAACCTGTGTGTCCACTATCTGATCAATGGATGCTTGTTCAATGCAGTCCAGGTTGAGATCTGTTGGTGTCAGTTGTTATGTGATCTCTGAGGTGTCCAAAAGTGTTGGAAAATATGGTTGAAGGAGGTCCACATTGAACACTGGGTGCAGGCCAAGGAAGGGTGGAGTGTTGAGCTCAAAATAATTGCTACCCACAGACTTGGTGATAGTGTAGGGCCCATAGGGAAGTGGGCAGAGCTTCCGATGGGACCCCATGAGACGCTCATTCTGCAAATGTAACCACACTTTGTCACCAACCTAAAATTGGTGCAGTACCCGGTGTTGATCATGTTGCTGCTTGTACTTAGCATTGTATTTATGAAAAATCTTCTGGACCTATTGGTGGATATGCTGAATTTGTTCAATGAATCTGGTGGCTTTTTTGGTCTCAGACTGAACATGGGAAGAGTTTGTCTGTGTGGTGGAAAGAGGTAGTGCAACATCAATGGGACCCAAGGGTTGGAATCCCAGCCCCACCTGAAATGGGCTATGGTCGATGGAGCTATTGAGAACCCTGTTGTAACTATGTTGAACATAGGGGAGACTCTCATCCCATGTACGTGGATGCTTATATTTGTACATGTGTAGGATGTGCACAATCATCTGATTGGTGACCTCTGTTTGGTCATCTGTTTGGGGGTGAAAAGAAGTGGATTTAGTGAGCTTGGTGTCCGACAATGACCAGAGACTCGACCAAAATGTGCTGAGGAACTAGTTGTCCCAGTCAGAGATGATGGACTGTGGTATCCCAAAATGCACCCACAGTCGTTCGAAGAAGAGATTGGCAGTATCTGCCACTGTGATATTCTTCTTGCAGGCTGTGAGGATGCCCATATTCGAAAATCGATCAACGACAACAAATACATAGTCATTTCCTTGATTGGTGGATGGAAGGCCAGACATGTAATCCATTGAGATGGATTACCAAGGATTCTTGGGAGTAGGAAGAAGGGTGTATAATCCTTGCTTCTTGATGGATGGCTTGGAAATGGAACATGTAGTGCAAGATTTGATATACTTGTTGACGTCTTGTAGAAGTTTTGGCCGATAAAAATGTTTCTAAAGAATGACCACAATTTTCTCCATGCCAAAATGTCCTACCATCCGGATGTAGCTTGATTCCCAAATCATATTTGCATGCTTTCTTGTAGGAACATAGAGATGGTCTGGATGGCATAATAATCCATCCTGAATGTGAAAATCGGTGACATTCGCGCTTGTACCCAAGAGTTGATAGGTGGTGGTGAAGTCCGGATCTTGCTAATAAAGTTGGGGCCACTCAGATGCCTCATGTTCATAGGAATGGAGCACATTGGTGAGTGAAGCCATAGGGGGTCGACTGAGGTAGTCAATGAAACGATTTGAGATCCCTATCTTATAATTGATGTTGAGATGGAATTGTTGCAGGTAGGTGGACCACTTCTGATGGCGGTCATTATGAAATTTCTTCTGTTTCTGTATGAACTGCAAAGGGTTGTGATCAGTGTGGATGATCGTCTCCTTTCCCATAATGTAATGTTTCCATTGACGAAAATCTTGTACAATGGAATACATTTCCTTATCATAGGTGGGGTATTTCCAGATAGTATATGAGAGTTTCTCACTATGGTATACCATCAGATGACCATTCTAAGTGAGAACTGCACCTACAACATAGTTAGATGCATTAGTCTCAATCTCGAATGGTTGTTTCCGATCGGGAAAGGAGAGTACTGGAGCTGAGCACAAGTGATGATTCAGATCATTGAATGCTCATTATTGTTCCTTCCCCCACATGAAATTTTCCCTACCACCTCCCTTGGTCACGTGGATAAGGGCCCATGCAATATGGGAGAATCCCAACACGAACCGTCGATAGAAGTTGGTTAGTCCTAAGAAGCTCCGAAGCTCGGTTAGTGTCGTCGAGGCTGGCTAGTCAAGAATGAATTGGATCTTAGCTGGATCAACATGTACCCCATGCTCATCAACAATGTATCCAAAGTATTGGACCATGTTCATGCCTAAATATCATTTTTCCAAGTTGCCATATAGCTTGTGCTACCGTAGAGTGCTCAAAACATGTTGAATATGCCGCATGTGCTCCTCCCAAGTTATGCTGAATATGAGGATGTCATCCAAATATACCACCAAAAAAGAGTTGGTGAAGGGTCTCAATACATCATCCATCAACCTCATGAAAGTGGCTAGGGAATTTGTTAAGCCAATGGGCATGACCAACCATTCAAAGAGACCTTCTTTAGATTTGAAGGTTGTCTTCCATACATCAATTGGTTCGATGAGAACCTAGTTGTAGCTAAACTTTAGCTCAATATTGCTGAAGAACTTTTCCCCCTTGAGTTGGTCAAGAAGGTCATCAATCCTAGGATTTGGGTATCGGTTCCTGACTGTGATTTTGTTTAAGGCTCTATAATCAATGCAGATTTGCCAAGTCTCGTCCTTCTTTTGCACCAGTAGAATCAAGCTTCTACAAGGGGAGGAGCTGGGTCTAATGTGCCCCTTTTGAAGAAGATCTTGGATATGACGCCCGATTTCTTCATTTTCCATCAATGAGCGATGATAGAATGGTCCATTAGGTAGAGGTTCACCACGGGTCATATCAATTGGATGCTTGACTTGGTAGTGAGTGGGTACCCTTGTGGGTGAGGAGAAGATGTCTCTGTATTCTTCCATGATCCCATCCACTTGCTTCTGCTGCAAAGAGAGGCTATGTGTAGAGGCCATGGATGTGGAAACAACCTTTTTCTTATTGTGAGCACAAATCACAAAGAATATGAACTTCCTGGTCTGTGAAATGACCTTATTACATTGCTTAGCAGAGATTAAAGAAATAGCAGTAGGCAACACTACCTCTGGTATCCTGTACAATTGTCTACCCAAAGTAATAATAACACTACAAGGTCTAGAATCATAGACAACATGATGCTTCCAAAAATATGGTTGTCCTAAAAGAACATCACAAACTTCAAGGGGAGCAATATCAGACAATACCTCATCTTTGAAATGAATGATGTCGTAGGGCAGGCGACACTATTGGCTGACACAAAGATCTCTTCCTTAGCGAAGCGAACCGTCGGTGTAAGGTTGCAGGTGTGGTGTCATTGGCAGGTCCAACCGCTTGAGGACCTCTGCTGAAATTAGGTTCTTTTGAAGGCCGCTATCGACAATGAAATGAAGTGAACCCCCCTTTATCCACATGTATGAGTGAAAAAGGTGTTCCCCTTCCTCTGGTTCTTCTAGGTTGCTTGGCCGGAATTTGGTGGTAGCAACAGTGGCACTAGGTTCAACATCGATAATCCTCTTCCCTCATTATGTATTTTATTTAGAATCAGAATCGACCTCTGACTTGGCAGCCTTCAACTCGACCACAAGTGACTACTTGGAGCGATATTATTCAGTTTTTTGCCAAGGGATTTTATTGTACTCAGACCATTTTCCCGTGTCCTTATTTGTCTTCTCATTTCCCTTTTTGTGTTGCGGCTTGTACTGGTTGTCCTGAGAGTGGACATCTTTGATTGGTCCCTTGCTGTTTGGGTTGGGGCCACCTTTTCCATGCTTTGGTTGTGAGGAGTTTGCAGATCCAAACTCTCGCCTCTTCTGCTTAAATTTTTACTCGATCTTGACAACATATTCTTAAGTCGTGCCCAATGAGGCGATTTTATAGAAAATCCATTTCTGTTTGAATGTATCTATGCAAACAACTGTAGTATTTGAGCACCAGATGTTGCTCAAAGTCTTTGATACCCAATTTGATGTGCAGGGTATGGAAAATATTGGTGAAATATGGTACTGTCTAGTCCCTTTCTTGACACAGGGTGGTCCATCTGGTGTACTGGTCCTTGTAGCTTCCAAAATGGTAGTATTATTCTTTAATGGAATCCCGGAAGGAATCCCATGTAGGGGCCACCAAAAATATTGTAGATTCCTCTACGACCCTTTGTTTAGAGTAAGTATCCCACCAGTCCTTAACATGGGGGACGACCTTGAGGAGTGCAAAAGTAATATTTTCCCTATCAGAAAATTATGGACCAAAAATAGCCCTTCGAGCAGATTCAACTATTTATCTACAACATTCACATCTATCAGTCCCTCAAATAATGGAATATCAAAATTTACCTGTACCTTGAAGGGGGTTGCATGGCGACTTGATGAAGATGCTTCTCCTGTGGGTAGTCGTCGAAGGATCTACGGAAATTTGTCCATCATTTCATTCCTTTTTTGTGTGAGGGATTCCTTGAGAAACATTTTAATATGATCTCCTACTCCATCATATTTATTTTCGTCCCCCATGGGTTGTTTTTGGGATCGGCACAACTGATCTTGTAACGAATCAATTGGTTCAAGTCCCAACTTCTTGTACCCAGATCTTGTCGGGGACATGAACAAAGAAAAATAAATGAAGAGAAGACCGCTCTGATACCACTAATCTGGATTTAGGAGCAAAACAAACTGATTAACATACTGAATACAATAAACACAGATATCCAATGAACAATATCTTCTATTGAATAAAATGAAGTAGGATTAAACTGTAAAACTACATAACTGACACACTTTCTCGAATGGTGGTAGCTATCTCTGAGAAGATATGTGGCTGCTATGCGCATCCGTATGAGCAGAATGATTACAATGAGGCTCCAGAGGCCTTTTTGATATTAGTCACGAATGCCAAAACCCTAGAAATCCAAAAACCTAACCCTAAGAGGTAAAACGCCAAAAGTGATGTGGGCCCCTATGGGTAAGTTGGTACCTCAACTTCCCGAGGTCGTAACTTTTGCATACGACCTCCATTTTAGGCGCGTGATAGCCCGTTGGGAAGGTCTTTTAGAGAAGTACACATAATGTTGTCAAACTATAAATTCATCTATAGTTTGACTATGGCGAGCCAAAAAAACATTTTTTAGGGATCCAAAATGGCCCTTGAAGTACATCAAGATGTGATGACATGAAAAGATACAAACTGAGCTAGTTGGATTAGGTGAGAGGCCACCAGTATCCACCTGGAAGATGTGTAGCACTTCAGACAACCCCATAGGTGTAAAACCCATAATTACAAATAAGTATAGAAGAACGTGCTGAACTAAAAATGAACAAGAGGATCCAGTTGGAATAGGTGGGTGGCCACCAATATCCACTTGTATCAATCCTCCCCCCTTACGAAGCAGTGGTCTCCATTGCGTTGAGTTCCCCCATCAGGTGAGGAAACTTTGATTGGATTTGGGCATGGTGAGCCACTTTCCTTGGTGTAGTAGCTTCTTTGCCTTGACAACCCGATAAAGCTAGATCCTCTACTGGCGAGTGCCCTTGACCCATGTGTACACTATTTGATCAGTGGATGCTTGTTCCATGCAGTATGGGTTGAGCTCTTTTGGTGTGAGCAGTTCTGTGATCTCTCAGGTGTCCAATAATGTTGGAAAATATGGTCGAAGGAGGTCCACATTGAAAACTGGGTGTAGGCCAAGGAAGGGTGGAGTGTTGAGCTCAAAAGAAGTGCTATCCATAGCCTTGGTGACAGTGTAGGGCCCATAGCGAAGTGGGATGAGCTTCCAATGGGGCCTTGTGAGTTTCTCCTTCTACAAATGTAACCATACTTTGTCGCCAACCTAAAACTGGTGTGGTACCTGATGTTGATCATGGCGCTGCTTGTACTTAGCATTGGATTTCTGCAAAATATCCTGGACATGTTGGCAGATGTGCTAAATCCACTCAATGAATCTGGTGGATTTTTCGGTCTTAGACTAAACATGGGAAGAGTTTGTCTCTGTGGTGGAAAGAGGTAGTGCAACATTAATGGGACCCAAGGTTTGAAATCCCAACCCCACCTGAAATGGGCTATGGTTGGTGGAGCTATGGAGAGCCTTGTTGGAACTGTGTTGAACATAGGGGAGACTCTCATCTCATGTATGTGGATGCTTAGAGTTGTACATGCTTAGGATGTGCACAATCATCTGATTGGAGACCTCTGTTTGGTGGTTAAAAGCAGTGGATTTAGTGAGCTTGGTTTCCAACAGTGACCAGAGACTCAACCAAAATGTGTTGAGGAACCAACTATCCCAGTCGAAGATCATGGTATGTGGTTTCCCAAAATGGACCCACACTCATTCGAAGAAGAGCTTGGCAGTATCTACCACTGTGATATTCTTATTGTAGGCTATGAGCATGGCCATCTTCAAAAACTGATCAACGACCACAAATACACAATCATTTCCTTGCTTGGTGGACGAAAGGCTAGACATGTAATCCATTGAGATGGATTACCAAGGCTTCTCGGAAGTAAGAAGAGGGGTGTATAAGCCTTGCTTC
Source organism: Picea glauca (assembly GCA_000966675.3). Classification (NCBI taxonomy): domain Eukaryota; kingdom Viridiplantae; phylum Streptophyta; class Pinopsida; order Pinales; family Pinaceae; genus Picea; species Picea glauca. Next base: position 480,058 of record JZKD02S1729070.1, read on the forward strand.
TTGATGGATGGCTTGACAATGGCAGAGGTAGTGAAATATATGATATACTTGTTGACGTCCTGTCGAAGTTTTGGCCAATAAAAATGTTTCTGAAGAATGACCACAGTTTTCTCCATGCCATAATGTCCTGCCATCCGACTATAGTGGGATTCCCAAATTAACTTTGCATGATATTTTGTAGGAACACATAGATGGACCAGATGGCATAATAGTCCATTCTGAATGTTGAAATCAGTGACAGTCGTGCCTGTTCCCAAGAGCTGATAAGTGGTGGCAAAGTCTGAGTCTTGCTGATAAATTTGGGCCCACTTAGATGCCTCATGTCCACAGGAATGGAGCACAATGGTGAGTGCAACCACAGAAGGTCGACTGAGGTAGTCAATGACACAATTTGAGATCCATGTCTTATACTTGATGTTGAGATGGAACTACTCCAGGTAGGTGGACCACTTCTGATTGCGGTCGTTCTGCAATTTCCCCTGTGTCTGTATGAACTGCAGAGGCTTGTGATCAGTGCGGATGATCGTCTCCTTTCCCAAAATGTAATTTTTCCATTAATGATCGCACTGAGTGAGAACTACACCTACAATATAGTCAGATGCATCAATATCAATCTTGAATGGTTGTTGTAGATCGAAAAAGGAGAGTACTGGAGCTGAGCACAAGCGATGCTTCATATCATCAGATGCTTGTTGTTATTCCTTCACCCACACAAAATTTTCCCTTCCACCGCCCTTGGTCACCTGGCTGAGGGCCCATGCAATATGGGATAATCCCAACATGAACTATTGGTAGAAGTTGTCCAGTCCCAAGAAGCTCCGAAGCTCAGTTATTGTGGTTGGGGTTGGCCAGTCACGGATGACTTGGATCTTAGTTGGATCAACATGTACCCCATGCTCATCAACAATGTAGCCCAAGTGTTGGACCATGTTCATGCCAAAAGAGAATTTTTCCAAGTTTCCATATAGCTTGTGCTGCCGCAGAGTGCTCAAAACCTACTGAATATGCTGCATGTTCTCCTCCCAAGTTCTATTGAAGATGAGGATGTCATCCAAATATACCACCACAAAAGAGTTGGTGAAGGGTCTCAATACATCATCCATCAACCTCTTGAAAGTGGTTGGGGAATTTGTTAAGACAAAGGTCATGGCCAACCATTCAAAGAGACCTTCTTTAGATTTGAAGGTTTTCTTCCATACATCAATTGGTTCGATGGGAACCTGGTGGTAGCTAGACTTTAGGTCAATATTGTTGAAGAAATTTTCCCCCTTGAGTTGGTCCAAAAGGTCATCAATCCTGGGAATTGGGTACCAGTTCCTAACTGTGATTTTGTTTAAGGATCTATAATCAATGCAGATTCGCCAAGTCTCATCCTTCTTTTGCACCAGTAGAATCGAGCTTCTGCAAGGGGAGGAGCTAGGTCTAATGTGCCCCTTTTGAAGAATCTCTTGGATCTGATGTCTGATTTCATCATTTTCTATGAGTGAGTGACGATATACTGGTCCATTAGGTAGGGGTGCATCGAGGGTCAAATAAATTGGATGCTTGACTTGGAAGCAGGTCGGTACCTCGATGGGTTAGGAGAAGATGTATTTATATTCTTCCACGATCCCGTCCACTTGCTTCTGCTACAAAGAGAGGCTCTGTGTAGAGGCCACGGATGTGGTGGAGACCTTCTGCTTATTGTGAGCACAGATCACAAAGAAGACAAACTTCTTGGTATGTGAAATGACCTTACTGCATTGCTTAGCAAAGATTAAATAAATAGCAGTAGGCGGAGCTACCTCTAGTATCCTGTACAATTGTCTACCCAAATAATAATAACAATGCGGGGTATAGACTCATACACAACATGGCGCTTCTACAAATATGGTTTTCCTAAAAGAACATCACAAACTTCAAGGGGTGCAATATCACACAATACCTCATCTTTGAAAGGCTTGATGCCATAGGGCAGACAACACTGTTGGTTGACACATAGATCTCTTCCTTGGCTCAAGGAGCCGATGGTGTAATGTTGCGGGTGCAATGTCATTGGAAGGTCTATCCAATTGATGACCTCTCCTGAATTCAGGTTCTTATTACTGTCGCTATCAACAATGAAATGAAGTGGAGCCCCTTTTACCCACATCTGCGAGTGAAAGAGACGTTCCCCTTCCTCTGGTTCTTCTGGTTCACTTGGTCAGACTTTGGTGGTAGAGACAATGGCACTGGATTCAACATCGATAATCTGCTTCCCTCCTTCGAGATTTGATTCATAATCAAAATCGGCCTCTGACTCGACACCCTTCAACTCAACCATGAGTGACTACTTGGAGCGACATTCTTCAGTGTTGTGCCAAGGGATTTTATGGTACTCACACCATTTTTCGGTGTCCTTCTTCATATTATCATTGCCCTTGTTGTGTTGCGTCTTGGACTGGTTGTGTTGAGAGTGGCCATCTCATCTCGGTACCTTGTTGTGTGGGTTGGGGATGCTTTTTCCCTGCTTCGGCTGTGAGGACTTTGTAGATCCAAACTTTCGCCTCTTTTGCCTAAATTTCTATTCAATCTTGACAATGTATCTATAATTTGTTCCCAATGAGGTGATGTACATAAACCCCATTTCTGTTTGAATGTATCTATGAAAACAACTGCAATATTTGATCACCAGATGTCGCTTAGAGTCTTTTATACCCAATTTGGTGTGCAGGGTATGGAAAATATTGGTGAAATCTGGTACTTTCTGGTCCCTTTCTTGACAGAAGGTGGTCCATCTGGTGTACTGGTCATCGTAGCTTCCAACATGGTAGTATTGTTCTTTAATGGCATCTCAGAAGGAATCCCATGTAGGGGACACCACAAATATTGTAGATTCCTCTACGACCCTTTGTTCAGAGTAAGTATCCCACCAGTCCTTAACATGGGGGATGACCTTGAGGAGTGCAAAAGTAATCTTTTCCATATCGAAAAAATCGTGGACCGAAAAATACCCTTCGAGCAGATTCAACCATTTATCTACATCATCAACATATATCAGTCCCTCAAATAATGGAATATTCAAATTTACCTATACCTTGAATGGGGTTAATGCATGGCCGCTTGATGCATATGCTTCTCATGTGGGCAGTCGTCGAAGGATCTGCTCAAGGTTGTCCATCATTTCGTTCCTTTGTTGTGCGAGGGCTTCCTTGAGAAACATTTTAATAGGATCTCATGCTCCATCATATTTATTTTTGTCCCCCATGGTTTTTTGTCGGGATTGGTGTGACAGATCTTGCAACGGATCGATTGGTTCGAGTTCCAACTTCTTGTACCCAGATCTTGTCGGGGACATGCAGGAAGAAAAGTAAATGAAGAGCAGACCGCTCCGATACAAGTGATCCAGATTTGGAGCAGAACAAACTGATTAACAAAAAAAATACAGTAAACATAAAGATATGAAGAATACCACAGATATCCAGTGAACAATATATTCTATTGAATAATTGAAATAGGTTGAAACTGTAAAACCGCAGAACTGAAGCACTTGCTCGAATGGTGGTAGCTATCTCTGAGAAGAGTTATGGCTTCTATACACATCTGTCTGAGCATAATGATTGTAATGAGGCCCCATAGGCATTTTTGATATTACTTATGAATGCCAAAACCCTATACATCAAAAACATAATCCTAGGAGGTGAAATGGAAAAAGCCATGTGGGCCCATATGGGTAAGTTGGTACCTCAACTTCCGAGGGTCGTAAATTTTGCATACAACCTCCATTTTAGGCGTGTGATAGCCCATTGGAAAGGTATTTCAGAGATATACACATTATGCCATCAAACTTTGACTCCATCTATATTTTGACTGTGGAGAGCAAAAAAAAAACTGTTTAGGGCTCCAAAACGACTTTGGAAGTACATCAAGATGTGCTGACATGAAAACATAAAAAATAAGCTAGTTGGGTTAGGTGAGAGGCCACCAATATCCACCTATAATATGTGTAGGTCTTCAGACATCCCCAGATGTGTAAAACCCACATTCAGAAAGAAGTACAAAAGAACGTGTTGAACTAAAAACAGACAAGAGGAGCCAATTGGAATAGGCGGGTGGCCACCAATATCCACCTAGATCAAAAAGTTAGTCCCTAGAAGGCATCAACATCTTTAACGAGTCAATAAGATATTCAAACTTATAAATATGAGAGCAATGATTTCTTACAAAAGGGTGTCATTAAGCCTTCAAAAAGTGTATGGTAGAGGGTTTTGTGTTAATAAAAACTTTGAGCAGAAACTTAGATTAGTGGTTAATTATAAGCCACTAAAAAAGTCTTGCATCCAATTAGGTATCCATTTCCTAAAAATAGTTCTTTGTTGCAGAAAATCAAGGGCAGGACTATCTTTGACAAATATCAATCTCAAGTCAGGGTTTTATCAGACTGGAATTATTCATGAAGATAGACACAAGACCGCTTTTGTGGTCTAGCATTGATATTACCAATGGAAGGTAATGTCATTTGGCTTAAAGAATGCACCCAAAAAATTTCATAAGTGCACAGAATAAATTTTCAGAGCCTACCCATGGTCGATCATCTACATAGATGATATACTGTTATGCTCCAAGAACATCCAAGAACACTTAAAGCATCTCCAAATTTTTTATGATCTAGTCTATAAACATGGCCTTGTTCTTTCAAAGACCAATATGGAGATTAGAAAAAAATAAATTGAATTTATTGGGTTCAATATACCCAAAGGATAGTTAATCCTTCAAGATCATATTCTACATTCTTTTACAACGTTTCCTAATGTAATTACTGAAAAGGTACAACCACAAAGTTTTCTGGGAAGCCTTAATTACATCTGACCTTTTTATAAAGGTTAGGTAGATGACATATTTCTATTACAACATCAATTGAAAAAGGCTCCTCCTCCCTAGTGTGAAGAAATGACTACTATTGTTAGATGGATAAAAGAAAGGTAAAATATTTTCCTCCTCTTTCTTTACCTAGCGATGAATGATTTTACATTATTGATACAAATGCCTTGAACAATGCTTGGGGTGGTGTACTAAAAGAAAAGATAGATGGTAATGAAGAAATATGTTCATATGCTTATGGATCTTTTTGAGGGGGAGAGCTCAAATACCCTTCTATCCACAAAGAATTAATAGATGTAAAGAAGATGATAGAACATTTCAGGTTATATGTTAAACTAGTGCATTTTTAATAAGAAAAGATCTCAAGATTTTGCCTGTGTTGTGCACATAGAACACCCTCCCTAATTTATTCTCTTATCTTTTCCCTAAGAGAAGAAATTGGCCCCCCTTACTAAAATTTTCCACTGAAAAGTCTCACAGACTCTCTCGTGCAAATATCAAAACCAAGTATCTCTTCTCACTCTCCATACTTTAATATTTGCAACATTTCTTCTGATCACTCTGACTTGCCAATACACATTATCAGTGATTTCTCTCTTTCTTCATCGATACATAGCATATCGATGAGGTTCGTCCCTCTCTCTCCAACACATTTCTTGTTGGTGAGTTTCCATCTTCTATCATCGATGTGTCGACAGAAAATATGTTGACTAGTCATCAACACTAAGAGAATTCAAGGGATCTTCTTTCTTTCACAAACATCGACCCTTTCAGAAAGACTCACCTTCATCTTATGACCTCTTCTATTCTCTTCCAGCTCAACCAATTCTCATTGCTCCTGTCAGTCAAGATCCTATCATTTCTAATGATTAATATTTTAATGCTTGACCAATTAACTGGTGACCGATCGCATATCTCACCTGATTTTCATGGTGCAGTCTTTATTTAACATGTTTGTATTGTCAACAATTTTCCTTATGCATATCATACTAGTATGCATGTTTTGCGCTTCTTGATTTTATGACTAACCAAGATCATGAAAGTGTCGTATATCATCGGATGGTCTAATTGTGACATCTGAAGTTTTTGCACTGGCTCTGAAATGCATCTTATATGAAAATTGGTCGTCCCAACTACTGACACATTTCCTCATCTTCAAAGGATGAACTAAAATCCTATACAACACAAATGGCACAAGAATCGATGAAACTGAATTTGGGCAAAGCAACAACAAGAACGAGATCCAAACTTCCATTATAAAACGCCTTTCAGCGCAATTTTTTGGCACTCATCAAATTGTACTTTTCATTCCTAGAACAAGACAACCATAAATTATATGTTATTATGATTCCATCTCAACTGGCGAAAACAAAATCTGAGACCCTGAAGTGCCAAAACGATTTCCAAGGATTTCCCGCCAAGCAAGCTTTGTTAACTGTGGCCTTCATTAAACATGGATCCAATAAAATGCTTGAATAACATGTTGATTTATATTTCTATAATATTCTCTCTTTTCTCTCCATGTTTCAGAAAACGACACCTCAATCAGACATTGTATGAGAAAGTTATGCACTTTCGAACTCAAGCTCTTGTTGTTTCTTCCCTGTAAAAGGACACTAGAATTTTTCCAAATTTTCTTCCCATGAAGGAGGAGTTGCTGGAAAATTCTCTGAAACAAAATGGAGGATTTCCTTTAATTATCTCTATTTCATACCGAAGGAGTTCCCACAAAATCCTCTGAAATTTCCTCCAATTTCCTTCGAAAGCTAAGGATGATTTCCCACAAACTCCTCTGAAAGTTCCTTCAAAGTGATCCAAGTTCATTTAGAATCCTCTGGTTTACACTGGAGGATTTCATTCAAAATCCTCCACTTTACATCGAAGGAGTTCGTTGAAAATCCTCCGATTTATACCGGAGGAGTTCCCACTAACTCCTCTGAAAGAAGGACAAGACCCTACAAAATGACTCTTCATATTTTGGCCATACCGTTTGACTCAATTGACTATTTTGTGCATTATTTATACCATTGGAAAGGTATTTATAAGATATATAACTTCCTAGTTATATGATTTGATAAATTCCTCACTAATTGGAATATGTTTTTAGGATTAATATCTGACACATTGTTAACATCCCCAGAGAACACGACACCTCAATCAAGGGCAGAGGAACCTGGAACTGAACTCAGGGAAGCACATATGAACTATCACTTAGTTAATTTTTAAGTTATATGGTTTCAAATGTGTAGTGTGTTAACCCACATTTCTAGGGATAAATAAGGATATGATGTCTCGAGGTCATCAGGTTGCATACATGGAGTATCGAGAGGCAACCCAACACACAGAGCCCTTCATTCACCATACATCATCATTCAACGATGGCAGTAATATCCACCATGCTTGGCTTAGATCACAAAGGACAATGAGTATTTCTCCATGAGGTAACAAGTTTGGTATTGTGGTAAGTGTCATTCTAATAATTCAATCACTAGAACATGTTGCAAATGATTCTTTCTTTATTTTGAAAGCATTTGCTTGGAATTTTTTTTTTTTTTTTTTTTTCCCATATTTCACCTTTGTGAGTGTCATGGTTTCCTAGTAAGTGGCCACCCTTGGGGAAAGGGTTACTACCAGGGGGTATCCTTGAAGGGTGATTGTACCATTCCCACTTATGTTTTCCACATTTTATCACTTGTTCTCCTTTGTTTCCCAATATTTTAGGTCTTTGGGCTTATTGACCCAAGAAGGGCATGTACCTCGTTTAATGGGAAGAAGAGGATAAGGGAAAGAGGGTAAATGTAGTTGGAAAAAATAAAATACAAATCATAACCTTATAGATGCTTGCCCAAGATTTCTTGAGAATGATGAATGTTTCTCTCAAAAAAATTGGAAGACCTACAAAATAAAACTCACATTATATAGATGTCTTGCTTGTTGAGGTGTGTACACATATGCATTGTCCCTTTATTTCCATGCATATGGAACTTTGTGTACCTCTAGCTTCAAGTGATGTTTTGGTACTCTTTTCTTTCCATGTCTTATAGGACCCAATTGCCTTGGACTTTAATTAATTAATGGAAAATGAATGGGCTTGGAAAAATGTTGCATCACGTACGAAGGGCAGCACACCCTTTACAAAGGCACCCATAAATGAGACAATATGAGCCCTTGTATGTCATTAAACCTCATAACAAGAAGTTTATGTGCAGAACCGTTGTCCCGATAAGTACTTGGCATGAGTACACCTGAAGAAGCTTTTACTGGTAAGAAATCAGATGTTTCTGGAAGCACTGAAATTTGTCATGGATAGACTATTGGCATGCCTTAACGATATGGGAGGGTTTATGGACTCAAATTTGAGTTACACACCCACTTTCTTCCATCATCAATTCATCATGGAAACCATAAACCCTATTTTTCATATGTTCTAGTAGATATGTTAATGATTCCAAGTTTCATATTTGTATTTGACTGAAGGTCTAGCTAGTGTACTGCGCCAAAGTATCAAATTGAGATTTCAATTTGATAAACCAAATATGAAATGAATCCAAGCATCATTTGATATCGTCGACGCAAGAGAGACGAATGTAAATAATCTTGTGACGAACTTTCTATACTATCGACGAAAAAAGTTCGTCGATAATTTTATGCCATTAGTATGTAATTTTTTACAAAAATAATGGATCTTGGGGACTACACCATGGTCAAGGAAAGAGGAACCAGAAACTATGAAGGAGGAATGAAAATTGCACGAGGACTAGACACCGACAACATGGACCTGCAAATGGGGCCAACGTTGAAATTTTTTCAAACAGTTTCTGGAAGCACTGAAATTTGTCATGGNGGGGAATCCCGGGTGACCCCAAGGGGAAATGAGATGGAAAATGAAGTTATGGAGGTGATGCCCCTATAGGTCAATGACAAAGATGATGGAGGGATTGAAAATGAGTCCTGTAGAAGGACACACGGTTGCCAAGTGATAGATACCTACAAAACAATGTTAACCCTGCCTGGAACAAGACAAACAATGGATATATAAGCCTTTAAACCAAGGGGAACAAGCAAGAAACCTTGCTGTCCCAAATTTGTAGTAGTTATAGAAATATATATCAACAACATAAAATGACAATGTCTGCAAATTTAACCATCCAAAATCTAGTATAAGATATTAGAAATAAAACTAGTAAATGCTAGTCTAACTACCAATGATTAAAGTGAGATTTTGGTTGTGATTAGGGCTGTTTATTAGATGTTATCAGCAAGTTATTATAGCAGCCAAGTGGCTGTAGCAAACAATTGCTACAACATCAAAATCCAACCACAAAAATCAACCAGTAATCCGTCAAAAAGATAAGCAATGAGTAGTAGAACAATAAGAGACGTTTACAAGTAAATTTCAGCGGTTGGTAAGTGTGCAACAAGTAAAAGAGAGAGTTTTCTGTAGCCCTAATGGCTGTAGCTTTAAGTTTATAACAATGACAAATTTCTTGGCCTAAAGAGGACGCCCTTAGGGCATAAGCAAGCTTATAACACTAAGAAAAGATTCCAACTTGAGCGAGATCAATATCTCTCAAAATCACGTTTACCAATGCAAGTAATTTGTTTCTCCAATGCAATAAATGACTAGTGCCTTGCCAAATGGGTTATGGAGTCTTCTTGTATTAGGTTAGGCCTACTACTTCTCAAGGGGTGTAAGTCCTTTTACTCCCTTGAGCAAGTAACCCTAACACAGTAAACTCTATGAGGGTGTAAACCCTTTTACTCCTCCTAGCAACCTTTGCAATAGCCTTTTCAACCAACAACAACGATAAAACTTGGTGGAGGGTATATGCCCTTATATTCCTCCAAGGATCTAGCCAACAACAACCATGGAACAAGAAAGAAGAACTAACAAAATGCAGATTTTCCTTACCAATTCCAAGAGCATGCAAGACAAAACCCTAGTTTACCAAGTATCTTTCATCACCATAGCAAGACAAGAAGCCTTCAAGAGGTGCGCACCACACTACTCCACTAGACAAGTGATAAACCATAGCATAAGAGAGAGAGAATGATTTTGCCCAAGAGGGGCGCAAATTTCAGCCAAGTATCCTCTCCAAGATGGGAGAGTTATGATAAAATGAAATAAGTTTGATATTTATTTATACTAAACCTCTAAAATAAAGTTTGTCCACTTAACTTAGGGT
>JZKD02S1729070.1:490092-512074 GCA_000966675.3 Picea glauca
GAAAAATGAAGAAGATAGCCTCCTTGAAGTCTCCCTCTTCAACTTTGTTGTCTCTGGTTCTACAAATCGCACCCTTGTTCTTCAAACCTGGCTCACACGCTCATTTAAGCGTAAAAACTTGGCACCGGGCGCAACCGCGCCAATGGTGCAAACTGTAGGACGGTTAAGGTGCCTCCATCCCCTCACCGCCTCGGCACTCAGTCATATGGCCATAGGATCAAAATCTGGGCGAAAAAGGAGTTAAACCGTTTGAACCGTGCAAACCGTTTGAACCGTGCGCCAACACTTAACATATGAGTCGTGGGTTCAAAACCCCGCGCTAACACACGGTTATATTCAATGCAATGTATTAAAATACATTGCAATAGAATGCAATGTATTACAATGCGCCAACGGTCGGGAAATATACATATTCATGGCACGGTTATATGCGTTAACAAAAACCACGGGCCGGGGCTAAGCCCTGGCCCGACCCCCCGCCCACATTACAATTCCATAAACTTAAATATATTCATTTACATACATATAATAAGAACTATTGTATGGCCCAATGGTCAGGCGGTCGTGCGAAGTAGGTGGCTTATGGGGAGGTTCGGGGGTCGAACCCCGCGGACTCCCACTATATATTTTACATAGTAATCATTAACCAATCATATAGGGACAGGTGGCGCCAAAGTATTGGACCACGTGTCCACACCTTATCAACCACTTATGACACATGTCAACACCGTATTTGCCAAAGAACAACCAACCAGATCCTGCCACATCATCAAACTTCCACGTCATCATGATGGTACGACCCTGCCACGTGGCCATACGGACTATACGGACAGGTACAGTCAGCATCCAAAATTTTGCATGTTTGGCTTGGCGGACAGATCGCGATAACTCCTTCATACGGACTCCATTTGCGAAAGTAAATATACCGCCGGAATCAGGAAGACGAGACAGACGCAATGGCACTGTTCTCGTCGCATTCCGAGCACTTTGAAAATTGAGCAAAATTTGATCCCCTGATCAGAAGGATACTACAACCTTTGATGTTGCTTCTTTTTCTTCATTTTGGTTTGTATAATTTGGGATTTCCCTCCTCGGTAATTTTAACCCATGACTCTATGCTTATTATCCATTTTTGGTATGCCTAGTGGACTATGCTTGACACAACGGATAATGTCTTCCACAAATTTCCACCCTTAGATTGATGGTAGTATGAAATAGTTCCTTCTAGTTCAACCTTCCACCCTTTTTTTGGTATGCATATAGTATTTTATGTTGATCTTCCAAAGACATACTATCCATGCATGCTCAAAGTAGAACCAAAGGTTTTAGGACCAACAAATGTGGACTCAGGCCATATGGTGACATCCTTTATTGATAAAATTATTTAGGGCCAAGTATATTTGACATAATGATATACCTTTCTTTAGAGTAGGGCCAAGTAGTGTCCATATTAGGAAAAATGGTTTACAATTGAACAAATGGAAATTCAATTTCCCTAGTTGCATCTTGAAACAATGGGTATATATATATAGGCTAGATTATGTGTATTTTTATTTCCTACTGAGATATCAAATACAATGAGTTTTTCATCCTTGGGTTGCTTATTGACTGTTCATTTAACAAAAGGAATTGAAACTATGCTGGTTGTTGAGATGGTCTTTGAATTCTCTAGCCTCTATGCATCCCACAAGAGAAAGGTTCCAAAATCATGCATGATGTTAGCTCCCTCTCCATATCTTCTACTAGGGTATAAATCATATCCATACAACAAGAGATCTAGCAACCATCATTATCTCCAATGTCATATTATTCTCTAAGGTTTACTTACATAGCACAAACACTAACCTCACATAACAGAAAACTATAGCATAACACAAGATCAATCTCTCCAAGGATCTCTCTCTCTCTCTCTCTCTCTCTCTCTCTCTCTCTCTCTCTCTCTTCTTGTCCTCTATTAGGGTTTCCTCATGAACCCTAGTGTCTTGGTCCCTACCAAACTTCTCAAAGATAATACAAAGAATAGAGTACAATAAATGGTTAATAATATGAAAAATATTTTCCCTCCATTTATATATATAGTAGGTGAGGGAGGCTAATAAAACAAGGACGTATGTCCATACAAGTGACCATCAAGGAAATCCCACATGGAGCGCTCTATAATAAAATAATATATAAGTGAGATACTGTAGTATACCTAGGGAGGTAATATGGGGTACCCAATGGGAATGTGGTTATGTATATTCAGTGTAAGGTGGACTAGGTCCACTATATTATTAAATAAGACCCATCATGGTAGTTAGATATAATAAATAGGCTTTCTAGAAGATTCATTTTTCTAGAATGTTCCTAGAAGATAGAGAATGTTATATAAATGATTGTAAGCAATGTATTGGAGAATGATGAAGTATATTTGCAGATCTATTCCGGTACTTAACATTTGGTATCATAACACTTTCGTTGGCCAAAGAAGGGAAGAAATTTTTGGTTCATTTTGCAGATTTTTTGAAAGGAAAAAAAGGGGGCGACACACTTCAAACTCAGTTCTGAAACTTTTTGCTCATAATTTGTAGAATATAATTGGATATTTGAATTCCTCTCGAAAAATATCCAGTTTCAAAAAAATAAAATCAGTCAAAATGGAGTCCTCGAAGTGAAGTTATCAATGTTTTAAATTCAAAAAAATTTCAGGGTTTTTTTGAAAAAAAGCCACGCGATTCACATTATAAGTTATAGTTCTATTTTTGGGTTTTTCATAACAAGATGTATTTTATAGGAAATTATGATGGCCCTAGTACTGAAGAAGTCATAAAAAAGAGGAATTCATTCAGTAAAGATCATTTGAAAGCATTGATAAGTTTGAACTTACAAGGTGATGTTGCCATTTGGTGGAATTCACTTAACTATAGCAAAAGGATGGCACTCTCCGATGAAGAATTTGAAAAAGTGTTTTTAGAAAAATGGTCTCATGCCAAGAGTAAAAAAGAATCAAGGGTTTATTTTCATTGGAAATTCTATATTACAGGTTAATGGATGTATTCATAAAGAAAATTTCATTGTTTCTATTAACCCTAGTTGCCTGCATAATTTTATCAATGTTCAGTTGGTTAATAGATTGCGAGTTCCTACAAATAATGTTCAAAGGACACATGTTGAGGGTGAAAATGTTCAAATTTTTAAATATTTGAAGATTACCATGGACAAATTATTTTGGCACCACATCAAGTGCTAAAAAGGATATCTTACAAACATAAAACTACAAGGAAAATACCACTTAGTGGAGGATTTAGCAGAGGTTTTGGTGTAACAATATTGCATAAAATTATAAAAAAACACCTCCACTATTGACAATGGGGTTTTAGTAGATGTTCACTATAACTAAAATTTTTGGGAGGTTGAGGTCATAATAGAGGTTTTTTCTAAGGTGTACTAGTGCACACCTATTTAATATGTAGTAGTGCATATTGTATACTTTCAAATCACCCATATGTAATAGATATTTTGAAAGGACAAATGCATATTATATATTTTTTAAACATGAGTGCATATAATATGTGTTAGCATTGGTGCTTATATATCCTTGCACACTATGAAGTCTTGCTAATGGTAATTATAACAATAATGAAAACAATAACAATATCATAGGAGGGAATGATGTTTCTATTCTAGTTATGAGTACTACTACTCTTATTATATTATTATTGCTAATGTGCTTTTACATGTATATCACATAAGTGCATAACAATCATTGAAATGGATCAATGTTTAACAATCATGAAATGCATTATTGTGTAAATAAGTATGAAACACAGGGGCTTCACTAAGTAGACAATACATTAATACGTCTGTTCATAAAGGGGGTTAAAAAATGTCAAAACCTAGGGAAACACATTGAGGTGTATAAAGGGGTGGAGGTTGTTTTTTAATCATATGCAAAAATACATGTATTGCAGGGGGATGGGTCATGCTCTAAGATTGAGGGTGGGTCGAAAATATAAAAAGACCGAAAATTTGAAAACACTTCCAAGCCTGTACTTATTTTTTTTAGAGTTCTCTTCCTCCCCTACTCATTGTGAAACCCTAACACTACTCACAAATCTGCGCTCAATTTTTCCACATTTCTCTTCTTCCCTTTCTCATAGTGAATCTCTAGCACTACTGACAAATATTTGCTTATTTTTGCATAGTTCTCTTCTTCCCTTGTTCATAGAAAATTCCTAGCAGTGCACGCAATGAAACCCTAGTTGCAATTTCAAATCTGCCCTGAAAAATAACACAACATGCTTAATTTGTAGCGTTCTATACTTCAATTGGATTTATCTAGCTTTTGGAGGGAAACAATGTACATAAAAGTTTAGTATGTTCCTATAAAGAAACAAGCATAAGAAAAATGTCCAATAGTTAGTGAGATAAATAAACCTATTGTTCTATATAGTGGGCACATACTGCTTGGATTTTTTGAGGACCAAATGAGAGGTAAGAATTTTTTGTATTAAGTTATTGTTTTGTTGTTTTTTTTTAATGGGAATCATTAACATTAGTTTGGAAAATAAATTACATATATATTATATTTCGAGGTGGAATTGCCTTCCTACAAAGATTCGAATGGTAATGAAGAATGATTGTCAGTCGATTGTTGCCTTATTAAGATACTAAAGCAAGGTGATAGAGAAAGACAACTATTTTCATATTGATTTCGTAGATACATAGTCCAATGATCTATTGCTTTATCAGTGAGAATTAAGTAGATAAAATGAATAAATCTATTAATAGATAGCCATATTTTTGGCTCTTTTTATTATGTTCTTTTTGTGTTGAAGAACAAGGACAAGAATGAACACAAAAGCAAAAATAAATAAATAAAGTTGTTTATTTTTGTGTTATTTTGTAGATACATTTCAATCAGTTATTGAGAAATGCACCATCCACCATATGGATACACCTGCTATTTTTCATTCCTTAATTTTCAAATGGCAAATATTTCATATAGTACCATCCAACTTATTTCTCATCTTCTAGTTTCCAAACTTATTTCACTCAATTTACCTTTGGGACAATAGTGGCTTTTTTCATTTTCTTAACTAAAGGATTTATTTATTTATTGAACATTGTCGTCAATTTGTTCAACGGTTTTTTTAAGATAGTTTGGGTCAATCAAATGACTTTGGATTTCCGAGAATAGAAAGGTTAGTTTATTTTTTGATGACTTTAATTTAAACAAATTTTATATGCATTAACATATTATGCAAGACATCTCAAGATACTCTTTTAAAGGCTCAATTTATGTAACTGTTCTAAATTGTAAATCACAATCTACAAGATTTTTCATAGTTTATTATCATTAATCAATTTGGTATGTTGTGTGGTATACTTTATAATGAATGAAAGGATAATTTATTATGTCGATGATGTCCACAAGATACCAACATTGTTTCCTATATCTCTAGTTACTTATATCTTATGAAATAATTGTTAGGTCATGACAATTGTGCAACATACCTTGCATGAATACTGCAAAGGAGTTTGTTTATCAAACATATCATAATTTCAGGTCTTCTTAGTTGCAGAGAAGGGAAAAATTGTAAGTTAGAGGCATAGATTCCTAGGATTATATTTTATTCAAATATATCTTTAGAAATATACGCAGGTTTTTTGTCGATAAAGCATTAGTTCAGTAGTTCAAAATTTAGCCCACCATTGGTACACACTTAGTGAAACATTGGTTTTTTGTTGGACACGATGCTTCATAGTTTGGTTATATGTAATGTCCCCCACCTATTGATGAAGAGGTTTGGGAAGACTTAATGGTCTAGCCATCCCCACTAGACCATAGTCTCATGCAGCATGGGGAAAATTCAACCAAACTAATGTTATATTTTGAAGTTGACTTAGAAAAAGGGAAAAGGGGAAAAAAGTAACTCAATGAAGAATTAGAACGTTGGAGGTTGAGTTAGGAGTTGAACCTCGGGGTTAAAATAACTCAAAATGGAAACAGAATGGAAGTATAAAGGAAAGTCTAGGTTGCACCTTTCATTCATCTTGGATTTTTGGTATTTTCTTCTTGAGCTCTTGAGCTCTTGAGCACACAGTTTTGAGGGTTTTGAGATTACAAACCCTAGAGAACAACTCAGTGGTGAAATATTCCACTCACCTTGTTCCAGGCTTGGTCTCAGGGATGAAATAATCCACCCACACCATTCTACACTCATCACAAGTTCCATCAGCGATTCAGGAGGGCAGCAGGGTTGTACCATCTAGGATTTTCCAGCAGGGGTGCACCATTTCTTGAGGGGAAGTTCGATCCAACATTGTGAGAGGGCCTAGAGACATTCCAACACTTCGGTTTTGTTTGTAGGACCTGGCTCATCAGTTTGGAAGCATTTTGGAGGAGTTACTTCGGTCAGATTGTTAGCTACAGATTTGGGACAACTTCGAGAGGAGGGCGCATTGGTGATTCAGGGTTTGTCATATCCACGGGGTTATACCTCAGATCTAATTGCGAGACTTATCCTAAGGGCTTGTGGTAGACCGATATATCATCCTAGGGAGTTTCATTCATTTTGGAGGCTTCCTTCATCATGGCTGAATTATTGGGCACTTCAGGGTTTCAGGAGGGCACAGACTTAATTAGGGTTTCAACAATTTGGAGGAGAGAGACTTGGTATTTGAGATTCATACTTCCGAGAGGGATTTCCCTTGCCCCGATCTATATTTTGGTGGAGTTTGGCATTGTTTGGAGGTCTCCTTCAGCTGGGCCAAAATCTTGGTCTTCTCATCCATTCAGTAGGACATGCCAACAACTAGGGGGGTTAGACGTAACCCTATCTCTTCTGGATTTGGTCCTTCATCATATATTCAGCCTTTGGAGGCTTATTTTGTATTGTCAGGAGCATTTTGTAGCAACTCTTATCTTATATCTCGGAGCCATTTGATGTTATTCCATATCTGCTTCTATATTGTATTAGGTTCTTTCTTTTCATAATAAAAAGGTCAGATCTATTCTTTGGAGTTCCATATATTGTGTATTACTTAGATCTTTCATTGTATTGAGTATATCTTCATAAATTGTGTTGAATGACTTAATATAACCTTAAGGCTGACATTTGAGAGGCCAACCTGCATACACAAACAACAAATATTTAATTCAGTGGTTAGTTAGTGTTCCCAAGTGAAAAAATTGGCTTGGGAACATTACAGTGGTATCAGATCTTTGATCCTCCCATCCTGTGATGATTAGTGCATGCATAAATTCAATGGTATTTATATGGGCCAAAGGAAGAAACAAAAAAGTGAGACAGAATCCGAAATGGAGGGTTCAGGTGATGCCACCGAGCCACAGGGCTTGGCATTCTTAGCAAAGGAGTTCCATAAGTCCATTAACCAGACAGAAAGTCCATTGGTCACCTACATACAGGAGAACCAGAAGAAAAACCGTAGGGGGAATGTCGTAATATCTGATACCTTGAGGAAGGTAGATGAAAACCAGACAAGGATTGCAGCAATGTTGATGGAAATGAGTCACAAGGGGAAAGTTCCAGAGGCGCATGACAATAGGGAAGTGAGTGGATCTCATGGAGGAAACATGTACCATCTAGAGCATATTTCCTATCATTAGTCCGAGGGGAGCCATGGAGGGGGGGAACCACATGGACAAACATGTAGCAGGGCTACTCCTAGACCGTACTTTCCCATGTTTACGGATGAACCCACACAATGTGAACCCATAGATGACTTTGTTGAGAAGATGGCACAATGTACCAGGGAGTACAACGATTTGAGTATGAAAATTCAGAGGCAGATGACCCTAGATCAGTATTGTCAACTCAAATTCAGAAGCAAACCTAGGCTGAACCACATGATAAACTATGAGCTTGAGCACAGGACTGGGAAGATGGAGATCCCCTACTTCGATGGATCGGCCAAGATAACTGCACAGGCGTGGGTACAGAAACTAGACACGTATCCATAGCTTAACCCTATGAGGGAGATGGAGGCCATCAAGTTTGCCACCATGTAATTGGATGGAAAAGCTCATGATTGGTGGTATCATGGATTGACAACACTTGGCCACAATCAGATAGTGGCATACACAGAGTTCACTTAAAGACTCATTGACAAGTTTGACCAGGGGGATCCTGAGCTACATTTCTGAGAGCTCACACAACTCAGACAGACAGGAGCACCAGAGGTGTACATTGAGGAATTACAGAGGCTAACAGTCATGGTGTAGGATGTGTCACAGACCAGACTCATGATGCTCTTCACTGAGGGGTTGATGGATTCCTTGAAGGGTTGGGTGAAGGATTTTAATCCTACCAACCTGCATGATGCTATCTGCAGGACGAGAGACCTAGGACTAGCTGCAAAGCCGAAATTTATTCCTAGGCCACCTCTTAACACCGGAGGAAGAGACCAAATCCATTCAATGAATCTAGGAGGGCGTGACCCAAGGGGGTTTGGCATGGGGAGAGGTAGGATGAATGAGAATACTAGAAGAGAACTAAGAAGGAAGCAACTATGCTACACATGCAAAGATCCATGGAACTTATCCCGCAAATGCATGGGCTATGGCCAAGTGCATTACATAGAGGTGACATCAGACAATGAAGAAGATGAGGATTTCGGCCACATTCAGAACATGGAGGCAGACACCACTGAAACTACAGAGGAGGAGGCTACAGGCCATGACAGTACAACAGAGGAGAGATATACTTTGGCATCCATCAGTGGGGTGCCCAAGTATAACAACTTCAGGATGAGAGGAGTCTTGTAGGGACATAAGGTGTCAGTGTTGATTAATGGGGGAGCCTCCCACAACTTCATTGACTTAGCATTACTACAGAGGAGGCATATACCCAAAATTGAATTTGAAGGATTCAAGGTGGAGGTAGCTGGAGGAAGAACCATGCCATGTAACAGGTACATTCCGGGAATGAAGCTTACACTAGGCAGGCATGACTTTGTGCAGGATGTTTATGTGATGGACGTTCCAGACACAAACATAATTCTTGGGGTACAATGGCTTAGCACATTGGGGCCTATCACCACCAACTAAAAGACCATGGAGATGTCTTTCACAGAGGAGAGTGGAAGAAAGGTAGTCCTCAGAGGCATGACAAGGAGCTTAGCCAAGGTAGTCACGACAAAGAGGATGGAGGCCATTTTCAGGAGAGAAGAAATCGTGTATGTTGTTGAGTGCAAGGTTTCGACACGTGTGGAAAAAAAGGGGAAGATTCACTACACACCAGAGATTCACGAGATCATTGACAAACACAGTAAAGTGTTTGGACCTATCCCACCAGGTGTGCCACCAGACAGGGGATTTGAGCATATCATTGAGTTGGAGGAGGGAGAAAAACATGTCATCACCACGCCCTATAGACACCCAAAGAAGTATAAGGATGAGATAGAAAAGGAAATCAAAGAGCTCTTGGACATGTGGCACATCATACCAAGTTCCATCCCTTTTTCCTATTCAGTGGTGTTGGTCAAGAAGAAGGATGGAACCATGTGTATGTGCATTGACTTCAGGGCACTAAACAAGAAGACAATAAAAAACAAGTATCCCATCCCAAGGATTTATGAGCTATTGGACGAGCTCCATGGGGCTGTTTATTTCACTAAGATTGACCTACGCTCTGGTTACCATGAGATCAAAATGAGGGAGGAGGACATCCCAACAATTTCTTTCAGGTGTCACTACGACCACTATGAGTTCTTAGTGATGCCGTTCGGTTTAACCAATGCCCCAACCACGTTCCAATCATGTATGAACCATGTCTTCAACAAACAATTGAGGAAGCATGTCCTGGTATTCTTTGATGACTTTCTAATCTATAGCAAGACGTGGGAGGAACACCTTCAGCATGTGGACCAGATCTTGTCTATCATGGAGGAGCAATCATTGTTTTCCAAGGTGTCCAAATGTGAATTTGGAATGACAGAGGTCCTCTACTTGGGACACATCATCGGAGTTAAAGGTGTACAGGTACATCAGGAGAAGATTCATGCCATAATGGAGTGGCCTACACCTAAAACCCTTATAGAGTTGAGGGGATTTCTAGGCATTTGCACTTATTACAAAAAGTTCGTCAAAGGGTTCTCACAACTATGTGAACCCTTGAACAATTTGATAAAAAATGGAGCTTTCAAATGGACTGAGGAAACCCAATTTACATCTAACAAGATGAAAAGAGTGATGAGCACATGCCCAATTTTATCCTTACCAGATTTCGGCCAATCTTTCACTTTGGAGTGTGATGCCTCAGGAGAAGGTATTGGGGCCGTACTGATGCATAATAGGCACCCTCTTGCCTATGAGAGCCGAAAACTCAGGGGACCTAAGTTACTTTACACCATCTATGACAAAGAGATGGTGGCCATCATGCACGCTTTGGCCAAATTCAGGAAATACCTGGTAGGTGCACGGTTTGTGGTGAAATTAGATCACAGCTTCCTTAAGTACTCCTTGGAGCAGAAGGATTTAAATGAAAGGCAATAGAAATGGGTAAGCAGAATATAGACCTATGATTTGTACATTGAATTTATCAAAGGGAAAAACAACGTGGTGGCATATGCATTATCCAGGAGACCATCGATCTATGCTATGAAAGATTTATTAGTTGATTGGAAGGACCTCCTTGTGATGGAATACTCAAAAAACTAGTTCGCCTGTCAGGTGGTGGATGGGAAAATACAGGATGATAATTTTCAAGTCATCGATGACATCATCTATTATAAGGGTTGAATATTTTTTGTTCCTGAATCATCCTTCAAGGCCAAGATATTATAGGCATGCCATGACTCACTAGTGGCAGGGAATCAAGGGATTTGAAAGACATACATGCAAGTGAGGGAGAGGTTCTCATGGAAGGGCCTCAAAGAGGATGTGTTGAATCATGTCAAGGAGTGTACTACTTGTCATGAGAGTAAGGATGAGCACACTCACCCAACAAGACTACTGCAAACCCTACCCATTCCAGAGCACAAATGGGAAAGCATCTCCATGGATTTCATCACACGGTTGCCAAGAGCGCAGGGTAAGGATTGTATTTTCCTAGTAGTGGACAGGTTGACGAAATTTGCACACTTTTTCTCCATCGCTATAGACTTCAGTGCAACACAGGTGGCCAAATTGTTTTTCAGAGAGGTCTTCAGACTACATGGACTACCCAAAACCATTGTTAGTGACAAGGACAACCGATTTATGAGTACATTTTGGCAGGAGTTATTCAGGCCGATTGGTATGACCTTGACCCCTAGCACTAGTTATCATTCTTAGATGGACGGGCAAACCGAAATAGTCAATAAATGGGTGGAAGGATATCTCCGGAATTATGTAGCCAGACAAGAGAAGGCTTAGGTTAAGTGGCTACACTTGGGGGAATACTTTTACAACACCACCCATCACATGTCCATAGGCATGACCCCATTCAGAGAATTATATAGTTATGACCCACTCTCTTTTGTAGAGATTTCTTTTGGAGACAACAGAGCCCTGATGGTGAAGGATTGGGTACAACAGAGCCAGGACATCCTCAGGGAATTGAAGGATCACTTACAGAGGGCGCAAAATCAGCAGAAGGTCAAAGTAGAAAAACACAGGGTAGAGCGTACCTTTGGGGTTGGTGACTTAGTCTACATAAGGCTCCAACCATATAGAAAGGATTCTATCAAAAGAAGTGGAGCAGAAAAGCTCCAACCTCATTTCTTTGGACACTACAGGATCAGCAGAAGGGTAGGGGTCGTGACTTATGAGCTGGATCTCCCACAGGGTAGCAGGATCCACAATGTTTTCCACGTGTCATGCCTGAAGAAGGCCCTAGGCCAACACATCACCCCTCTTGAGGTGCTGCCACCTCTAAATGAAGAGGGGAAATTGGTACTAGTATCAGGGGATATTTTGGAGGTACGCGAGAAGAAACTCAGTAGGAGAAGCATCCGAGAATACTTCATCAAATGGAAGGATCTGCCTATTGAATATGCCACGTGGGAGAATGAACATGTGATGAGGGAGACAGGTTTGGAATTGCTTGTGGGAAAGCAATTTCTAGCAGGGAGACTGTAATGTCCCCCACCTCTTGATGAAGAGGTTTGGGAAGACTTAATGGTTTAGCCATCCCAACTAGACCATAGTCTCATGCAGCATGGGGAAAAGTCAACTAAGCTAATGTTATATTTTGAAGTTGACTTAGAAAAAGGGAAAAAGGGAAAAAAGTAACTCAATGAAGAATTAGAACATTGGAGGTTGAGTTAGGAGTTGAACCTAGGGGTTAAAATAACTCAACATGGAAATAAAATGGAAGTATAAAGGAAAGGCTAGGGTGCACCTTTCATTCATCTTGGATTTTTGGTATTTGCTTGTTGAGCTCTTGAGCACACAGTTTTGAGGGTTTTGAGATTACAAAACCTAGAGAACAAATCAGTGGTGAAATATTCCACTCACCTTGTTCCAAGCTTGGTCTCGGGGATGAAATACTCCACCCACACCATTCTACACTCATCACAAGTTCCATCAATGATTCAGGAGGGCAGCAGGGTCATACCATCTAGGGGCACACCATTGCTTGAGGGGAAGTTTGATCCAACATTGTGAGAGGGCCTAGAGACATTCTAGCACTTGGGTTTGCTTGCAGAACCTTGCTCATCAGTTTGGAGGCATTTTGGAGGAGTTACTTCGGTCAAATTGTTAGCTACATATTTGGGACGACTTTGAGAGAAGGAGGCTGCATTGGTGATTCAGGGATTGTCAGATCCATGGGGTTATACCTCAGATTTGATTGCGAGACTTCTCCTAGGGGCTTGTGGCAGCCCGATTTATCTTCCTAGGGAGTTTCGGGCGTTTTGGAGGATTCCTTCATCTAGGATGAATTATTGGGCACTTCAGGGTTTCAGTAGGGTGCAAAATTGATTAGGGTTTCAACAGTTTGGAGGAGAGAGAATTGATATTTGAGCTTCATACTTTCGGGAGGGATTTCCCTTACCCCAATCTATCTTTTGGTGGAGTTTGGCATCATTTGGGGGTCTCCTTCAACTGGGCCGAAATCTTGGCCTTCTCATCCATCCAACAGAACGTGTCAGCAACTAGGGGGGTTAGACATAACCCTAGCTCTTTTGTATTTGGTCTTTCATCATATATTCAACCTTTGGAAGCTTATTTTGTATTGTCGGGAGTATTTTGTAGCAGCTCTTATCTTATATCTCAGAGCCATCTGATGTTATTCCAGATCTGCTTCTATATTTTACCAGGTTCTTACTTTTCATAATAAAAAGGTCAGATTTGTGCTTTGGAGTTCCATATCTTGTGTATTGCTTAGATATTGCATTGTATTGAGTATATCTTCATAAACTATGTTGAATGACTGAATATAACCTTAAGGCCGAAATTTGAGAGGCCAACCTACATACATAAACAACAAACAGTTAATTCAGTGGTTAGTTAGTGTTCCCAAGCAAAAATATTGTCTTGGGAACATTACAGTGGTATCAGAGCTCTGATCCTTCTATCTTGTGAGGATTAGTGCATGCAGAAATTTAGTGGTATTTATATGGGCCGAAGGAAGAAACAGACAAGTGAGACAGAAGCTGAAATGGAGGGTTTAGGTGATGACACTGAGCCACAGGGCTTGGTGTTGTTAGCACAGGAGTTCCATAAGTCCATTAACCAGACAAAAAGTACATTGGTCACCTACATACAGGAGAACCAGAAGACAAACCGTAGGGGGTAGGCCATAATATTTGAGACCTTGAGGAAGGTAGATGAAAACTAGACAAGGATTGCAACAATGTTGATGGAAATGAGTCACTAGGGGAAAGGTCCAGAGGCGTATGACAACAAGGAAGCGAGTGGATCTCATGGAGGAAACATGTACCATCCAGAGCATATTTCCTATCATCAATTTGAGGGGAGCCATGAAGGGGGAGCACCACATGGACAGACAGGTAGCAGTGCTACTCCTAGACCGTACTTGCCCACGTTTACAGATGAACTGACACAATGTGAACCCATAGATGACTTTGTTTAGCAGATGGCACAATGTACCGGGGAGTACAACAATTTGAGTATGACAGTTCAGAGGCAAATGACCCTAGATCAGTATTGTCAACTCAATTCAGAAGCAAACCTAGGACGAATCACAGGAGCAACTATGAGTTTGAGAGCAGGGTTGGGAAGATGGAGATCCCCTACTTCACTGGATTGGCCAAGATAATTGCACAGGTGTGGGTACAGAAACTAGACACGTACTTGTAGATTAACCCTATGAGGGAGATGAAGGCCATCGAGTTTTCCACCATGTACTTGGTTGTATCTGTTGAAATGTGTACACAATCCAATGGTAAGTAGAAAGAAGAGAACAAAAGTGAAATACATGCCACCTCATAATTCATGCACATTATATTAATGTACCTAGGGAGGATAATATGGAGTACCTAGTGAGGTACCTATTACCGCTCAAACTCTCACCTAGAGGCAACTCTCAGGCAAGCCACCCACTGTCACCCCGGTCGTCTTTCCCCACCCTTTAGCCTAAACAAAGGGATATCCTAGTCAAGGGGGGAAACCCTACAAGTCAATCCAAGCTAGTTCGTTGTGTAGGAAGGGGAGCCTTCATAACTTATATTTGAAAAAGATAGCTAGCAATTTTTTCCCAAATCATTCTCAATGTTTAAGACTAGTTGAAGCATGCAAGTTGTTTATCAAATCACTAAATGTAACAAGCCTTAAATCATATGTTACGTAGACAAGTGTGCCTACTTTATGCTAGAAAATAACAATGATATATGAGTACGTTATTATTTCTCATTCAAATCACTCATGTAACCAATAATTCCAAATGATATCAATAATTAACAATCACTCACCATTCAACATTCACCATATGAAGTCAAGAGAGAGTGTCACTCATCAAAATTATATTGCAAAGCTTAGATCATGATATATGTAACCATTAATTGAAAAGAGTGTTGGAAACTTAGAGATGCAATCTGATTTAACAAAAACTCACTTAGAGAGATTTGAAGTATGCCCTTCCAAAAAATTAGACACCAATTATTATGTGGAAAGTTTCTGAACCCGCTGCTGTTATATATATCAGAATTTAGGACATCAAGATAGATCAGATTTCATTCAAGAATATGTTGAAATGTCATCACACCATTAGGCTCCTTGAAAAGGGTGTAGATCATATTTCATTCAAGAATATGTTGAAATGTCATCACACCATTAGGCTCCTTGAAAAGGGCGCATAAGATGCAATGAAATTTAAAGAATGTTGATATGCGGAATCAAGTGCCAGGTACCACTGTCAAACATTATATTAACAATTATCCACCAGTCATAAACATATGATTGTATTCAACATCAATGAAATAGCAATCCATAACACAAATAGATGGAAAAGATCCAAACTTGAAAAATTTAATCATTCTAAAACTTGAAAAAGTTTTAGAATGATAAAGTGGATTGTTCATAGAGGTTAAGTGTTGAAACGTGTGCACATAAATGAATTAAGTGAGACATCAAGCTTAAAGGAGTGCCTAATATGTTATTATGGTTGATTTAGAAATGTTTTTCATACACATATTCATCATCAAATTAAGATCAATGCCATACACGTCAAACTTTTGCATCAAAGTGAATTTTTCCAAGTATAAAAAATCCATTTAAAACAATGAAAAAGGTTGAGATTACTTATGTCGTTTTGTTTAAAGACTAAGTCGTTCTACAAATGAAGCCATATATTTTCTAGAATGAGAATTCAAGACCATGAAAACATCCAAACATTGATCAAAATGTGAATATTTATACTGGGACATTGAATATGAAATCTAGTAAAGTAAAACACTCAATTCACAAAACCATAAGGCTAACAATATGATTAGATCATTCTCTTAGACATCAAAGTATCCCAATAGATAAGACATAGATTCATTAAGTTGAGGTGTTATAGATACAAAGAATGCTAAATGTTTCCTAGATGTAGAGGCTTATGCCACATCTTTGAAATCCTTGTCGATGTAGAGGCTTATGCCAAATCTTTGAAATCCTTGTCAATAAATAAATGAAAGCAAGCTCAAATAACCCTCATGCCATGTGTTTTCCAGCATTGATATAAACTCAAATAAAATATTTTAGATCAGGCACATTAGAGTTCATTCATGTTGATAGGTTAGATCCATTCAAAATATAGCAATCCTTAAACAAGATCTAAGCCAAGTTTCAACTAGTGGAATACTAACTTACTTATCTAATCTCCAATAGATATATTAACAAATGATTAGCACAAGTGAAGTCCAAATATAACTATATGTAGCAAATTTAGTTCCAAGACTTGGATCTTGCAATCTAATTTAAGATAAAAATCATGAAACCATTAGATTGTCAATATAAAAAAAAAAATGACAAAATCAAATAATTTTTTTTTGGGTTTTGGTTGAAGAAATAATTCAAGTAGACCGATGCATATAAATGGGCTATAGAGTCACTAGATCTACCTTATATGTGAATTTCTTGTCTTAATATGTCAATTTTGAAGGCACCAAGGAGAATTACCTTTCAAGTGTGGACTAGACAAGCTGTAAAACTTCAAGCATGGATGCAGGTGATGGTCCCTTAAGAATCCTCTCCCAAGTAATACAAGGTGAACTTTAAGTTTGGCCAAATACAAGAGGGAATAACCCTATGATTTCCTTACTCAGTGCAATGAATCAAGATATAGATTATCACAAGGAGTTGGGAAAGAAACCCGTACCTCAATCTCCTGCCCAATGGAGCATGGTTCCCTTCTTTGACCTTGCAGCAACTCCTTCCTCCAACATAACTAAAAATAACTAAAAGCCTTGAAATATACCCTTGAAACATACCTAAGGAAGATAGATACATAATATAGAAGAAAAAATAAGAAAGTCTCTTTCAATACTCTCCAACAAATGAAAAGTGAGGAGGCTCCCTCCTTATATAGATATAGAGTCTTTCAATACAATGAGTAAATAAAATTTGCTAGCATTAACCATGAGTTCAAGTAAATCCATGGGAAAATACCATGTGTGGCTACAAAACCACCCAAATAATCCTCAATAACATGAGTGGCCTCCTCAAAATGGTGAAAAACACAACTAGATACCACATATGTGGTCCAAGGGAGATAGAGTACAAGTGTGCCATTCATAAAATGTACCAACGACCTCCTCAAAGTGATGCATGGTCAACCAAATTCCAAGGAACAAGGGAACTTCTCCAACAAACCCAATGAAATGAGGGAGAAGGCATATCCAAGTGAGAATGTACCCAAATAGTGATGATGCCATGTTATACATGTGGGACATCCAAGGTGAGGATCCAATGAAGAGTGGCATGTGTGGTACACCCAAAAGATAAGTTCTCCTTAATAAAATAATCAAATGAGTGATAACCAACACACCAATTTCCTATAACTATTGTAACCACCTGTGATCCAATGTAACCACCCTCAACAACCTAAATAACCCCCAGATGTGGGTAAATGAAAAAAAATAAGAGCCTCACATGGGAGTAATATTCCAACTAGGAAAGGGAGCTATCTTAGAATAATCAATGTGGAAACTATGATAATGTGGCATCCCCATCATATCCCAATGGACTATCATGGATCCAAAAGTGGTGACATGTACAAATATGGCCAAATACAAGTACACAAATCCCAATGAAGTGTCACAAATATTGAGGCATGGTACACATATCTCAATGCAAGGTGCCCACTTATAATGGCAGGTCCAACTTCTTTGCAAGTCATTAGGTGTTGAAAACATAGTGATTTCCTCTAGCACAACATATCATAAGTTAATTTTTAATTTTTTCCTAAGTGTTACCATGGGAGAACAACCTTATCCTTTATACACGTGACAAATCCTAAGACAAGGAGTATTCCATAAGTTAGTAATTAAAAGGTAGGAAATGTGATGAGTAACTTATGAAAGGGGAATGGAAAAAATTCATGTGATGACCCTTAAAGTCATGTAATATGTTGTATAGGTCATATAATTTGTTCAACTAGCCTTCATGAGCTAGGATTTAATATGGAAGCCTTTAAGAGGGAGATTTAGCCTTGAGTTACTATTTCCTCAACACTGTTTCTTCCTACCCATTTATTTTCCTTTTTTGTTTGGGTCCTACCCTCCCTAACCCCTAAGTAGATAGACTGCTATGTATTTCTATGTATGGAGACC
Organism: Picea glauca; assembly: GCA_000966675.3. NCBI lineage: Eukaryota > Viridiplantae > Streptophyta > Pinopsida > Pinales > Pinaceae > Picea > Picea glauca. The sequence continues at coordinate 508,294 of JZKD02S1729070.1, forward strand.
ATCATTAGTAAATAAGGCCTATGTAGTAGTTTGAACACAATTGTTGTAATAAGGCTTACTAGAAGGTTCCTCCTATGATAAATATCCTTCTCTAGAATGTTCTTCGGGGATAGAAAGTACTATATAAAGATGTAGAAGCACTGTAAAAGGTGTCTTGGAAATCATTTTTCATTTGAGATCTACTTTATTAGAGGTTTCCCCCTCGAAGAGGTAAGTGAACATTGCTCCCATATCAATAAAGGCATAATATATTGGTTCATATTGTCCATTGTGTATGCAATTCTATTTCTTTATGCAATATATTTGACTGATATCTATGATTTATTCTTTGAATATTTGTATTTGGTACATCACAAGTGGTATCCGATCTCTTTCTTGGCACAATTTTTAGAGTAATATTTTTAGGCTAGGGATGTGTTCTAGCATCTATAAATAACATAGAAATCTATCATTAAGTGGGCAAGCCCGTACTTTGGTAAGTATACACAGGAAATACAAGAGGTTTCACCTAGCTGGGAAGTATACACAAGAAATACAAGAGGTTTCACCTAGCTGGGAAGTATACACGGGAAATACAAGAGGTTTCACCTAGCTGGAAATGCTTGTAGCCCCTGTTGGTACCCCTTTGCATAGTAACACATTAGACAACACCTATATACATAATTCACTTCCACTTACCCTCGGGTATATCAAAATTCATGTAGGTGTCATGAAACTAGCTTTAGATTAGCCACTCAACCACCTAACTTCTATAGTGGCATTGAGAATAACACTTGGGAACATTACTCTCTCGTACCTAAGTCTAATTGATTTTAGGTTACGCGTTCTTTTTCTTATGGTTTTTTATTAGGAAAGGAAACAAATGAAACCTCAATGATGTTTTAGACTCTTCACCAATTTTCAAAGAAGAGAAAATATGTTCGCAAATTATGTAACTTTTTCTTTCAATGAACTCTAGCTAAGGAAGGGAAGAGAAACTTTTCCTTTTCAATTTTCAAAATCAACAAGATAACCTCATAGTCATGCAAAAACCATACAATACAAGCCAAAACAATGAATATGATCCTTCAATGCAAAAAACACCAATGTAATTTCTTGCAAATCACCCAAAAGCTATACCCTATCCTTTTTTTGTGTGTGTGTGTTTTTTTAATGAAAAATTATTTAATATAAGAGACTGAAAATGAAGATCAAAACAACATACAACAATCATGGGTCTTGTGATATTAATAGTAATTCCTCGTGACACACTCCAATGTCTACACATGATCAAAAACCCAAAACTTGAAGGAAAGATCTAGCAATGAAACACCTTTAAACAAACGAAAACTGGATGCAAAAGGGACAAAGACACACTACCAGATCTGAAAATATTTGTTGGGGACACTGCCCAGATTACCACTCACTAGGTAGCTAGCTCACTAAAACAAGCAACCCAACAAACACACTCAAGAACCCTCAAAATCACTTCACACTCAAAACAACAAAGAATCGGCTTGCATAGGGATAAGATCTATGCTATCATACGTCTAACAGGCTTCTAAGTCTAGGAAAAGTTCATATATGATGAAGGAAAAAAAAATGAAAAGCGGTCACCTACAGGGGTGGTCGTGACCCAACAAGTATGCAACTAGCAACTATATGTAGGCGGTTGAGGCCTAACATTTATGCAACCCACCACTGGTCGCTCTGGCGTGAACTAGCCATTCGTGATCGTCTACAAAAATGAGGAAAAAGGCTAAGATATGGCCTAGGTCTAACATATCTGACAGATCTAGTCTCCGAGGGAGTGACATGGAAGATAATAAACTGCAGAAAAGTTTCAGAGGGTTGAAAATCAAGGAGAAATTTTAACAAGAGAAGAATCAAAGATCCTTCCCCAATGGAGTCAGTAATTGTATCATGAATAAATCTAGCCTACAGATAAGTCAGATGTCCCTTGGACCCACCCTTTGTCCAAGATAGAAAGTGAGTGTAGATAGATACAGGGTTTCCCTAGATCTAAACAAATTGATTCCTTTCAGACTAGAAGAGAGATAATGACATACCTATTTAACGTTGATTGTCCTCATATATCATGGCTGATGTAGCTCTCGAGATCCAGCTTCAACTCCTGCGATCTTCTTCTTGCACACAAGTGACAAGCGAAGACTAATAAAAAAATTCTCCAAGTGTTAGGAAATAACAATTTTATTCTATATCTAATCTGATCTAAAGGAGAGAGAAGATCTATCATTTACAACTAAATACAACAACATAGAGAGGGGAAAACACATAGATCTATATTAATGAAAAGAGAAATACATCAATCACATAAGCATACACTGAGTCATGCAAGAGATGCTCCTTTGGGCCTTGCTCTTTCTCCTCCTCAACCCTCACTCAAGAAAGGAAAACACGATCTGAAGGCTAAAATCCATGGAGAAGCTCCTCTGAATGTTCAACAACATATACCTGTAAAATGATTCTTCCTTCTCTTTCCCATGGTATACCTTCCTTTTATCAATTAGTGGAGGAGGCTAGGAGAGGCTTATAGATCTCTAGAATTTAGTGAAATCTACTGGATTAAGAGTTCCCAAGCTCCTATCACGAGATAACCAACTTAGCTAGTGTTGATCTCCTTGGAAATCACCAACTCTAGAAGGATATAGAGGTAGTCGTGGGCCAACAATAATGTATCTGCCAACCAGTCATGGGTTGTGAAGCAATTCATCATCGACATGTTTCACCCTATTAGTGGAATCAGTAGTAACAATCCTCAAAAATAACTAAAACCGAGGCAGAAGAGTGTGTCTTAGCATAATATCATCAATATGTCCTTCACAAGACCCTAGGGTGGAAAATAAGGCTATAACACCTAGCCTAGCTTAGCCTATTATAGCCTATCCTACTCTACTCTAGGCTAACCTACTCTATCCCAACCTACCCTACACTACCCTACCCAACTCTATCCTAATGTAGCCTACTTTAGCCTAACCTAATCTAGCCTACTCTAACCTACTCTAGCTAACTCTAGCCCAACATACTCTAGCATGCTCTAGCCTAGCCCAGTCTAGTCTTTCCTACAATAGCCTACTCTTTCCTAGCCTACATTAACCTAGCATACTCTATCCTTGCAAACTCTAGCCTACTCTAGCCTAACCTACTCTAACCTAGCTTACTCTAGTCTATCCTAGTCTAGGCTAGCTTACTCTAGCTTAGCCTACTTGTAATGTTCCTGACTTGGCTAGTCTGGGAAACGCTGCTAATGTGTGTGTAGGATCAAAGGCTTACAACATATAAATGATCATACAAATAACAAACGCGACAAAGGACTGCAAGTTTGTATTATGATATCTTTGTGGATTACAAAATGGCCGAATGCAGTTGAATAACTGACAATACTCGACTAGATCAACATACAAAGGATCTTAGCTGGAAAATAAGCAACTGCGGCTGAATAAAATAACAACACTCGGCTAGATCAAAAGACAAAAGGATCTTAGTCGAAATACAAGTAAGCAACTAAAAGATGATACTTGGAATATGGGAGCACTGCGGAATCAATAAAGAAAGATGGAAGACCTGGATGATATTCCCGGTGACTAGGGTCTTTCAACACCGAAATCAGCCAACTGGTGTCTTCCTCCTAGAATACACTGAACTATCTCTGATGAGATGCGCCTTTTCTCCTCAATGACAAGTCATAATCTGCATAATGATGAATTTGGTCGCTGACCCTTCCTTTATAGCTTTCCAAAACCCTAAATCATGCTGAAACCCTAAATCACTGTTGAAACCC
>JZKD02S1729070.1:518516-530110 GCA_000966675.3 Picea glauca
GCTTACTATATCCTAGCCTACTCTAGCCTAATTTAGTCTATTCTAGCCTTGTATAATTTAGCCTAACCTAACATATTCTAGCATGGTGCAGCCTAGCCTACTCTAGCCTAACATAATCTACCCTACTCTAGCTCAGTGTATTCTAGCATACTCTAGACTAGCCTAGCCTACTATAGTCAAGCCTACTTTAACATACACTAGCATAGCTTAATCTTTCCTAGCCTACACTAGCATACCCTGGCCCTGCCTACTCTAACCAAGCCTAGCATACTTTTGCCAGGCCTACTCTAGCTTAGCCTACCCTATCCTACTCTAGCTTATCCTACCCTAGCGTACACTAACCTACACTAGCCTATTTTACTTTAGACTAGCCTAGTCTACTCTAGCCTATACTATCCTATCCTACTCTAGCCTGGCCTACTCTAACTTATCCTATCATAGCCTACACTACTTTAGCCTAGCCTAACGTATCCTACTTTAGCCTAGCCTAACATATCCTACTCTAGCCTACACTATTCTAGCCAACTCTAACCTATCCTAGCTTACTCTAGCCTATCCTAGCCTAATCTAGCATAGTTTAACCTACCCTACTCTAGCTTAGTCATGTCTACCATAGATTGAACTAGCCTAGCTTATCCTACTCTAGACTAGCCTAGCTTGACCTAACCTAACTTAGCCTACTCTAGCCTAGTCTTGTCTATTCTAGCTTAGCCTACTCTAACCTAGGCTAGCCTACTCTATCCTACTCCACCCTAGCCTATCCTATTCTAACAATCTAGCCTAGCCTAGCCTGCTCTAAAAAAACCTACTCTAGATTACCCTAGTCTAGCCTAGGCTACCCTACTTTATCCTTCTATAACGTACTCTAACCTAGCTTATTCTAGTCTATTCTAGCATAGACTACTATAACCTGCTCTAGCCTAGCCTAGCCTAATCTAGTATAACCTACTCTAGCCTAGCCTAGTCTAGCATTGGCTAGTCTAGCCTAACCTACTCTAGCCTACTCTAACCCAATGCACTCTAATATACTCTACTCTAGCCTACCCTAATCCACCCTACCTTAGCCTAACTTAGCCTACTATAGCTTAGCCTTGTCTGCTCTATATTAGCCTACTCTACCATAGCCTAAACTAGCCTACCCCAACAGTCTAACCTAGCCTAGCCTACCCCAACAGTTTAGCCTACTCTAGCACAACCTACTCTAGCTTAGTCTAGTCTATTCTACCCTACCCTACTTTATCATGCTATAGTCTACTCTAGCCTAGCCTACTCTAGCTTAGACTACTCTAGCCTAGCCTAGTCTAATATAGTCTACTCTAGCCCAACACACTCTATCATACTCTACTCTAGCCTACTCTAACCTACCTTAGTCTAGCCTACTTTAGCTTAGTCTACTGTATCCTAGACTAGCCTATGGTACACTCTAGATTACTTTGTGCTAGTTTAGTCTACTCTAGCCTAGCCTACTCTAGACTAGCTTAGCCTATCCTACTCTAGCCTAGCCTAGCCTATTCTACTATATCATACCCTAACCTAGCTTAGCCTAGCCTAACCTAACTTAGACTAACCTAACTTAGACTAACCTAGCCTAGTTTAGCTTACTCTAACTTAGCCTTGCCAAGCCAAGCCTAGCCTAGCCTAACCAAGCCTACTCAAGCCTATTTTATCTTAGCATAACCTAACCTAGATAGCCAAGCTTACCCAAGCCTAGCCTAGCTTACTTTAGCCTAGCCTACTCTACCCTACCCTACCCTACTCTACCCTACTTTAGCCTAGCCTAGCCTAACCTACTCTAGCCTACTTTAGCCTAGCTTACTCTATCACACTCCATTCTACTCTACCCTAGCCTACTCTAGCCTAGTATAGTCTAGCCTACTCTATCTTAATCTAGCCTAATGTACTCTAGCATACTCCAGCCTACTCTAGATTAACCTACTCTAGCCTACCCTAGCCCACTTTAGCCTAGCCTACTATAGCCTCACCTAGCCTAGCTTACACCAACCTACTCTAGCCTAGCCTAGCCGACTGTAGCCTAACATAGCCAACCCTAGCCTAGACTAACTTAGCGTACTCTAGTCTAGCCCAACTTAGACTAAACTAGCCCAGCCTAGCCTTCTCTAGCTTAGCTTACTCTAGCCTAGCCTTGTCTACTCTAGATTAGCCTACTCTAGCTGAGTCTACTCTAGCCTAGACTAGCCTAGCGTACACTCTAGCTTACCCTGTGCTACTTTAGCCTACTCTAGACTATCTTAGCCTAGCCTAGCCTATTCTATTGTACCGTACCCTAACCTAGCTTAGCCTAGCCTAACCTAATTTAGCCTAGCCTAGCCTAGCCTAACCAAGCCTACTCAAGCCTATCTTAGCTTAGCATAACCTAACCTAGATAGTCAAGATTACCCAAGCCTACCTAAGCCTAGCCTATCTACTTTAGCCTAGCCCAGCCTACCCTACTTTACCCTAGCTTACTCTATCCCACTCCAGTCTACTCTACCCTAGCCTAGTCTAGCCTAGTATAGTCTAGCCTACTCTATCTTAATCTAGCCTAGTGTACTCTATCATACTCTAGCCTACTTTAGCCCGGCTTACTATAGCTTAGCCTACCCTAACCCATTTTAGCCTAGCCTATTATAGCCTTACCTAGCCTAACCTTGCCTACACCAACCTACACTAGCCTAGCCTAACCTAGCCAAGCCTATCCTAGCCTATCCTACTCTAGCCTAACCTTGCTTACCCTACCCCAGCCTAACCTTGCTTACCCTACCCTACCCTAGCCTAACTTAGCCTACTCTAGTCTAGCCCAACTTAGCCCAACCTAGCCTGCTCTAGCTTAGCTTACTCTAGCCTAGCCTTGTCTACTCTAGATTAGCCTACTCTATCGTAGCATAACGTAACCTACCTAGCCTAGCCTAGCTTACTATAGAACAACCTAATCTAGCTTAGCCTAGTCTAGTCTAGCCTAGCTTACTATAGAACAACCTACTCTAGCTTAGCCTAGTCTAGCGTAGCCTAACCTACCCTACCCTACTTTATCCTACTCTAGCCTAGACTAGCCCAGACTAGCCTACTCTAGCCTACTTTAGCCTACTCTAACCTAGCCTACTCTAACCTAGCTTACTCTAGCCTGACCTACACTAGCATAGTCTATTCTAGCCTAGCCTAGCCTAACCTAGCCTAGCCTAGCTTAGCTTAGCCTAGGCTACTCTAACCTTGCTTAGCCTAGCCTATCTTATTCTAGCTTGGCCTAATCTAGACTAGCCTAACCTACTCTATCTTAGCCTACTCTAGCTTAGCCTAACCTACTCTAGCCTAGCCTAGCCTATTGTAGCCTATTCTAGTCTAGTTTATGCTACTCTAGCCTACTCTAGGTGCTCTATCATAACTTATTCTAGCCTAGTCTATATTAGCTTGACCTACTCTAGGCTAGCCTAGCCTACTCTAGGCTTCCCTAGCATAGAATAGACTACTCTAACCTAGCATAGCCTAGCCTACTCTAGCCTATAAAATATTGTTAACAAATTAATAAAATATGATTATTAAAAAAACAAATTAAACTAAACTATACTAATAAAAAAACTTAATTTAAAAAAGGTCATCTAAAGTTAAACTAAACTACACTAATTTAAAAAAAAATTATACTAAACTACATTAATAGAATCTAAAAACATACTGTAATATTTTAAGAGAGATAGTTTACGAAGTACATTAATAGAGAAATTAGGTTATGAAGTTACAACAAAATCATATCTTAACTATATAAACTATAAAATATTATGAGTAAAATCACATTTTAAGTCTGATGTGATCAGGCGATGGAAAAAGCACAGAATTATCAGTCAAAAGTGTATACAATGCTCTCATGTCTACGCAATTTATCCCAATGAAGCTTGGCTAGCAAAGAAATTTATGGAAGTGGCGACTTCCTCTGAAGGTAAACTGTTTCTTTTGGCTTGCTACACATTGTAAAATTCTAACTTGGGACATGTTACAACAGAAAAGGAAAGCTGGGCCAAGTAGATGTTGTCTGTGTGGAATCATGGCAGAAAACATTAAGCATTTATTCATTGAGTGCGTCTTCACTCGATCGGTTTGGGAAAAGAGTGCTTTGTTGCTCAAATGTAATCTCAAGTGGGACGGACTGACTCTTATGGATTGTATGGACGCTTGGGTGCTGAATAAACAACTTCCAAAAAGACTATCGATCTTAACCTGTTAGTTTATCTGGGAAGAGAGAAACAGGACATTGTTTGATGACTTGCATCCCAATGATTGGGCTGTCACCTATAAGATACTAAAGACCCTGCATATTTATTCTCCAGTCAACATTAATAAGGGACTAAGATTGAGTTCAATAATAAGGATGATTGGTTATGCAATAGCCTTCTTTGATGGTGTTGCATTAGTAGGAGGCTTCAACTGTGGAGTGGGGGGAGCTATATAATGCCCAAACTCTCAGACTTACTGTTGATTTTTTAACTGTGGTGACGGAACTGACACAAAAGACAAGATATTAGGAGCGTGGGCCACGCTAACTATTTCAAAGTTGCTAAATCTTCAATATATTCAGGTATTGGAGGATTCCAAAGTTGTCATTCATTGGCTTAAACAGAAAGAGAATCTACAAACTATCAGTACTGAAGGTTGGAAAAGCAGAATAAAAGAATTGATTCCCTCTTTCAAAGGCATACATTTTCATTACATTTTCCGAGAAGCGAATGGAGAGGCTGATCATCTATCCAAACAAGCCCTCACGACTCCTAAAGGAAGGATTTCCTATTACACTTAGGATGGCGAAAAGGCTGGTCCTACTTTCCAAGTGGATGTCTTTTAATTTCTCCTCTCGCTTCTCCTCGATTGGTATTTTCGATTGTCGTCATTCCTTTTTTAGAATATAAAAGTCCTAGGGCAGATATTTCCCTAGAATCAGTTTTTTGTTATATTCGGATATTTTTATCTTTCACCTCTTGTTAAGGTCTGCTTGGGCAATTTAGCTATATGATTTACCAATCTCCTTGCTGGAATTGGCTTTTGTTATTAGTGGACTATTCAGTTTCAAAGTGTTTCTTTTCTGAAGATATTATAAAAAATTATATTAATATAATTTTCTGGGAGAATTTTCATTTGGAAAAAAGAGAGATAGTACATTAATAGAGAAATTAGGGTATGAAGTTACACAGAACTGCATATTTAATAAGCAGAAACACATAAACTCAAACTACATCACATGACAGTACACTAATGGGGTAAAACTAGATTACAACGGCATGAAGAAACTACATTATGGAACAAGGAAACTAAATTTATATTGGATTGGATTGCCAGTAGACGGAGTAGCGATTGAATTGTTGAAGTGGGTACACTAAATCAAACTCCTTTAATGGAGAAAGGAAAATAAAACTACATTCATGGGGAAATGAAACTAGATAATAATTAACCTTAATAATTCATGGGAAAATGAAACTAGACACACAAGCAGGGTAAATTTAATAATTAAAGACTGGTTCAACTAGACTAAATGAAATGGAGAAACTACAGAATGGATAAACTAAATTTATGTTGTGGTATGACATGGATGGATGGATTCTCTTCCTATCGTTACTGAATCGGATGGTTGAAGAAATTGTGGAAAGGAAAGGACTAGGGTTTGTCTCCGAGGGAAGAAAGAACGCTGAAATAAATGGGATGGTTGAAGAAATTATCAAAGGACTAACAGAAAAAATGTCGGACATGGGATTGGAGAAATCAACAAAAATAAAGATGGCATGGGACAACTGAAATGAAAGGACTACGGATGGAGAGGAAATGTACCTTGAATTGAAGCCCTACAATTATTGGGAGAGAGCGTTGATTAATATTTTCAAATGGAGGTTATGATCCATAAAAGAATCGAACCAAACCCTAGAATAATTTTGATAGAATGAAAGTAAGATCATGCATGAGATTTGAGATGGACAAATGTACATTAAAATTGCTGAAATCAATTAAAAAAAAACTAGTGTGTGTGTGAGCAGAGAAGAACAGAGGGCAAAGGAAATAATAGTAAAATATACCTAGAATATAAATAAGCCATCATTGAGAGAGAGTCGTAACCTTGAGCAGCTCAACTACCCTTCCTTCCTTTGAAGATGTTTTCTTGAACATAGGATGATCCAAATCCAATTGTTGCCTCCTCTATCACATATCACATACACACATGACATGAGCATGCATAGGCATAGGTTTAAGCTCAGGCACATGCATAGGTGCAAACTGAGACGTCCGACCTCATAGATAGAGAGGGAGGAAGAAGTAAATGTGAAATTTCTGTAATATTTTGATAATATATATACTTCCTTTCAACGGATACATTGGCCTCCCCTCTATCGCGCAACCGTTTAACAGATAACATATGAGACAAAGACAAATTCCCTCTCTCATCGACAAATGATGGAAACATATAACAGATGAGACAAAGACAAGTTCACTCTCTCGTCGACAACTGATGGAAAATTTCAAAATTGGTCCACCGCACCGCACCCCACCCAAAAAGCCGGTAAAACCAAAAAGCGCTCTCATGCTTTTTTCTATGCTTTTTAGTTTTTCAATTGTTTTGGATTCCTGCCTTTTTGCGATGCTTTTTAGTTTTTTTTGGATTCCTGCTTTTTGCGATGCCTTTTAGTTTTTCACTTATTTTGGATTCTTGCTTTTTGCAATGTATATATTAGCCCCGATTTATCATAAATTTTGGAGCTCTTCGAATTCTCTTTTGAATTTGTACAAAGTATGATGGAGGTGGTGGTGGTTTTCATAAATCAATTCTAAGTGCAGAAGAAGCTCCTAAGCATCTTCTTTCGCTGTCAGATCTGGATGTTGTATTCCTTGCAGCATTAGGCCTTTATAATTCGCATCTAGCTTTCATTGTTGTTTTGAATTCCCAGCGTGATCCAAAATATTTTTCTTTTTTGCAAGAGCTTGAACACGTCTCCTCATGTTATGGCTTATACCATAGATTGCACATTGCACAGGTACGAGAGTGCCCTCAAAAACAATTTCTGCAGTAGGAGATTCTTATTCCAATATTTATTTTATGCTTTCGATACCTCTGGGGAAGAGGAGATATATGCTATTGCCTTTAAATGAATACTCTTTGTGACATGATGCTCTAAAATTACGTGGAATTTTTTCTTGTTCAGAAAAGATTACATGGATTTCTAATCATCGACATGATTGTTAAACCAGGGTATACATGTTAGTTTCTTGTCTCGTCTTGCAAATGATTTCGAGCAAGGTTATATTTGCAAAGTTACGTCTTCTTGATGTAGACATTTTGGCTTGTGAGCTTTGTTTTCTGTTGTCCAAGTGCTGTGTTTGCCCGTAGAGGTTTGAAATGGAGATTGCTTATTCATCTCTGGATTGGTTATTGACTGTTCATTTAATAAAAGGAAATGGAGAGAGAGTAAAAGAGGGAGTCACCTGTCTGAATGAATCTATCATAGCATCTTCAGCAACTGGTTTATTTTACTACTGTCTTCATTCTTGAATCGTTTCTCAATATTAATAAGGGCCACTGCTGATATGGATTCTATTCTTCTTGTTGTCAACTATTATGTCTCATGTTGGGTTGTACTTTAGTTTTTCAACAACTAGCTACATTGAAGGATTCTATGAGTTGTATGCGAGTAACTATTTTCTATTCTATTTTTTTCCTATTTTCAGAATTACATATAACACTGGGTGTGAATCTGGTATCTAGGAACTAAGCTCATGAATATATTATCTTGCAGGATTGTTTGTTTTTATTCTCATTATCACACTCCCAAATTTTTATAGTGAGGGGCCAATGGCATCAAACAGGAATGCAAAGACATTTTAAAAGAACTTCCTAGGGTTAATGGGTGAAAGTCGTTATTGATGACTAACAGAGTAGCATTGTTGACATCTTGGTAAGAGATTGCATTCCTTTTTAGGTTTTACCGTCTTGGATCCTATGGGCAATGGAAAGCACACTATTAACTGGTGTCTAGAGGGTTAGTGTTATATGTGGCAGCATGTTTTACTAGAATTTCAAGACAACCTTTTGTTTCAGAAGAAAACAAACAGGATAGTGCAATATAAGGAATAGGGGAAGTGCAGTTTAAGACAATTATTGAGTTTTCAAAGATGTATTTACTCCCTTGATCAAGATAGTGTCAACTGTACTCTAGTTATAAGTTTAGGGAGGAAGTTCTTCATCCTTTTGGCCATATTTTAAGCTGTAATTTGACAACATGCATTAGAGAATTATCTCTTGATCCCCTACTTGGATAGCGAGCTTTGATGTTACTGTGTTAGCATTATGAATGTTTTCTTTTGAATTGTATATGACATCTTACTACTTGTCGTCAAGTTTGGGCTAATAGGGCGCTAGGGGACTTTGAAGTACTATATGACTTACTATGACGTTTTTGCTGAGTTCGGATATATTATTCTCAGGTGGTTCGAAAGATTCACAATTTCACAGTGATGTCATCTAGACTCAGGATTTATTTCTACTATTTTTAAGTGAAAATGTATAAACTTCTAGGAGATGGAGATAACCATCATAAACAATGTAATTAGTATGTTTGGGATTACATCTCGATTTTTTAGCATGGCAGTTTTCCAAGGTTTGGTATAAAGTTAAGAGAGAATGATTTTGTTTTACTGTTGCATAAACTCACTGATGATTATGATGGTTGAAAATATCCTTACTTAGTTTTGAGGGTAAAATTTTGCTCAGTTATTTTCTTTTGATCTGGGATTAAGACAAGTCTATGCTAGTTTAGTGTTCAGATGGGCTATACCCTTTGCAGATGTCGTTCATACCAACTTTGAAAAATTGTGGTTTCTTTTTTACCTCTCTAATCTCTGTGCATGCATTGGCTTGGCAAGTGGAAACTCTATTTTGGGTTTTGTCATTGATCTTGATGAAAAACATCAATGGCCCAACCTTGTTTGTAAAGTGATCCACTCAGTAATGGTATTGATCAGTTTTGATCACTAATGGTATTCATCAGTTTTGCTGCAAAATTTTTAAATATGCTAAGTTGGGTAGGTCTTCATGACACCAGGACTAATTGGAGCACATTTGTTAATGTATGGCCTCCTTAAATAAAATGGAGCATTTTTAGGTCTTCTTTGGCCAACATGGGACCTTAGTATTTAGCTTCTCAAATACAAAGGTTGTTGCTGGCCTATCATATCTTTACATTAAGGAGGTAGTTATGTATATAGCTTCATCTCAGATTTACCCTCATTTTGTAGGAAATCAAATTTCAAACACATAGTTACCAAGTTTGAGTTTGAATTCGAATTCAGTATGATATCGAAAAAATTTGGATTAAAAAATTGGTGAGGAAACAGTGTGGTAGTAAACATCCTAGTTATAAAAATGCAAATTTTTAAAAATTCAAAAATTCAACCAAGATTTTCTAGTATTAGGAAAATATTTAGTTATTTACTTGTAGGTCTTGGTTTTATTAGGGCTTGAGAGCGGCGGATTATTGGTGGATTTGCTAATTTTATCCATGCATTGGTAGCAATATAACAGGTTGACACGATTGGCTTGGGTGGGAGTCACGACGAGCTTGGGAGGGAAATGAGAACAGGGAAATTGGGGTTATTTCATTTGGCAGTGTAAAAGAGTGTTTACTTGCATTGATGTCAAATGCTGTGGGCCGAACTAAATTTGATTTACCCCTCATTTTTCAGGTTCATGTGTTTAAACACATAGTTATCAAGTTCAAACTCAAATTTGGTATGATATGGAAAAAAATCGGATCAAAATAATCCGGTATGGAAAAAATTCAGCAGTATACATTTGAGTGATAAAAAAATGTGAAATTTTAAAGTTTTAGAAATTAAAAAAATTAACCTAGATTTTTGAACATCCGGTTAATATTTAGTCATTTACATGGAGGTCTTGGTTTGTTTGGTGGATTGTTGGTGGGTTTGCTAAATTTTATCCTTGGATTTGTAGCAATATAGTGGATTGACATGACAAGCCTGGGTTGGAGTCACAACAGGCTTGGGCGGGAATTGTGAAGATGTGAACTGGGGTTATTTCATTGGGCAATGTGAAATGTTGTTTAGTTAAACTGATGTCAAATGCAGTTGATGGAACTAAGTTTGATTTACCCTCATTTTTTAGGTATTAACACAGTTACCAAGTTCGAATTAGAATTCGGATTCAGTACAATATGAAAAAAATTAGGATAAAATAAAATTAGTATGGAAAAACTTGGTAGGTGTACATCTCAATGATAAAAATTCCAATTTTTAAATTCTTTTAGAAATTCAAAAATTTCATCATAGATTTTCAAGGATTAGGTAAATATTTAGTCAGTTACTTGTAGGCCTTTGTTCGGTTACGACTTGAGAGTGGCGGATTTGCTAAATGTTATCCTTGAGGCTTGAATTGGTACCAATAGAGCAGTTTGACACGGCAGGCTTGGGTTGGAGTCATGACAGGGATGGGTGGGAATTTAGAAGAGCAGAATGGGGGTTATTTCATCTGGCAGTGTGAAATGATGTTTACTTGAACCGGTTAATTGCAGTTGACCAAACTAAAATAGATTTGAATCGAATAATTTGGCTGTACCAAATTATTGTTGAATTGAATTTTTTGGCCCTATTCGGTGGAAATTGGTAACTATGTTCAGACATAGATACAATAGGTTAGGATATTATTCAAGCAGGTCTGGATGCTAAAATCATCAGTCTCGTGCTTACAGATTTTCATTCTAGTGGCCATGTATTTCCTCAGATGTCTAATTTTTTATTGTGTTATTCGTGAAAGAACTAGAGGTCAATATTTATTTTATACTTTAGATACTTTTGGGGAAGATGAGTTCTATTCATTGTGACATAATGCTTTTGTGGTGAAGTTTTTATTGTTCAGAAAATTTTGCCCCGAGTTTCTAATCCTAGGCATTATTTTTAAGCTTGGGTATAGGTGGGTATAGGTGCTAGTGGCTTGTCTAGTCTTGCAAATGATTCCGAGCAAGATTATATTTGCAAAGTGACAATTTCTTGATGTGGACACTTTGGCTTGTGAACTCTATTTTCTATTGTTCGAGTACTGGGTTTGCCCCTCCCAGAGGATTGGAATGGAGCTCCTGATTTTTGGGGAAGGGGATTATTTATTCATCGTTGGGTTGCTTATTGACTGTTCATTTAACAAAAGGAATTGAAACTATCCTGGTTGTTGAGATGGTCTTTGAATTCTGTGAAAAGATAGACAAATGACAAAAGCCTGACAGTTGGATCTAGAGCAAATTCCTCCGCTAGGCTTATCCAACATGACAGTGTGTGATGGTTTTAATGGCTTTTATTAACTTTTTTTTAACTTATGAGTGGCATGGAAAGGCTACGAATTTTGGCTCAAATTTGGCATCATAAGATGTTCTCTACAATGGACAAATTAGGTACTGTAAATGTTTTTTTTTAATTGTTTGATATTTTAGGTGAACTGTTGGAAATGGAAAGCCTCTTTACAGTCCATTGGACTATAGATTGTTATGTATTACAAGCTCTAGTAGCACCAAATGTGAAAGAACAATTTCCTTTGGTAAACTATCCAATTAAAATGCTCTCTCTAG
>JZKD02S1729070.1:566976-594934 GCA_000966675.3 Picea glauca
CAGCACCAACTGGATGGAAGCACCAACTTCCAGTTACACAGGCTCCAACCTGTATAACAGAGAACACTTGTTCTCCCTAGCACCACCCTGCCACCCTGGTTTCTCTGGATGCAACAGATGGAAGCTACAACTCCCTGTGTTCAAGCACCCACTTGAACCTATGAGGACAAAAGTCCTCCCAAGCACCTCCCAAGCACCCTAGAATATCAAAATAATGAATACACAGACAATTTCTCAGATAAATCAATTCTTACCTTCCTTTCTCTGTTCTGTAAGTCTGATCTGTTCTGCTATTCTGCTCTTCGTTTTCTCTTCCTCTGCTATTCTTCTCTGCGTTCCATTTCACTCTTCACATCTGCTTCCTTTTCTACCATGCATACTCTCCAGTATTCTACCTTAATGTTTCCCTCATTTCCTCCTCAGAACAGCTACACAAACACAATCTGTTTCGTCTGCTTTTATACACACAGGCACAACATTTCAACTTCCCAACTCCTTGGGCAAAATGATGACAACTGGCCAGCAAACCGAAACACCAACTGATCGACAACTAATGTGCGATCATGAGTCCGTTTTACTAACGGATTTGTAACTAAAAGTGTTAAGTGTGTGTGGAAGAACAGTAACCCTCCGATCAATTCAAGCTTTAACCGCATCGTTGGATAATCTATATTATTCTTTCCTTTTAAATCGGATTTCGGCATTTCTTATGATGCTGAGCCAAAGCGGCTCTTTAGATTCCTCCAATGAAATCCCTCTGCAAATGCCCAATCCACGGGTCCTGTTAACCTTCAAGGCGTTCTACACTTAACCGTGGTTTTCCCCAACTTGATATCGGGGTTCGGGATTTCATACTTTACGCTGTCGAGAGTCAATGTCCACTCGAATCCCCGATTTCCGATGAGCTCCTTTTCTCCACGCGTTGGCCCTCCTGGCTTAGCTCCGGGTCCACATGACCATTACCCCACGACCGTGGCCTTACCTCTTATCGTGGCTCCTCCTATCGAAATTTTTGCACTTGCGATGTCAAAAATCACAAGTCCTCTGGACTCGTGATTCTTCGATCGTCGATGGCTCCTTTCATACGCTAGCCCTCCTGAGCTTAGCTCCCGATCAATGTGACCGTCACTCCGTAACCACAACCTTACCCCGTCGGGGCTACGGGGTTTGTGATTCCTTAATTCATACACCCACGGAATTCCCGATCGTCCAAATCCCGACACTACGTTACGCTGACAGCTGGCCCCCACTGACTCCTGGGTGGCCCACACGCTATAAGACTTATCGGGAAATTGCGTATCGCGATTTTGCGATGTCTGATGTTCAATGTTCTTGTCAATACCAAAACCCGATCCCCGAAATTCCGTATAGAAAATAGATCAACGATCCAGATTATATTTAGATTTGACAGTTACTATTACGTCGGGAATTCACTCATCGTGAAATCGGAATTCCCGTTGTCAAGTGACTTTGTCATTTCAAAGTCCTGATCCCTGATACTCTGCTGACGTCACATGTGGTTTGACACGTGTTAAATACTGCCACGTGTCACTCTAATTCGTGACTTACATGTGCCTGAAGTGTTGAATCTGCCTGACACCTGTCATTACCCGGTTGTGCCACGTGTCCCTATATGACGTGAGTTGGATCGACAGTCTAGATCACATGTTGATCTGACGGTTCAGGTTCAGTTGGGATTTCTTTCATCCCGATTTCGGGGTTACTGTTGTAATTGAACACGGGACTCGTGAAACTCCGATTCTCGATTCTCCGATGAGAAAAACTTCGACGGCGCCCGATCCTTTGCCACCTGTCCTTGCAGATGGACGGTCCCTATTCCTCCGGGATTTCGAGACTTTCGATGTCTCGACTCACTTGTCACCGGGATCCCCGATTTCTCGATGGCCAATATCCCGATGCCTCACCAGAATGCTGACGTGTGTCCTGCCCAGATCAATGGCTAGGATTCTCTCTCCAATATCCCGATGACTTGTCCAGGATTTCTCCTCTGCACAGTAGGAATTAACCCCTGCACGACTCTTATAGATCCGACGGCTGTCGGGTTTTCTTCTCAGATCCTACGACTCAGATCTGTTCTCCCTCTCTGCGTTCCTCCTGAGGCTTAACCTTCGTGTACCTTCTGCAGATCCGGTGACTGACGGGTATCTACTTCCAATCTAACGGCTCAGATCACTTCTTCTGCATGCCTACTCCTGCGCTTAACCTCTGCGCAGCTTCTGCAGATCTGACGGCTGTCGGCCTTTTGGGAAATTTGAATGGGATCCAATGGTCACCATCTTCCTTCTCCTCTACAAACTCCTGTATCTCGAGCTTTGCTGCGCGCATTTTCCTCAATGTTGTTCCTCCCGAGATTTTACGTTCGAATCTCTTATCCTGCCATCTCCACTGTTGTCATCAATGACAAGCATTCGCTGTATGTTCACTGAATTTGCCAACACAACTACCTCTAATCCCAACATTGTGCAAAGGATGATTAATGATGCTCTTTAGAAGAAGAATGAAGAAGTATTAAGCCATTTAATAGATCTATTTCGATGAATAGTTCCTTAGACTACAACTATCACATCCTAACACAAATCAAATTCATTTCTAAGATAGATCATTTCTAAGATAGAACCCCTTCAATATTAATATTGACCACAACATCCCATTGTTCAAATAGAAAATTGATGTGAAATCCCTAATGAATGGTTTGGCACCTTTTAGACATATTTAAACATAGAAGACCTTAATGGCATAGAAAATATTAAGCCTGCGACCATGAAGATTTTTTTCACCACCAAAGCTTGGTGGTAATATCATAGTCAACAATGTGAAGATATTCTTGTGGTGCAAGTTCCATAATCTCAGCGATACAAATTCCACATTCTTATGGCTTGTCTAAACATTAGAAAGGAAGAAATTAATATAGCACTCAAGTACAAAAGTAGTGTATTGCAATACATCTATTAGAAGCTAGAATTTCTAATTGTGAATACATTTAATTAGGGGAAATTTAGGGTTAAGAATGGGCATCATATTATTTTTTAAACTAAAAAAAACACTTAATTTCAACCAATAGGATTTGAGATGACGATGCCAACCCCATAGGTTGGTAAGGAAAAATAAAAAGGAATTAAAAAATCTCAAATCCAAGTGTTACCTTCTAATTGAATAGTAGTTAACCATGGCTAAACCCATTTCGAACCCTAAATTACTTGTTCCACATATATATATTATTTTTAGTTGAGTTTTATAATTGTACTTATTAATATTAATATTAATATTATTATTATTATTATTCTTTCGATGTAACAACACACCAGAAACATCTAGAGACTTCACCACCATTTACAGGTGGTAGTTAGAGTAGTGTCAACATAGACTATAGTATGCCTAACCCGATAGGGACCAACATAGACTATAGTATGCCTAACCCGATAGGGACTGTTAGTACTCAGTTTACAGTTTTAAATTTTAGATTTTTGGTTACGACAGACACGCTACTGGAATAGTGACATTCTTGCATCGCCATCATAAAGTATCATCTCACTTCCTAAAAATCATAAAGTATCATCTCACTTCCTAAAAATCCTAGAATTATCAGTCAACAACGCAACATGGAGGAAAATCCACAACCTATTTTCCAAATCAAGCTAAAGTTTATAGTTTCACATAGCGAGCAAATATTGGTGGCACGTACATATGAGAAGAGATTTGTTTTTATATTTAAAAAAAATCTATCCCGAAGTCAAGCTCCCGCTCCAATGCTCTGTACCATGTGACCTGCACAACTACAAAACACATCAGTTTTAGCAAAATCGTTGAGCCTAGCCACGCACCTGCAATCAACACACAACACATAAGTCAAGACAAAGTCAGCGCAGAGGCATCAAACCAACCCACGGAAGCAGGAGCAGTCTACAGGTGTTTCAGGGGTTTGATTGATGAAGTATCCAGCTGCCATATTAATATAACAACAAGCACCTAGACTAAGCCACGAAGAGGAGAAGGCACCCTATTCTCTACACGTCAAGACTACTAGCAAGCAATATGTAAACATGTGTTGCGTTCTCTTAGTATATGAATCAGCCACGAGTTAACCCTTAGGCCTAATCCTCAAAGCTAAGTCATGAGCTAGGCCACTAGTCAAAGCAACAATTTAGTTACATGTTGACACAACCCAGCACAAAGTGCTCGAACATTAAGTCAAAGTCATATGAGAAGGAAGCGAACTTGCACGAATTCTCCAAAGGCATATTGAAGGCTCTCGAACCCAAGCTGGTACCCATTTAATGGCAGTGATACCGATTTGTGAATGACTGGAAGGATTATCTCAGGGTTTTTCACTAGATTATCCCTCAAAATTCTTTCTCAACTTGGTAATAGTTTCGTCTAATACGCAGAATGGATTTCGTGAAGGTTTTCGATCAAATCGTTAGAGAAATCAAGAGAGAAGGTTCTCAGGGTTCCTGAAATTGAATAGAAGGTTCTTGATGCAACAAGCAATGAACCTTGGGATCCACATGGGTCACTTATGAAGGAAGGAGGAGGCTCGACAACCAGTTTGCATCGTTGGTTTGCAAGAGTTTGAAGTCTCGGACATATAATTTATCAAGGAGTATATTCAGAAAAAGAAGCTTGAAACCCTTTGTCATTCATTACAATCTCACATCTAGAGTCAGGTGGTTTCTCTTTTCGTGATATCATGAGCATTGTACAAAATCTACAAGGAGAAAAGATACAATGCATCAAGTCCAGATTTACAGAACGAGGCACAACATCAGGGAGAAAATTTTATCCACATCTCCAGGGCTGATTTTTCTATCTTCAATTTAGACAATGGGGAACTTTATTCGAAGCCTATATTCATATTTTCTAGCATTCAAATATTCCCCTGCAGATTTTGAGGAATTTCTTCAAGTTTTAAACAACCAGTCTTCTCAAAATCCGAGCCAGAAATCTTCTAGTTCCAGATTTGGTGGCAAGCACATTTACTAAATGATTTCATTATTTAATGCAAAAGATAGGTTATACCTCTAGCAAGCTATTTGGTTGAGCCAAATTTGCCAAAAAAATCTGATTAAATCTCTTATGTTATGTTTTGACCTAATTTTTAGGTCATATAGATGTCCAAGTATTGTTGGTCTAGAATATTCGATGGAGGAACAACAGACATATCACTATCTTTTTTATATAGGTAAGATATATTTTGTAAATACGGAAGGAAACAACTTCAGGGAATCCAGATTTGATGGAGAAAAATCAAATTCAATCTCATCATTTCGAGATTTCTGGCAAAAGATGGAGGATCTATTTTCAGTTTAGTAATGGATATTATTTCCAAAAAATAAGCAATAGTTTGTAATGGGCAATTCTCTATAAATTGTATCATTTGGTAATGAACAAGGAGGCCCGAGAGGTTCAAGAGAGACCAAGGAATGCAGGACTGAGACTCCTTTTCATGATTGTAAAACAACAACTTTTTCATTTTACACTCAATTCTACAACCCTTTTCATGATTGTAAAGAAACAACTTTTTCATTTTACACTCAATTCTACAACCCTTTTGATGAGCAAACTTTCCCCTCTAATCTATTTCTTTCTTTTCTTACTTGTAAAACATGTTATCTTGGCAATGCATTGAAATTATCTTGTTATGTTGATAAGACAGTGAAGATTTCACTGATTTCTTTCTCATTCCAAGACTTGTTTTTAAGTACCTTATTCTCTGTTTTTTAATGACATTTAGGATCAGGAATCATCCTGTGTGGGTGAACAGATTGGGAACTTGCATACTTCTTTATTCTTATGGTTTTATCTTCTTTGTTAAATTGGATACCATTGACTAAGTGAGTATGATCGGAACTTATTTACAATCAGGAATTGGTATTATGTTTCTTCATTTACTGCTGAAACCTCCAACCTTTTAGAAAACCATATACGTTTATCCATAAAAATCATTGCAATAACTAAGATGTGTTAGTCTTGACCCTATAGTAGTCTAGGGGCAACTTCTAGCACTAACATCTTTTGGCGTCGTTGTTGGGGATGAAGCAATGAAGAAATCTTCCCTGAGAGAATGACAACGATCAGATCCGCTTCTTGATGGTGAACAAGAAGAGGACATGTGCTTGACTGCAGATCTTTCACCATGGCGACTCCATTGTCTAAAGATTAATAGGCGACTCCACTGGGGATTTCAAATATGGAAGCCATTTTGGCTCAAAGGTTGGCCTTTTGTGACTTTTCAGATGTAGTTGGTTTTCCAAACCCAATGCTTAGTAGAGGTGAATGGGAAGGTTCCCTTCCTACATTTAAAGGATAAGATTGGGAGGTACCGACTAAACATCTGCTAGATTTCCCTGAGTTTATTCGTGAACGTCAGATTGTGCATGAGGATGTTAAGATCAAGCTTTTCAGATACTCTTTGAAGGGATCAACCCTTGACTGGTGCAGATCTCTTCCAGCCACCTGTATCAACTCTTTGAAAGGTTTTCATGATACTTTCAATTTGTTCTGTAAAGATGAATTTTCAGCTGACGTCCTTTTTTCCAGAATGTTGTCATGAATATAGTTTGTTTCGTCAAATTAATGGACATGAAAAGTATGATTGTGCTGAAAAGTCTATGGTTGTATATAATACTTTTCTGAAAGATTCAAAGGTGTTAGATGACCTTCATTTTGACAGGAAGTTTGTAGATACCTTTGACATCACATCAAATGTATTTATTTTTTCTAATTTGCATAAAAATCAGGCCATGTCTTTTGATATCTCAGATGATAAAGAGCAGATAGCATATGGCAACAGTCCTAGATCTGATTAGGAGCATCATGAGCATCACGAAACTGATAGAGAAATGTTCCAACAACAATTGATGCTTGCTTCTGGGTTAGCTGTTGAGCACTCAATATATGGGTTTATAGAACTTGGAAATGACATTCATGAACAACAATCTAATGAGATCAACTATGAGGAAAAGCATCCTTTCGATTTAAAAAAACCAGGTAAGATCATACATGAATTTTATGATCCAGTTGCTATATGGATGGAGTCACTATTTTCAGTTATGCCATATATTACAAAGTTTGGCATGATGGTTTGCAGCAACAAACATGAGCTGGTTGCGGTTTCCTTGTTGTATATTTTGTTCTATTTTCATGTCTTTCGTTATATATATGAAGATAGGTCAAACAATTGGTTGCATGAATTATTTTTCTGGAAATTTATATATACCTGAAACATTTATTCTCCGCAGTTAGAGTAGGGTAGCATAGATGAATAAGCTCATGGCTGAGTATTTCTAGTTTGCACAATACGTGAGGTTTACATCCAGTATTTGGTCTCAGTTTTGAAATAAAGACTCCATGCCCAATGCATATAAGGCACTATTGGCAAGGGAAGTTTGGCTTCAAATGAGGAACATAGTTGCCGAAGTTTGGGCCAGATTTGAATGATATTGGCTGACTCCATAGCCCAATGGACTAGGCACAACACAGAAGTTGTGGATGACTACAGAGCGGAAGATTTGCAGGGTCAGGATTGCACAGATGAGAAGAAATGATAAAGGCACGCTGGTCTGCAAGTTCTTGACGTCCCACAGGGAGAACATCATCCCCAGAAGGAGCCAGTGTTAGTACTCAGTTTACAATTTTAAATTTTAGATTTTTGGTTATGACATACACGCTACTGGAATAGTGACGTTCTTGCAGCGCCATCATAAAGTATCATCTAACTTCCTAAAAATCCTAGAATTATCAGTCAACAACGCAACATGGAGGAAAATCCACAACCTGTTTTCCAAATCAAGCTATATGTCAAAGTTTATAGTTTCACATAGCGAAAAAAGATTGGTGGCACATATATATGAGAAGAGATTTGTTTTTATATTTTAAAACAAATCTAGCCCGAAGTCAAGCTCCCGCTCCAATGCTCCAGTACCATGTGACCTGCACAGCTACAAAACACATATCAGTTTTAGCAAAATCGTTGAGCCTAGCCACGCACTTGCAATCAACACACAACACATAAGTCAACACAAAGTCAGTGAAGAGGCATCAGACCAACCCATGGAAGCAAGAGCAGTCTACAGGTGTTTCAGGGGTTTGATTGATGAAGTATCCAATTGCCATATTAATATAACAACAAGCACCTAGACTAAGCCACGAAGAGGAGAAGGCACCCTATGCTCTACACGTCAAGACTACTAGCAAGCAATATGTAAACATGTGTTGCGTTCTCTTAGTATATGAATCGGCCATGAGTTAACCCTCATGCCTAATCCTCAAAGCTAAGTCACGAGCCAGGCCATGAGTCAAAGCAACAATTTAGTTACATGTTGACACAACCCAACACAAAGCGCTCGAACGTTAAGTCAAAGTCATATGAGAAGGAAGCAACCTTGCACGAATTCTCCAAAGGCGTATTAAAGGATCTCGAGCCCAAGATGGTACCCATTTAATGGCAGTGATACCCATTTGTGAATGACTGGAAGGATTATCTCAGGGTTTTTCACTGGATTATCCCTCGAAATTATTTCTCAACTTGGTAATAGTTTCGTCTGATACGCAAAATGGATTTCGTGAAGGTTTTCGATCAAATCGTCAGAGAAATCAAGAGAGAAGGTTCTCAGGGTTCCTGAAATTAAACAGAAGGTTATCGATGCAACAAGCAATGAACCTTGGGATCCACATGGGTCACTTATGAAGGAAGGAGGAGGCTCGACAACCAATTTGCATCGTTGGTTTGCAAGAGTTTGAAGTCTCGGACATATAATTTGTCAAGGAGTATATTCAGAAAAAGAAGCTTGAAACCCTTTGTCGTTCATTACAATCTCACATCTGGAGTCAGGTGGTTTATCTTTTCGTGATATCATGAGCATTGTACAAAATCTACAACGAGAAAAGATACAGTGCATCAAGTCCAGATTTACAGGACGAGGCACAACATCAGGGAGAAAATTTTATCCACATCTCCAGGGCAGATTTTTCTATCTTCAGTTTAGACAATGGGGAACCTTATTTGAAGCCTATATTCATATTTTCTAGCATTCAAATATTCCCCTGCAGATTTTGAGGAATTTCTTCAAGTTTTAAACAACCAGTCTTCTCAAAATCCGAGCCAGAAATCTTCTAGTTCCAAATTTGGTGGCAAGCACATTTACTAAATGATCTCATTATTTAATGCAAAAGATAGGTTATACCTCTAGCAAGCTATTTGGTTGAGCCAAATTTGCCAAAACAATCTGATTAAATCTCTTCTGTTAGGTTTTGACCTAAGTTTTAGGTCATATAGATGTCCAAGTATTGTTGGTCTAGAATATCTGATGGAGGAACAATAGACATATCACTATCTTTTTTATATAGGTAAGATATATTTTGTAAATACAGAAGGAAACAACTTCAGGGAATCCAGATTTGATGGAGAAAAATCAAATTCAATCTCATCATTTCGAGATTTCTGGAAAAATATGGAGGATCTATTTTCAGTTTAGTAATGGATATTATTTCCAAAAAATAAGAAATAGTTTGTAATGGGCAATTCTCTATAAATTGTATCATTTGGTAATGAACAAGGAGGCCCAAGAGGGTTCAAGAGAGACCAAGGAATGAAGGACTGAGACTCCTTTTCATGATTGTAAAGCAGCAACGTTTTCATTTTACACTCAATTCTACAGCCCTTTTGATGAGCAGACTTTCCCCTCTAATATATTTCTTTCTTTTCTTACTTGTAAAACATGTTATCTTTGCAATGCATTGAAATTATCTTGCTATGTTGATAACACAGTGAAGATTTCATTGATTTCTTTCTCATTCCAAGACTTTCTTTTAAGTACCTTATTCTTTGTTTTTGAATGACATTTAGGATCAAGAATCTTCCTGTGTGGGTGAACAGATTGGGCACTTGCATACTTATTTATTCTTATGGTTTTATCTTCTTTGTTAAATTGGATACCATTGACTAAGTGACTATGATTGGAACTTATTTACAATCAAGAATTGGTATTATCTTTCTTCATTTACTGTTGAAACCTCCAACCTTTCAAAAAACCATATACGTTTATCCATAAAAACCATTGCAATAACTAAGATGTGCTAAGCTTGGCCCTATAGCAGTCTAGGGGCAACTTCTAGCACTAACAGGGACATTGGGTATTAACATATTACACACATAGTTTGGATGGGGACTTGACCTCCAAACCTCTTATTTTTCAATTCACAACACTCTACTACTCTGCCACTCAAACTAACACTAGCATGTTTCTTTTGAGTACGAGTTTGTGGGCCTGAAGAGACATCACTGAAATCAAGACTAGTAGCTTCAAGTGTCTTGGAATCCCATATAAGCAGGCAAGATAGAGGTGAGATGATGTCCACTGCAAAGGGTTGATTAGAAGTCGGACAAGTTTCAGTCGAAGGAGATGGCAGACCAATCAAAACCAAAATCGACTAACCAATAGACTCGAGAGTGGACTACATAGTTGAAACAAGAACATAGTTCGATTGTCCAGTTGAAGGACTAAAAAATGGATAGAAAATTGGCACTGAGATTCAACACATGATAGATGTCGAAAATATTCTCATGTCAATAGGAAACATCACCACGACTAGCAATTTCAAGAGCAAAGTCATCAACAACATAGAAACACATGAAAAACCTCTAGAGAGTTCATCGCCATTTACGGGTGGTAGTTAGGGTAGTGCCAACATAGACTATAGTATTCCTAACTTGGTAGGGACATTAAGTATTAATATATCACACATGTAGTTTGGATGGGGACTTGACCTCCAAACCTCTTATTTTTCAATTCACAACACTCTACCACTCAAACTAACACTAGCATGTTGCTTTTGACTACGAGTTTGTGGGCCTGAAGAGACATCACCGACATCAAGACTAGTAGCTTAAAGTGTCTTTTCAGCCCATCTAGGTAGGCAAGAGAGAGGTGAGGTGATGTCCACTACAAAGAGTTGATTAGAAGTCGGAACGGTTTCAGTCGAACGAGATGGCGGACCAGTCAAAACTAAAATTGACTAACCAGTCGACTCGAGAGTGGACTACATAGTTGAAACAAGAACATAGTTCGATTGTCCAGTTGAAGGACTGAAAAATGGATAGAAAATTGGCACTGAGATTCAACACATGATATATGCCGAAAATCTTCTCATGTTAATAGGGAACATCACCACGACTACCAATTTCAAGAGCAAAGTCATCAACAACATAGAAACACATGAGAAACCTCTAGAGACTTCACCACCATTTACAGGTGGTGGTTAGGGTAGTGCCAACATAGACTAGATTATGCCTAACCCAGTAGGGACATTGAGTATTAACATATCACACACATAGTTTGGATGGGGACTTAACCTCCAAACCTCTTATTTTTCAATTCACAACACTCTACCACTCTACCACTCAAACTAACCCTAGCATGTTTCTTTTGACTATGATTTTGTGGGCCTGAAGCGACATCACCGACATCAAGACTAGTAGCTTCAAGTGTCTTGGTAGCACATCTAGGTAGGCAAGAGATAGGTGAGATGATGTCCACTGCAAAGGTTTGATTAGAAGTCAGAACAGTTTTAGTCGAAGGAGATGGCGGACCAGTGAAAACTAAAATCGACTAACCAATCAACTCGAGAGTGGACTACATTGTTGAAAAAAGAACATAGTTCAATTTTCCTGTTGAAGGAGTGAAAAATGGATGGAAAATTGGAATTGAGATTCAACACATGATAGATGTCAAAAATATTCTCATGTCAACAGGGAATATCACCACGACTACCAATTTCAAGAGCAAAGTCGTCAACAACATAGATCTTTCTCTCGATAGCTTTATCTAAGGGTGTGAACAAGGAAGCATACTTGACCATATGATGAGTGCATTCAAAATCAACTACCTATTCATTCTGCACAGAATAAAAAAGAAATGCTTGAGAAGTTTCGACTTGGAAGGTTAAATTATCAATGGGTCGATGAACAATCGACATGTCTCCTTAAGGCACTCAACCTTCTCCTCTAGGTCATCTCTCTTCTTGTGACATTTTCTTTCCACATGCCCAATATTTCCACAATACTAACATGTCTTATTCTTTTGATTCTTTTGACTGGATGCCGGTTCATCAATCCTTCCTTTAGTTTTCTGGTCAAGGCATTCCTATCTATGTATAGGGGTATCAAATTGTCCTCTTTCCTTATGATTCACCTTGCCCTTTCCCTTGAGAAAGTGATTTTGGTGTTTGCTACCAAGATTTCCTTCATGAAGCAGTCTATGTTGATCAATGATCAATAAGCCATAGAAAGCTTCAAATGTGTAATCCTTGCAATCTTCCTTGTATGCTTTCCAGTTGGTGCGAAAATTTGAAACAAACACATTGAATGGTGTTCTCAAATTCATCAGGACTAGATTGATGAATTATCTCTCTTTATTATGATAATTATTTCCACATTCACCCAATTTCAATTGCAGTTCCTTCACACGCGCTAAATAGTCCTCAAATATGTCGAAAGAATGAGGATTGAAAGAGATCAATTCTTTCTCCAACTGCATGACATGGATTTCATCGATTCTGTTGAATAGAGACTTCAAATTCTTCCATACTTGATGAGGAAAGTCAATTCCGCTAGTGTCAAATCGAATCTTCTGTGAGATATAGGTTATGATGACCTCCACACCCTCATCCTTCATTCCTTCAACAAATTTTTTGTATTGATCATTTGTTGGATCTAGGATCACAATCTTCATATATTTCCACAATCCTTTGATTTTTCGTAGGGTTTCCATGTATGGTGCCCATACAACATAATTTGATCCATTCAAAACAACAAGATCAATATTTGAATCCATCTTCAATATCTAAGAAAATTGATTTGTTTCCACAAGTTACAGTCAACAAATCATTGGCCTAGAGTCAATCACAAACGGATCCTAATCAACAAGATTTGTAGACAACAAGAGAGGTCTAAACCATCCACTTTGATACCGTGTTTGGGATTGGGTGTAACATGATACAAAACAAATAAACAAAACTATAGATAGTCGAAGATGACTAACTTTAAAGAAAACATGGGGTGTATAAAGACATTGTTAGATCACTTAAGAACAATGCATTTTCATCATAACATCACAATGCATATTGAACATGCACACCATGTTCAACATTGGAATATATCACACATGATAATGACCCATCGGGTATTCTATTTATAGCCTCAAGATCTAAACAAGTTCCTTGGAATCGGGAATATATTTTCCACATACAACTGTTGGTGGCTGGAGTTGACCCTATCAAATCTGTGTTGTCTAGTTGGCTCATCAAACTGACTCGACTTGACTATCCATGTGTCCAACTCGTAGTCAACTTCTCAGTTGATCGATCCACCGACCAACTATCAAAAAGGTTGCAGTCAATTGTTTATGATTATGCGTCCAACTCATAGTTGATTGTTCGACCGATATGCTTGTCGACTATGATTGCTCAGTTGATCGATCCACCGACCAAGTGGTCAATTGTCTGACCGAAAATCTTGTCGACTACTTAACTAACTAATGTAGATATCTGGTCGATCATTAGATTGGTTGTTTCCAGATGTTGGTCATTAGTCTGACCGACTATTTCTAGGAGAAGTGTGATGAACCATCGGAACCCAAGGTTCCAAAAAATACAACCACACTTTTGGCTCATCATGGTACAATAAGACACATAATATACTCATATGATGGTACACATATGGTGAAAAAATATAGGGTACATTGAGGTGAATCTGAGGTGTAACATGCCCTACACGCCAATAGCTCCAATTTTTCCACCTAGAAAGTACCAAAATAGATGACAAATTATATAATGATCCATTTCATATCATCAATTTTTCATGATGAATATATGGTGCATATTTATTTAAACTTATTATCTTAGAAATAGAATGATAAGTATCATAATGCTATATTTTTCCCAGACCAAACTTGTAAGAGCTCAAAATATTATATACACTAGTTAGTTTTTTTTTAATTAGAAAAGTAGATACTTTAGTTGGCAATGCAAAGGAATATTTTTGATGTGTAGAATAAAAATGAAAATGATCATAATTCAACCTTTTCCTGACGCACTCTAATGAAATTTTTTGAGGGGTGAGTTGAACTAGCTACAAATACATCTCTACCTCAAATCCATAATTTCTAATAATGGTATAATCTTTATATAGATATAAATATCCCACCTTGACATCAACACTTAATTGGAGTAGGATTTTTACGAGGAGGCATTATGGGAGGAATCTTTCCATGGAAAACTATATTTTTAGGATACATGAAATGATCAATAAAAGTTTTAAATCCTTCATTTCTAGAATGCTTTCTTATAGTAGGAGTCCATAGTTATAGGAAGAGAATTTCCTTGTTCATCAAGCTTTTTCATATTCAAATATTCAAAATAAGAATCTTGAAAAACAAGATAAGATAGACCAAATAAGATTGATACCTAAAATATCTAAAATTGAAAATTCAGATAACTTTAATAAAGTATTCAACATAATCATATTGAATAAGTGGCAGCTTAGAAGGTGAAAAATTTCCTTCCATCATGCCAAGGATAGATTCATCAACTATGTTGTCATCATCATACTTGACAATTAAAGGCATCATGGAAATGACATCTTTGGAGAGTTTCAAAGATATGGAGGCTTTGAAGGGAAGAATTATTTATGAAATAACGACTCTAATGGGAAGGTATACAATTAATAGTTATAGTTTTTATATGGGAGGCTGAATATTGATTTCTATGGCCAATATCATCATTCAATGGGGTGCATCCTTTAGGGATCATGAGAATTTGGGAAATGGCTACAAGAGTGATTGAAAATATTTTGTCAGAACCATTTTGTGGAAAGGACTACTCTTCAAGCAGTATTATATCGTCTGACACAGAGAATGAAAATTTCGAGGAAATGGTAGTAGGGACAATGGCTTTGGCTAAGTTATTGATCCTAGTAGGATTTTAGTCATTTCCGTATCGATACATTACTTGGGATACTTTTCTAATATGATAGGGTGTGATGATGGTTATCAGAGGGTCAAATATAAGTCTATCAACATCAATGAATTTTCTCAACTCAAGAGAAGGTATAATTGTTCGTAGTGGAGCCTGATTGTCTTTCTGATTCAGAGGTCTTGTTTTAGTTGCATTTGGATCCAAATCCCTAGCGGGGGTTTTTGTTATATTCTTTGCAACATTACCCCCACATGCTATTAAATTGCACCGGGCATAGTGGGGCAGGAGGAGCCCCCGAGAAAAAAAAAATTGTGCAGTTTTTTGCATCCTTTTCGGGTGATTTTGACACATGATCTTTTAGCCCATGGTTTTCTAATCCTGGTTAAGTAATTAAGTTTTTAATCTAATCCAAGTCAATGGATTAGGGCTTTCAATTGTCGCGAGATCATATATCTTATATTGTAATTTTGTAGTCAATCTGGACTATTCATTATTAGGTAATAGATTTGATGGTAGAGTTTATGTTGGTACCTTTTTTCCCTAGAAGGAAACCCTCTTTTTAAAGAGTTAATTATATTGTGGTTGTGTTGAGAGAGATTGTATTGTGACTTAGAGAGGATACCGTGAGAGAGTAAAGAGGAGGTTGCAACAAATGTGTTGCAGGTGTTATCCCTTCATTTTGTTGGACGAAATAAAGGAAGGATTAGATGTTTCTCCATGGATGCAACCCATATCAGGTGAACAACATATATTGGTGTCTCTCTTATCTCTTATATTGTGTTCTTTTGTGTTTTATTTTCTCATTCATTTTGATTTGTTTTTATTATTCCTCCGCGATCCTATTCCTAACAAGACAAAACTTGGAAGGGGTTATAGGTTTCTTCTTAGGAGCCATGAATGAAATGAAAGGAATTACAGAGGCTTTGAGCTTGAATTAGTGGAGGAATAAAATAAGAACTTTCCCAATAGACCAAGTTTCATACGCTTGTAGGAGGTTGGCGTTGTTGAGATTCCAATTGAGAATTGGTTCTTAGGAGTCTTTCACACTGAGTAACAATAATGAATAAATTCAATGTTTTGTTGTTAGGTAATCATAATGAATAAACTAGTACATTCCCCATCCAAGTTTCTCAATTTGAATGGATTTGCACCTTCAACAAAGTCAATAATAAATGGTCTCAACCATAAATAATAAAATTTTCCATTCTGGCTAGGGCCCTCTCATTTTTTTATTCCATTTGAGAATTGAATCACCTTTCATAAAATTGATGTGTTTAGTTATTTTATCAAATAATGCCTTGATGTTTTGCTACTATAACTAGGATTTCTCTTCTAGCTTCTCCCTTGGTTGATGGACATGAATAATTTAAAGTATTCTTCTTTGAGTTTCATTAGGATCTACCTGCATCTCCTATAGCAGCTTCATGACTAGTACCCCCAACTGGATAGGTAAAATTAGATCCATACCATACACGCATTGAAGGGTAAGGTTCTTATAGATATTTTGGTACTCATCCTATCAACCCAGAATGCATACTTTAGATGAAAACCCCCAACCTTCTTGTTTTAGGTCAAAGTTTTCTTAATAATATTCATCATTTTTTTATTAGAAGATTCAACTTGTCTATTTCCTTCAGGATAATATGTTTTTGAATGTTCCAAAATAATGTTGTACCTTTGCTAAAGTATTATTAAGGAAATAGGATTAAATTCTTTGGCATTGTTAGTAATAATCCTTTTAGGACAACCAAACCTAAGATATGATGTTTTCCTCTAGAAATTTAATAACAACTCCATCAGTTCATCCCTCACAATAATAACATGAACCCATTTAAAAAAATAATATATGACTATCAAAATCCATCTGTGTTAAGATATTAGACACTTAGGAGTTAGTTAAGATCAAATTGGTTAAATGCTTTAGTTAAAGTGTGTGTCTTTAGCGTGTTTCTTAGTATGCATTAGTATGCAATTGTAGTTATGTAATTTGACGATCATGATATGATCTAGACATAAAGTGATCCGACGATTTACATTCTCCTCTATACTAACACCTATATTGATCCATAGCTTAGCACATGATTGGTCCATTATCTCTAGTTAAAGAGCATGGAGGGTCATGGATTGCTTCTTTCTTTGAGGGTTTTAGCCACACAATATATTGGTGTATTGATATTTGATTTTTTTGTGTGATTGGTTTCTTAAGGTGTTCAACCTATGTGGAATACCTTGTTTATTGAACACAGTATCAGAGCATGTATGAATATATGCTCTTGTTGTTGATTGAGATCCTAAACCTGTGTTGCTTCATTTTTGGGTTCTATTATTTCTATGCATTTATGTGATAAGTGAACTATTCCATTGTATTTAGAGTGTTACTTTCAATTGGAAGCACTTTTGGTTTCACTTGAAAAGGTTTCCATTTGCCCAAGATATAACCATTTTTGTCACATC
Source organism: Picea glauca (assembly GCA_000966675.3). NCBI lineage: Eukaryota > Viridiplantae > Streptophyta > Pinopsida > Pinales > Pinaceae > Picea > Picea glauca. Next base: position 584,422 of record JZKD02S1729070.1, read on the forward strand.
TGGAGGTATAAAGTCCTTTTACACCCATTTTAATTTATTTTCTTCTGATTTAATATTTTTGTTTTACTATTTTAATTCCCACTTTGCTACTAATTTTGTTTTGGGTATGCTCTTTGTCTCATTCTTTGTGTGATCTTGGAAAATTATAAACAAATCATAAAGTGTTTTCTCTTCTGCATATGCTCTTCGCTTTACACTTTATGTGAGATAAGAAAATTAGAAACAAAAAGAAAATTTGCATTTTTCGGGTAACTCTAAACTAGCCTAGACTAGCCTAGCCTAATCTATCTTATCCTACTGTAGCATAACCTACTATAACATAGAATAGTTTAGCCTAGCCTAACATAGCCTAGCCTACTCTAGCCTAGCCTAGCCTACTCTAGCCTATCTTAGCCTACTCTAGCCTAGACTAGCCCAACTAAGCCTAGTCTACACTACTCTAGCCTAGCTTAGCCTAGCCTACTCTAGCCTACTCTAGCCTAGCTTAGCCTATCCTACTCTAGCCTACTCTAGCCTAGCCTAGCCTAGCCTAGTCTAATCGACTCTAACTTAGCCTACTTTAGCCTATCTTAGCCTACTCTAACCTAAATTAGTCTGCCCTAGCCAAGCCAAGCCTAGTCTAGCTTATCCTAATATATCCCAGCCTAGCCTACTTTATCCTAACCTAGCGTACGTTATCCTAGCCTAGCCTAGCCTACTCCAACCTAGCCTATCATATCCTAGCCTAGTCTAACTTAGCCTAGTCTAGCCTAGCCTAGCCTAGCCTAGCCTAGCCTATCCTATCCTATCCTAGCTTAGCCTATCCTAACCTAGCTTAGTATAGCCTGACCTAGCATAGCCTAGTCTATCCTAGTCTAGCCTAGCCTAGCCTACACTAGCTTAGCATGGCCTAGATTACTCTAGTTTAGCCTAGACTATCCTATCGTACTCTGGCCTAGCCTAGCCTCGCTTAGCCTTGCCTACTCTAGCTCAACCTTCCCTTTCCTAGCCTATCTTATTCTAGCCTGGCCTAGCCTACTCTAGCCTAGACTAGCCTACTCTAACCTAGCCTAGCTTAGCCTACTCTAGCCTAACTTAACCTATCCTACTCTAGCCTAGCCCAATCTAACCTAGCTTAACCTATCCTAGCCTACTTTAGCTTATCCTAACCTACTCTAGCATAGCTTAGCATAACTAACTCTAACCTAGCCTATCTTATTCTAGCCTAGCCTAGCGTAGTCTACTCTAACATAGACAAGCCTACTCTAGCCTAGCCTAACCTAGTCTATCCTACTCTAGCATAGCTTATCATAGTCATCTCTAACCTATCCTATTTTAGCCTAGCCTACTCTAGCCTAGACTAGCCTAATCTATCTTAGCCTAGCCTACTTTAGCATAGCTTAGCATAGCCAAATCTAACCTAGCCTAGCTTAGCCTAGACTAACATAACCTAGTTGATCCTGTGTTACTCTAGCCTGACATAACATAACCTAGATTAGCCTAGATTGTCCTACCCTACCCAATCTTAGCCTAGATTGGCCTACCATAGCCTAACCCAGCTTAGCCTAGCATGGCTTAGCCCAAGCTAGCTCATCCTAGACTCGCCTAGCCCGAGCTAGCTCATCCTAGCCTAGACTACTCAAGCCTAATCTACTTTAGCCTAACCTACTCTAGCCTACTATAACCTAGCCTATCATAGCTTAGCTTAGCCTAGTAAAGTCTAATATAACATAACCTAGCCTACTCTAGCTTAGCTTACTCTAGCCTAGCCTAACATAGCCTACCCTACTCTAGCCTAGCCTACTCTACTCTATCATAGCCTGGCCTAGCCTACTCTAGCCTAGTCTATCCTAGCCTAACCTACTCTAGCTTGGACTACTCTATCCTAGCCTATTCTATACTATCCTATCCTAGCCTAGGCTGGCCTACTCTAGCCTGGCCTAGCCTAACCTAGCCTACTCTAGCCTAGCCTAGCCTAGCCTACTTTAGCATATCCTAGCCTAGCCTAACCTAACCTAGCCTACTATAACGTAGCCTATCCTACTCTAGCCTGGTCTATCTTTGCCTAGAATAACCTAGCCTCGCCTAACCTAACCTATTGTAACCTAGACTAGCATAGCCTCGCCTACCCTAGCCTAACATAACGTAACCAAGCTTATCCTAGCCTAGCCTACTCTGGCCTATATTAGCCTAGCCTAACCTAGCTTAGCCTCACCTAGCCTAACCTAGCCTAACTTAGCCTACTCTACTCTAGCCTAACCTAGCACACTCTAGCGTAGCTTAACATATTCTAGCCTAGCCTCGCCTAACCTAACCTAGCATAACATAGCCTTTTCTAGCCTATCCTCACCTAAGCTAGTCTAACATAGCGTAATCAAGCTTATCCTAGCCTATCCTAACCTAAAATAGACTAGCCTAACCTAACATAACCTAGCTTATCCTAGCTTGGCCTAGCCTTGCCTAGCTCATCCTAGCCTAACCTACTCTAGCCTATGTTAGCCTAATCTAGCCTATTCTAGCATAGCCTACTCTAACCTAGCCTAGCATAGCCTATGTTAGCCTAGGATAGTCTACTCTAGCCTACCCTACCCTACCCTAGGCTACTCTATCTTAGCCTACTCTAGCCTAGCCTACTATATCCTAGCCTAACATAGCCTACCCTACTCTAGCCTATCTTATCCTGGCCAAGCCTAGCCTAGCCTATATTAGCCTAGCCTACCCTATCCTAGCCTAGCCTAGCCTAATTGAGTCTAACTTAGCCTACTCTAGCATATCCTAGCCTACTCTAACCTAGCTTAGCCGAACCTAGCCAAGCCAAGCCTAGCTTAGCCAACCCTAGCCTAGCCTATCCTATCCTATCCTAGCTTATCCTAGTCTATCATAATCTATCTTAGCCTAACCTAGAATAGATTAGTCTAGCTCAACTTAGCCTAGTCTAGCCCGACCTAGCCTAGCCTAACCTAGCCACTCTAGCCTAGCCTAGTCCATCTTAGTCTAGTCTAGCCTAGCCGATCATACGCTAACCTAGCCTAGCCTAGCCTAATCAACTCTAACTTAGCCTACTCTAGCCTATCCTAGCCTACTCTAACTTAGCTTAGCCTAGCCTAGATAAGCCAATCCAAACCTAGCCTAACTTACTCTAGCTTAGTCTACTCCATCCTAGCCTATCCTACTCTATCCTAGCCTAGCTTAGTCTAGTCTAGTCTAGCCTATTTACTCTGGCCTAGCCTAGCCAAGCCTACCTCACCTAGCCTTACCTAGCCTAATTGACTCTAACTTATCCTACTCTAGCCTATTGTAGCCTACTCTAACCTAGCTTAGCTTGGCCTAGACAAGCAAAGCCTAGCCTAGTATAGCTTAGTCTACTCCATCTTAGTCTAGCTTAGCCTACTCCATCATATCCTATCCTATCCTATCCTATCCTATCCTAGCCTAGCCTAGCCTAGTCTACCCTAATCTAACTTAACCTAACCTAGCATAGCTTAGTCTAGCTCGACTTAGACTAGCCTAGCCCGACCTAGCCTAGCCTAGCCTAGCCTACTCTAGCCTACCCTAGCCTACTCCATCTTAGTCTAGCCTAGCCTATCCTATCCTATCCTACTCTAGCCTAGCATAGCCTAGCCTAGCCTAATCGACTCTAACTTAGCCTACTCTAGCCTATCCTAGCCTACTCTAATTAACCTAGATTAGTCTGGCCTAGCCAAGCCAAGACTAACCTACTCTAGCTTAGCCTAGTCCATCCTAGCTTATCCTACTCTATCTTAGCCTAGCTTAGTCTGGCCTAGCCTAGCCTAGCCTATCAACTTTAATTTAGCCTACTCTATCCTATCGTAGCCTACTCCAACCTAGCTTAGTTTGGCCTAGCCAAGCCAAGCCTAGCCTACTCCATCCTATCCTAGCGTATCCTATCCTAGCCTAGCCTAGCCTAGCCTAGCTTAACCTAACCTAGCATAGCTTAGTCTAGCCCAACCTAGCCTACCCTAGCCTAATCTAGCCTACTCTAGCTTAGTCTACCCTAGCCTATCCTACTCTAGCCTAGCCTAATTTGGCTTAGTCTAGCCCAACCTATCATTCTCTAGCCTAACTTAACCCACTCTATCCTAGCCTACTCTAGCCTAGCCTATTCTATCATAGCCTAGCATAGCCTAACCTAGCCTAGCCTACTCTAGCCTAACCTAGCACACTCTTGCCTAGCCTATCCTAGCCTAACCTATATCTTAGTGTGGCCTGACCTAGCCTAGCCTAGCATACTCAAGCCTAACCTCTAGCTTACTCTAGCCTAGCCTAGTATATCCTACTATAGCCTAGCCTACTCTATCCTACTTTATCCTATCCCACTCTAGCATACTCTAGTCTAACCTATTCTAGCCTAACCTAGCCTATCCTACTCTAACCCAACCTATCTTAGCTTAGCTTAACCTAGCCTGGCCTAACACTAACAAAATCCAAAATGTTAAAGTAACTACACTAACATAATCCAAAAACATGACGTAATATAAATTAGAAAAAAAATACACTATACACACAAAAATAAACACATAGGAGGGTTAAACTTAATAAACACACATGTGGGTACAACTAATGGCAAGAAGAAACATGATGGATGGATGGATGATGCATGGAAGCTCCCATAATTGTTGAAAGACCGTTGAAATGAATGGGATTGGGATTGTTGAAATGAAAGGACTAGGGTTTGTTCCTGATGGCAGAATTAAGAAAGATGGACATGGGATTGGAGAAATCAACACAAAGAAAGATGGGAGAGTAAACATACCTTGAATTGAAGGCCCACTATTACTGGGAGAGAGCGTTGATCATTCTTTCCAAATGGAGATTCCCATCCTAAAATAATGAAACCAAATTTTGACAGAATGAAAGTAAGGGTCATGCATGAGATTATGAGTTTTGAGATGGACAGAGATACATTAACATTAAAATTGTTGAAATGAATTTTAAAAAAATACTATGTCGTCTGTGAGAGAAGAAAAGACCAGAGGGAAAAGGAAATAATAATAAAATATCTCTGAAATATAAATAATCCATTATTGAGAGAGAGTAGTAACCCTTGAGCAACTTAGTCTCCCTTCCTTTGAAGTTGAAGTTGTTTTCTCCAACAATGGATGATCCCAATCCAATTTTTGCCTCCTATATCACATACACACATGACATGAGTAGGCACAGGCACAGACTTAGGCTCGGGCACATGCACAGGCACATACGCAGGCTCGGTGTTGAGTCTCAGGCACATGCACAAGAACAAGCACAGACTGAGATACCCAACCTCGCAAATATATCAGACCAGACCATAGATAGAGGATGAGGAAGTAAATGTGAAATTTCTATAAGATTTTTATAATATATATACTTCAACATATACATTGGCATCCCCCCTACAAGATCTATCAGTAATTATAATACTTCGGGAGCCAATGAAACTATTTTCGTGAAATTCAATTGTCTCAATTCCTGAGCAACCAAAAAAAAAACTCGAGTTCCTTTTGGATTTCCTTCCTGATCAATGGAAACTATTGCATTGTCATGAGATCGTATCATCATTCCATTGTCACGTTCAAATTCTTTACAAGTGCATATAACTATGGCTCTAACCACTTCTGATTTTTCCAGGGGCATGTTAGGTATTGCTTATTTAATTATAGCAATGATAGCATCATCTATATGAGCAGATTTACGATTACTTTCTCCTACAACTCAAATACACATTATTTTTCGGGCTCCACTGTTATCCGCTATATTCAAATAACTTTGAGACCGAATCATTTTTCCTCCAAAAGATTTGTTACTTTGGCAGATAACATGAAAAAAAAAAAAAAGGAAGATTTCTTACCAACTAGTAATCTTCTTCCACTAGAAAGAGCTCTTTGATTCTGTATGGGTTAAGTAGTAACAAATTGAGTAGGTATAGGCATTTTCTATGCAGCTATTCTAGAACTTCTCTAGCGATGGTTTCAGATACTCCACCCATTTCATAAAATATTCGACCTGATCTGATGACGGATACCCAATATTCGGGAGTTCCTTTCCCGAAACCCATACGTGTTTCTGCAGGTCCCCCTCTCTCTCGCACAATGTTTTAATAGATGAGACAAAGACGAATCCCTTCATTCATCAACAACTGAAGAAAATTTTCAAAATTTCCCACTGCACCACACCAAAAAAGCTGGTAAAACCAAAAAGCCCTCAAATTCATTTTTGCGATGCTTTTTTGTTTTTCAGTTTTTTTTTTTTATTCTTTCCTTTTATTTTTGTTTTTCAATTTTTTTGGATTCTTGCCTTTTGCAATGTATCTATTAGCCCTGATTTACCACAAATTTGTGAACTCTTCGAATTCCCAAAATCTGTTAGCGTTGATTTATAAATTTGTAAACTCTTCCAATTCTCTTTTGAAGTTGTACAAAGTCTCATATGACCTAGACAATAACTTGGACAAAGTCTCATGTAAATATCCAATTTTTTGGGCTTTGTCTCGACAGAGGTTCATTGGACATATATGGACGAGCAGGAGCCAAAATTGAGAGGTTGAAGTGGAATTGTAACTTACAGATTTTAGTTGGCATTATTGAGATATGAAGAGTGGTCTAGCATCCAAATTTGGGGTTTCAATAATTATCACTGGTATTTCAAACAAAAATGGAGGTAATTACCACTGGTATCTGAACAAGTTAATGTTTGCTTGGAACCCAGAAGGACCGATGCATGGTATTTGTTGGACTACATATGGATGAGTTCACTTTTTAAGCTTTTGTTGGAGCGATGTTGTCTATGACGAGTTTACAACCTTTGTGATTGATAGTGTGAATGTGCTTTGTCACACCACTATATTAATTTCTTGTGCCTCTTCCCACATTTCTCTTCAATATCAAGTTTCAGTCTACTATTCTTTGTGGCTTTTACTTCTAAAGGCTCAGTGAATCATTTGGCTATCTTATGGCAATTTAAGTAGTGTTAACTATGCAAATAAGGATATTTTGGATCATGTGGAAGACCCTTTATATGAAACTACAAATGTCGATACAGGCAATTTTATTAAAACCCAGAGTTGGGCGAACTCAGGATCTCACATGGCTACATTCCTATGTTCTTATTGTGGTAATGCATTGTGATGGTGATCAGGCTTGTGTATATTCAGGCTTTTGGTGGTGATCTAGCTTGTGATCATTAGATAAATATTGGTGACATTGTTTCAAGCACATCAAAAGAGGGAATAAGTATGGCAGATGAAAAACTGTATAAAAAAGAAGTTAAATTTGAAGGGTCTTTTGTCATGTTACCCTTGTATGCATGCTATTCTTGTTTATAATTATGGAAAGTTGAAGGCCTTGATATCTGAAAAAGACGAAGATGGCAGATTGGAGGTGAAAGTGAATAGTCGGATATTTCTAGTACTCGTGCTAGTTTTGTATTTTATGGAAGTGTTGCAGGCAAGATATAAGAGGTGGTAATTCATCTTATTTATACCACAAGGTGGGACATTCTCTTTGTGGTAATCATGGATGAAATATTCCATGGATATGGACCTTATGATTCCATGGGAAATGGACATGCAACAGTAGATTTTGACAACAAGCCCAGTCAGCAGTAGATATTGACAACAAGCCCCAAGGTGAGAATAAAATTATCAGGGAAGGAAATCATGATAGGCTTATCATCAATGAGGATGAAGTTGTAGTAATCTAAAAAGCAGTTCCCGGGAACTTGGAAACCATTTATCCACAAAAATTTTGTGCTTCTTCTAGCCATTGTTGGAGCTTTGGTAGACATGTGTTTCAAACATGCAGTTCTTTGGTTAGGTAACATAGGATAAATTACAATGTGATAGTTGATTACTGTCGTTGGCAATATTTTGTTGAAACAACCTATGTGTTTGTCTGTCAAATAAAAAACTTAAGTCATCTGTGGAATTTTTGTGCCCTTTAAATAAAAAAAATGTTATGAACACATTATAGAAAAATATTTTATTGTTGTATCTCCAAGACAACAAGATAGAGTGTGGTTCTCATATTCGCTTGTCAAATATAGGTTCTTCCTTAGAACATGAAAATCAAACTACATTTAAGAGGTCTATTCCAGGGAATGGAATTGTAAGAAAAAATAGTAAGGTATGGGTTGTGCTATAAGAAGAAGTAAGGAAGGCACTTGAATAAGAGGTTTCAAAAATCCCCACGAGGGAGTTTTTCACTTTGAGCACATTAGATTGTAATGATCCCTCTAAGTTGGAAGAAGCATTTAAAATAATTGAGAACTTGTGTGAAGAAGAGATTGCAATTTTGATTAATGATGGAGGTGGTGGTTTTGATAAATCAAATATAAGTGCAGAAGAAGCTCCTAAGCATCTTCTTTGGTTGTTAGATCTGGATGTTGTATTCCTTGCAACATCGGGCCTTCATAATTTGTGTCTTGCTTCTGTTGTTTCCCTGAACTCCCAGCGTGATCCAAAAGATTTTCTTCCTTTTCTACAGGATCTTGAACATGTCTTCTCTTGTTATGTGTTATACTATAGATTGCACGCTGCACAGGTATGAGAGTGCTCTGAAAAATTTTGTTGCAGCAGGAGATTCTTATTTTAAGGAGTGCTTGTTTCTCATGAAGAGTGATCCAAAAAAGTTTCTCCTCGGCCTTGACATTTTCAAATATGGCAGAAAGAGGTCTTATTTTGGAGGTCAAGGGTGATCATCTGTTTAGTGAAGAAAGTTTTGAGGAGGTTGTTATGGAATATTGCAACACTCGTTCTTTAAGAAAACAACTTTAGATGCCTTTTGTGCAGGTGGTCTATGGAAAGAAGCATCAACAACGACTTAGATGTTAAGGCTGACAATTATCGAGGTTTCAATTTTAGCCAATGAACTTTGTAAGGAGTTCCAAGCTCCAGGAAAGAGAGCAAAGGCTGCAAAAATTGCATTAGAATACTGCAATGATGTTCAAAGTACCATGACCATGCTTGTAACTGCTTGAACTGTAGGTTCAAGCAAAGAAAGATGTAGAGGATGATATATTTTTTTAAAACGACAGCAATTTTAGTGGAATGAGTGCTTACAAACTTGGGTACGAAGATTTTTCTCTGAATTTTCTTACTTGTATAGGCTTTATATTTTTTGGTATTGTTGCTTTTTTAACATAAATGATAAAATTGGGTCTTAATATCCTGCAATATCAATATGCCACATCTTGGCTTCCTTGAACCTTCAATTTTCTTTTCAAATTCAATGTGTGTGTAATTTGTTATATGCCATTCTCTGTTCTATAATATCTATGCCTTGCTTGTGATCATACTTTATGCTACTAAAACTCGATATTACACACTCTTGGATGGTTGCTTCCAATAAGCTTATTGACTGTTTATTTAAGAAAGGGACTCAAGACTATACAAATTCTTGATATTTTCTTTCAACTCTTTGAAACGATAGACAAATGACAAAAGGATTACAATTGGATCTGGAGAAAATTCCTCACCTAGGCTTATTCCAAATTGACAGTGATATGATCTTAAGTGTTTTTATCAACTTCCAAGTGGCATGGAAAGGCCAGGAAAGTTGGCATCATAAGATTTTCTTTGCAATGGACAAATTAGGTACTGAAAATGTTTTTTTTCAATGGATGATATTTTAGATGAACAATTGAAAATGGAAAGTCTCTTTATGGTTTATGGGACTATAGATTGTTTTATTTTATGAACTTTGGTAGCTCAAAATGTGAAGAATAATTTCCTTTGGTCAACTATCTAATTAAAATGCCCCTCTCTAGAATGTTTATTTTTTAATGATTTCTTGTTTGGTTTCCAAACCTGATCAACAAAGAATTCTATCAATATTCATGACTTGGGTTGGGTAAGATTTTTTGACAGTCAACATTTCAACCTTTTTGTCATCTCAAACATTGACGAATAACTACTTTTCAGCAAATATGTAATGAAAATCCATGATACATATAATTCTAAAAATTCTATCATCTAATTAATAAGCCAAACATCCTTCCAAAGTTTTGAAGCATCTATCACACAGACTTAGCCTATTAATATTTGATCATTATGGCAGTTCAAATAAACTTAGATCGGGTGCTTGGTTACCATTTTGTCTCATGTAGTGCCTCCCTCCAATTTCCACGTTCAGGTGGATAGGGATATCTGCCTAGAAAAGTGTTGTCAATTTTCTGTACAGAATACCAACTAGGGTATACTTGTTATGCTTTATCAACCAGACTAAATGCCCTCAAGGGTAGAGTAAATGGTCACATCAACAAAGGCAATGACTATTATTAAGAAAATAAACTACAAGGAGAGTAGTGAAACTAGTATTGTTCATGTTGTTGTAAGGAAGACTGGCTCGTAAAAGGTGGGAATACTTTAAATAGAAGGTAGCATGCTATCTAGTTATGTGATCTTTTGTAAGTTTTTCATTACATTTCCCACTCATCTAGTTATGTTATCTATTTCATAGTTAGTAGAGGATATGGGAGAGTAGTGGGAAACCAACGATAGTCCTTTTGTTCATAAGCTTCAAGAGTAAGTGTTATGTGTTTG
>JZKD02S1729070.1:608202-664263 GCA_000966675.3 Picea glauca
AATAAGTATTGCTTTCTTTTTTATTTTGAATCTCATCTTATATTAAGAACACATTAATTATCCAATTAAGAAATATATGATGAACAACAAACTCTTATGAACACGTTATTTTATCTTGGAACCCGACAGGGAAAAAGCACCAAATCTTTTCTCATTAATAAAATGTTCTTTTACAAAACTATTTTTGAGCTACAACTTGATGGAGAGACATTCCCCAAGTTTCTTCAGCTATGATTGAAGGGATGTTACCACACCCCATTTACCAACTACAACTGGAAGGATGCACCCACACCCTCATTCACCAACACCAACTGGTAGGATGTTTCGACCCCCTGTTTAGTCAGCTACAACTAACAAGGAAGCACCCACTCCCCTTATTCACCAGCACCAACTGGTAGGAGGCTTCGACCCCCTTGTTTAGTCAACTACAACTGACAAGGAAATCACCAACTCCCCTACAGGCACCAACCTACCCTTGTACCACCCAACCACCCTTAATTTTATACTGTAACTCAATCTCTTATTCTCTTCATGAATTTGATTCATGCAGATATTGACACAAGTCCTATCAGATTTGACTTTTTGAACTTCGACTTGTTTTCTCTTGCTCCACCCTTCCTCCCTTTATGTAGGTTATAACATTTATAACTCTTTTACTGTACTTTGTTCAAGGTGTTCATAAACACACAGAGATACTATCAATTCTTCAAGTCTTCTAAGAATCATTAACTGTTGTACTTTCTACTTGTATGTTGCAACCTCTACTTGTATGTTCTTCTGGTTATTTGCAGTCAAACTTCACCTCTTTCTCTCAAGCTTCTATCATTTAATCTTAAATGAAACTGATGTATTCCAATAAAGGTCTTCTATATCAAATATTGGATTGCATAATTGTTGCTCTATCTTCTTCTGTTCTTGATCTTCAATAAGACATTGACAGACACATTAGAACAAACAATTATTTATCTTGAACTCTGCTTTTGTATTGATCTTCTTATCTGAACCACAGAGACACACTCTTCTCATAACTCTTCCTCATTTATATAATCCTCAAAACAGTGTGAGTTTGAGATGCACTGTATCCTTTTGTTTGGATCATCGCACCTCTTCATTTAACTAAACTATAATAATTGTTTTATCGTTTCTACCGTGAAGGATTTTCATAAATTGATCACATATGGATCAATTTCATCCTTTAAACTCGATCCTGAATCTCTGCTACTTTCACAGAGACCGAATTCTGCAGAGACGCTTCCTTCAACTGATTACATGTGACCGAGTGTTATGGAACCACTGGCTTACCAACTACAACGACGTATTATAATTTCCTTTTAAAACTCTTATATCATATGACCAATAACGGTGACCAGATGCTAGGCCAGACGAGCGCTTGAGCACTTATGTGAATCAACGGTCACGATTTTAACCTCCTGAAATGGATGACTGTCGTAACTTTGACACTTCTCCATTCAAAACTTTTGGACTTTAAACCTTTCAAAACTTCTGAATCAGATTTCCCGAACAGATCAGACATTTTACGTTTATTTCACGGAAATTGATCAATCGTCATATTCGATCCTTATACTTATGCTTTCATTGCTTAATCTGACGGTTGGGACTTAATCAAGTAGTGAGATGGATGGCCACATATTACTTCGGGACTTTGGCTATTATACTTACACTATCCTTCCACTTTGTTTTTTATCAATGGTTGAGAATGCAGCCGAATTATTCTATAGATCAGATGACCTATGTCCACTTTGGGACTTCGGCATTCGGGTCTTCGGAGGTTTCAAATAGACTTCACTCCATTTTCCTATGGAGTGATCACCTGTTGTGGTAAGAATTAATACGGTGGAGACCGCTTGCTTTAGGTTAATATTTTCTCTTACACTATCCTTCCACTGTAGTAGATCGACGAATGAGAATTCTCTCAAAGTGATCTTCAGATCAAACGACTTGTGTCCTCTTCGAGACTTCGACATTCAAGACTTCAGTACTTTGGGAAAGTGCTAGTGTTAAAACTCCCGAAGTAAAACTCCTGGAGTGACGTAACTTACTTACATCACTTGATGACATGCAAGCCGAGTAACTGCCATGTGTCACTCAGATTTGTGATTTACACATACTTGAAATGTTGATTTCATCTTGACACTTGTCATTATTTAACTGTGCCATGTGTCCTTACTGACATGGTTTGCCACATGTCCTCTTGAATTGTATGGTTGAGGCTTACTTCGGATGATTCAACGGTCGAGAATTTATTTCGGCTCTCCGGATCTCCAGGCTTCGGGAATTTCAAACATCAAACTTTCTGGAGCGTAACCTCCTCACATCTTTAGACCCAAAGTGAATGATGTTCGTTTGATCAAGATATTTGATCAACGAATCGATTTGTATGTGATGATGCTTTGTCTTGGTTTAAATCCAACGACCTTCCAACTTTTCTTATTCTATCCTTCCACTTTATTTGATCCGATGGTTGAAGAAAATTTGGGTAATCAAGAACTCATCCTTTCTTCTTATCATGTCCTTCCACTTAATTTTAATCTGATGACTGATGGGAATTCGAATAATTGAGATCTCATATCTTTCTGCTTATCTTGTCCTTCCACTCAAAAGTGATCCAACGACTGACAAGTATTCAGATAATCAAATTCTCAATTGTTTTTCCCCACTTATCCTATCCTTCCACTTAAAGTGATTCAACGGTCTTAAATACTCTCAAAGCAGATTAACAATCTTGGATGATTTCAGAACCACAACTTGCGAGTGATTTAAATCGTCACCCTAGCTCCACAATTTGAAGTTGTGTGTTGTTGGTGAGTCAACCATAGTCATCGATATTTGAATCTATAATATCCGACGGTCCTGACTAATTGCAAGATTGGAAATAGCACGATGTTTAATTCTCCTTTCACTCTCCACAATCTATCCCTGTCGTAGATTTGGCGATTGCGCATCCGACGGTCACGACTTAATATGACTTAATGTGATTGTTTGTTGGATCAACCACAATCGTCCATATTTGAGTTTATGAGATCTGACTATCTAGATCGATTACGGGATTCTAACCAATGAGTCGTTTAATTCTTCTTTCTCTCTCTGCAATTCATCCATGTCATTGATCTGGCGATTGTGCATCAATGGTCTTGAATTGATCTGATCGTTGACTAATCCTCCAACAATCCTTCTGAGGTTCATCGTGCCATCTCTTCTGAGCTTTAATATTTATTTTCTAACCCACCTAAGCTATAATCTTTGCATATCGTCCAATTGTTTGACATCAATCATTATATGCTAACTTTTATACTGTTGATATCAATGACAATTTGTCATACCAACTTATCATCACATCAATGACATCGACTATTGACATCAACGACAATACATCAATGACACTATGTCCAACATGACTTCATTGCCAACTACTCATGGGGAAACCAAAATTCAGAAAGCACATTATTGGTGGAGTAAGCAACAAGGACACTCTTGGATGGAGTGAATGAATCAATCCCTACATGCATTGATTTTGGCAATGGAAAAAATGAGTGAAGGAGACACAATGAAGAAGGTCAAACAAGACCTCAAAGTGAAAGAAGGGAAGCAAATTCACATGATAATAATGGAAACCCTTTTGTAAGGAACATTGATGGGAGGATCGTCAATTAAGAGAGTCATGGAAACCAAGATAGTCAAGAAGGAAATAATATCAATGAATTGTTGCTTGAAATAATTAATATTCCCAAGTTTGATGTATTCAATGATGAGAGTAAACCAAAAACTTGGATGTCATGTTTCTTTTGATTAAATCCTATACAATATTATTAGAAAATCCAATTTTCCACCCTACACCTAGAACAAATTACATTTGATTAGTGGAAAATGAAGGAATGTGAATGGGATGACAAATTGTAGTGAGAAATAACTACTTGGGATGGATTTGTGACTACCTTTTATTACAAATTTGAGGCTATGCCCAAGAATTTTACTTCTTATCCCTCGAAAATATCAAGCAACAACACTATGGCTTAATACCCTGGAGAGTTCTTCCAAACAATATTGCATGTGTCGTCCATATATATTAATGGGATAAAATAATCTATGTAGGGATTGTAAAATCCTTAAAAGTTTCTACTCTTGAGGAGGCCATCCAATAAAGAGATGCCTATTTAGAGGTTGCTAGAAGCTACTTTAGAACATTAATTAATACAAAAACCTCCCAAACAACAATGAACTATAGTAAGGGAAATAAATTTCCAAGTAGCAATGGCCAATGATACATTGGAGTGTATAGGGGTGGTAAGATAAATGTTGCAACTATTAGTATTGACACTACATTGTCTCGGGTCATGAAATTGGGATATTGAAGAAAAATGGGAAAAATTTGACAAAAATTAACAAATATTGACAAGCATAAAGTTGGACCTAAAAAACATAAAAAAAACTTGATGACTTGAAAGGCTTTGAGAAAATGGAATAATTGAGAGAAATCAAATATTTTTTCAACACTGGTTTAGAGGTCGAAATGACACTTGGTATTTATGAACTAAGTCATGATTTTTGTGTTATAGATTTAGTAGGAGATTATGTTTTCATGGATGCACAATGATTGAAGTCTTTGACAATTAGAAAATAACTTCTTGGGATGATTTCAAGACCGCAATTTACTTGGAGGTTTCTAGAAGGTACTTTAGAACATTATCTTATTTAAAGACCTCTCAAACAACAATGAACTACCCTACGGGAAACAATTTTCCAAGAAGTAATGGCCAATGACACAATGGAGTGTACAGGGATGGTAAGAGCAAGTTGCAACTATTTGTATTGACACTACATTCGTTAGGGTCGTGAACTTAAGATATTGAAAAAAATGGGGAAAATATTGAAAAAAATTAACAAAAATCAGTAAGCATAAAGATGGACCTAAAAAATGCCAAACAAATAGTGACTTGAAAGAATAAAAAAAAATGGAACAATTGGGAGAAATTGGAGATTTTTGTAATAGTGCTTTAGAGATCGAAATTACACTTGGGTAGTTATGAAATAAGTCTTAAGTTTTATCTTGTAGATTTACTAGGAGATGATGTGGTCATGGGTGTACAATGGTTGAAAACTTTGGGAGAATTTCACATGAGTTGGACTAGTTGTACACGAAATCAGAATTAGAGGGCTATAACCCAAGTGCAAACAAGTTCATTTCCACAAACAAAATAATAGAACTTTCTAAGGGTGAACTATGTTTCATTCCTTAATGAAATTCCATGAAGGGATTGCATGTTAAGCTAAAGACACACAAACCGACAATAAAAGGGGAAGTCCAATAGTTTGATGAATTTGTAGATGTCTTCAAGGATCAACGTCATGGGATGCCAACTAAAAGGAGACAAGAACACATCATTGTACCAGATTTGGGGTCCAAACTGAATATTATTGTTCCTCCCTACAAGTATCCATAGTTATAAGAATGGTTCAAGAATTATTGGATATTGGTCATATAGTGCCAAGTAATATGTTGACAAGGAAGAAGGATAACTCTTTTCATATGTGCATGGATTATAGGGAATTGAACAATAGGAACTAGAGAAATATAGTCCTCGTCCCATGTATAAATGAACTATTGAAAAAATTCAACGTGACAAAAATATTTATGAAGATTAATTTTAGATTCGGGTATCACGAGATAAGGTTGAGGCAATGCAACCAATTTAAGATAGCCTTTAGAACTCATCATGGTCATGATGAGTTCCACTCGAGTGATGTCCTGTGGGCTATGTGATGAACCAACTACATTCCAAGGTATGATGAACTAAATCTTCAAGACATGTGTGATAAATGTTCATTTTATCTTTTTTTCGTGATATTCTCATTTATAGAAAGAATACAAAAAAGCATTTGCACCATATTTTGAACTAGCCTCCTCTTATAACAATGAGGCTAACACACCTAGATTTAGATTTATGTAGGAACCATTATAATTTGGTTCCCTTTTCCTGAGAAGCAACTAGTGGGGGGTATAAATTTTGACAAAGTTACATAGGGATTGCACATGACCCCAATTGTTGTTGCATGCATAGGTGTGAATCCACAAGCACAAGAACAATCACTAGGCTTATGTCACTTGGTAAGTTGGAGAGACTTGAACCTTGGTGGGGGTTATATTAGTAACCCACTTCCACAAACTAGACAAGCCACCATTGACACATTTGCATCATTTGAAAATCATTTTAGAAATTGTAGGATTTAACTCTCTATTTACAAAAGAATTGAAGTGTGAACTTGCAAAGAGTGAACTTGTGTGCCTATGACACATCATACAAGGGTATAATTAGAATTGACCCATCTAAGATTAAGGCCATTGTTGATTGGTCACTCCAAACAATGTGACATGATTGAGAGAATTTAATGAGCTATGAAACTTCCACTCAAAACATATTAAGGGATTTGGAGGCCTCATGGCACCTCTCACTAATCTCACATTTGAATAGTTCAAGTAAACATAAGTAATCGAGATTAATTTTCAACATATGAAGAGGTAATGACTTCTATATTTTTACTTGCACTCCTATATTTATCACAGTCCTTTATTGTAATATCCCCACTATAATCTCGAGTTTAGTTAATGCATAATGTATATATGAATGTGTCTATGGCCAAGCGATGTAATATGCGAATGTATTTTTTGTTTTTAAATAAATAAAATGTGATACCAACTAATGGGGATATGGACAGATATGGGGGCTAAGTTTTCCACAAGACAAGAGAGTGTATAAGAGGGGTCCAAGGGGGAAATTAATTATGGGTGTTAATTCAACCCATTTTCCTGAATTTTGTTATCATTGGGGATAACTTCTATTTTTTTTTGTGTGTATGAGAGCCCAATAATTAAATTCATGTAAGAGGGTGGTTGTAAGATTCACATCCCATAGTTATTGGAGAGCATGGGGCTAAAGAACAATCAAACTTTGGGCAGAGTGAGTAGCATGTTGTCTTTGGAAGATAGAGGAAATTCATATGGGCAGTGACAGGCAATTTTTACACATTGAGTTTTACATGAACAACAAGAGGAAATCGAGGAAAAAGAGCTTTGGAGATAGAGAAAGAAGGATAGGTGAATTATAGAGCATGCTAGAATGTTTTGGAGCGCTTTGGAGCTGAATATTGAAGGGACAGGTTGTCAGACCTGAAGAGTGAACCCTTGTGTGAGTTGCACTATAACAACAAGTGTTTGTTGTTGTTGCTGGCAATTTTCCTGGCATTGAGTTCCCTTGAGTTCCCAGTAGAGATATTCCTAGTTACCTATGCTAGAGATATCTTGATAAACAAATGGGACGCCCGATGGACTGAGAGCAGTGAAGGGGTAGATTCCTTGGGTTGGGGAGGTTAAGAGTAAAAGAGTTGGGGGAAATTTAGGATAGTTATAGGAGAATACCAATGGGTTGTGGGTTTTTGAGCTATGAGGGGATGGTGAGAGATGCCCTTTTATTGAGGATTCCAAGACCCAACTTGGGAGTGACTTGTTGTTGATATTTTGGAACAACAAATTCATGATTGAGTGGAATTTCCTTCCCAAGCAACTTGTTGCACAACTATTTTAAAAAGATAAGTGTTTATTTGTTTTCCTGAGTTAATTTGTGAGTTTAATTGTTGTGTGTTTTACTTTGTGCAAGAGAATGATTTATATGTTGTTGTGATGAAATTATTAGATGCATTTACGTTTTTAACCAATATGTACAATTGGTTAAGATTGATTATCATGTTGTTTGTAATTCAAGGTTTAAATGTATTTGTTAATCGATTTTAGTAGTAACATAAATAGATTCTAGTGCGGTGCTCTAATCGTCGCTCATGCTAGGAATAGTTGTCGTGCGCAATACAAATCATGTTGCACGTGCAATATGAATAGTTTATGCATGTAGTATAGGGGTTGTTGTGTCATGTTTTGTCTCAATGAAGTTGCAACATTCATGTTAACTAACATGATATACGTGCATTTGTAGTATCCTTAATCCCAATTCTTACGTGAATGTGAAATTAAATAACTTGTTCGGTGAGGAATATTATCAAACATATAGCAAACACCTAACACAGATAAACATAGAAAAATAATATGGCATCTTATTCTGAATGGAAACAACAATACAAATACTTCTAAGGGATGTAATAACAGTTGCAGAACAATACTAGGGTCACAAACTATTGGTTGCTAAGTAACTACATAATCTGCTACAAACACAAAAGAAAACCTGGTATGATTCCAACAAAGAAACCAAGACTCTCCTAGCCTTCTACTTCTCTGCTCTAGTATTGTATACCACTCTCCAAAATTCACCCCAACCTCTTGGGCCCGATTTTTCGTCAAAACCCCACTATAGGGGTCTTCATGGGACACCTTCTAGGTGCCACACAGATACTCGCTAGATGATCCCTTCACGACCTGCGGGTATGCCTTAAAAGACCCTGGTGTGAAACCCTTAGCACACGATGATACTGCTACTCATCTCCTCCCATATCAACTGCTAAAAATTCACGTATCCACTGGTATACTTCAAGATCTTCAAAAAATTCCACAATGAACCCAAGAAAGACTCGAAATGATTTGTCTAGCTAGGGTGGGTATTGCACCACAAAAACTAAACCTGCAATGGAAGGGTTTTTCCCAAACCCTAATGAAAACGTTGTCTACAAGAGAACTTAATAAGATATCAAATCATAATTCCAAGAAGGTAGGCTACCCCTTCTATTTATTCTTCTTCTTCGATTCTTCTAGATCTTCCATCTTTGACCCAATCAAACCCTTACTTTATTAAAATATAACTGTTTATTCTATTTAATATATATTTAGAGTTTGATACCTTGGCTCCCATTTTCTTTGTTGACTATAGCTTATGGGAGTCATGTAGGATAATGAGTCATGAATTGGAGGGGGACATTACAATCCTCCCTTCCCAAAATTGCTTGTCCTCAAGCAATTCTAGATCGAGGTGTTGTAAAATATGGTCACCCTCCCATGTAGCATCTTCTGTAGGAAACCCCTTACATATGACCAGGTACTCTCGAATGACTATGCTCCTCAGTCTTAGTTCTCGTACATCAACAATCCTCTTGTGTGCCAAAACCAACCGTCCTTCCTCATCTAGTAGAGGAAGATCTGTCGAAGCAGTGACCTGTTGGCCCAATGCCTTTTTTAGGCATGACAGATGTAAGGTGTTATGGATTCTTCTTCCCTCTGGTAGCTCCAACTCATATTCCACCTCTCCAATTCTCCCGATCACTTTGTAGGGCCCGTAAAAATGAGGTTTCAACTTCTCTTCACCACTCTTCTTTAGTGAGGACTGTCGGTAAGGATGTAGCCTAAGAAATACTAGGTCCCCAACCTCAAAAATTCATTCCACCTGGTGCCTATCTGCATACATCTTATGTTGGTTCTTAGCAACCGGTAAAATATCCTTTAGGACCCGCAAGATGTCCTAACTTTCCTGCAACCATCCTTTGGCCTTGGGAGCCTTGCTCTCTCCAAACACAAAATGTACAAATGATGGGGCATCATAGCCATATGGTGCCTTGAAAGGACTCATCCTAATGGAAATTTGATGGGTGGTGTTATAATAGTGATCCCCGATATGCAACCATTTTATCCATGCTCGTTGTTGTCCTGACACATGGTTCCATAATTACCCTTCTACCCATTTATTCACTATCTTAGTTTTCCCATCCATCTGAGGGTGATAGCTAGTACTAGGTGTCAACTTTGTCCCAGATAAACTGAATAGATCCTACCAAAATTCACCAAGAAACCTGATATCCCAGTCACTAACTATGTTCCTTGAAATACCATGGAATCTGAATACTTCCCTGAAGAAGAGATCCACCGCATGAGATGCATTGTATTATGAAGGAATAGAAAATAAGTGTGCATATTTTGTCAACCTTTCCACCACCGCGTAGATACATTCCTTGCCTTGGACCCTTGGAAACCCTATAATGAATTCCATGGAAATGCTTTCCCATTTCCTCTCTGGTATATTTAGTGTCTAGAGTAAACCTGTTGGGTGTGTCATCTCTGACATTTTCTGCTGACAAGTCCTGCACTCCCTCATGTACCATAGTACATACCCCTTGAGACCCTTCCATGAGAATCACTCTCTCTTACTTGTTTATAAGTCTTCAAGTACCTTGGGTGGCCAGCTAAAGGGGCATCATGAACTTCCCTCAAGATCTTATCCTTGAGCATGGACTCAGGGACAACATAGATCCTCTCCTTGTAGTAGATAATGTCATCCACTACTCTGTACCTGACATCCTGGTTAGTTCCCTCCATCAACTCACAGGCGAATGTATTTTTGGAATATTCCACCAAGAGGCTAGACTTCCAATCTGCCGAGGCCTTGGCAAGGGAGAAAATTGTAGGCTTCCTGGAAAGGGTGTCAGAAACTACAGTCTTCTTGCCCTTAGCATATTCAATATCAAAGTCATAGTCTTGTAATTTACTCACCCACTTCTGTTGTCTCTCGCTCAAGTCCTTCTATTCCAAAAAATGCTTCAAGATTTTGTGGTCGGTCATGTTGAGATCGATTCTTTCTTCTGAAATTCCCCTCCCCTTTTCTATTTTCCCAACTTCTTTTTTCCATTTATTTTTCCCTCTTCTATACTTACCCAAATTCCACTTTTCTTTTTTCCCTTCTATTCTCCCTTTCTAGTTACTATACTTTGTTGTTTTTCCAAAACGATGGGTTGGTGGGTTGGCGGACTCATGGATCCTCATCTCCATCCACACTCTCACATCATGAGTCTGACTGACCACCACATTATCCTATACTTAGTTGTTTTTGTAGTCGCGAGTTCCCGGGTTGGCGGGTTACAAGCTTTCATATCCCTTGTTCTGTGACATACATTTTGTACCCAAATGATCCGCGATCTAAATTTTTACCATTGGAATCCCCGAGCTCCTAAGTATATCATCTCTTATGTATTGAGTCTAACTGACTACGTTACAACACTTAGCCAATTCTAAACCTTCTGCAACAATGGGTTTGCGGGTTCACAAAAGTCTCAAATGATATTTTCTCTCGTCTGTCCCCATCGCCTTCACAATTTTCCCAATACACATTTAGTATGGTTTAATGCTAATAAATCATCATGGAGGTCCCATAAATATTGTCATTAATAAGCGAAGGGCTCGAGGATATTTCTTATTAAACCACATTAAAGCACGATTTGCGGAAGATTATATTATACCTCTCAAGCACTCATTTCAAATATTGTCTGGATCAAAATAATGCTCTCGTCAACTTATGGAAGCATCAGCTCGACAACAGTTTTGTGAAGATACTTTGAAATTTTTTGGACAAGAGGAACAAAAATTTCAGTGGTCTAGAGCGTATTCTTATTATTCAGCCCCTTCTGCTTAGAAGGAAGTAATTTGGACGTCTGAAATTGCTCGTGCAGGTTGTGTTCCTGAATTATTTTACTGCAAGGAATTGGTTTCCTGGTGCAATGAGAAGTATATACCAAGTCAGTGGATCATTTAACTCCAAGAAAATTCTCTTGTCTCTCTTTCGCCTCAAGTGTTCCGTAAAATGCTGAAAATCCCATAGCCAACACTCACCTTCAAAGGTGAAGATTGCAGGGACTTCTTGAAAACAAATGACAATGGCCTGGATCTCTTACCTGAATTCTTGGATAATCCCGCAACCATCCCTGAAGATATTACCAGATTGCAGGTCAACTTGTTCAAGAACCCCTTTCGGGAAATTGCTTGGTTATTTACCAAAGTTACGGGCCAAGAAAATGTTGCCATCATTTCTCGCATGATTCTTTATATCTAATATTTTAGTGTCAAGGAGCAGGCCATTTTTCATTGGGGAAAGTTGATTTCCATTGAAATCTATTCCCAATTGTTTCAGTATAAAAAGGATAAGAAATTCTTGATGGCTTCTTATTTGGTTTTTGCGATAGCGCATTGCTGTCAATTTCCTAAATTATCTATATGCAAGAAGATGAATTGTGAATTTGACCCTGTGAACTTTTGGTACCAAGAGTTATGGAGGCACAAAGCTTCCCTACATTTTTATGAATTTTTAAATGACTTTCTCTCGGTTCTTAAAGGATTGTTGTTTGGAAAATATACCCAAATAATATCTGCTCGGGCTAGTAAATTCCTGGATAAAAAGGGGACTTTGGAGCAAATGGAAAATTACAATGTCATCAGGATTTTCAGTTGTAAGGAAAATCCCTCCTTTCTTCCATGCCATATATCTGATAGAATGTTTGTTACAGAATTTGCAAGGCAATATAACTTTTGCCTGCACTTATTTCATGAAAAATGAAAAAAATCAATTCATACCTCTGCCTTGGAAAATTGGGGATTTTGAATTTAGAAGTATGAACAAAATTGAGGAATTTGCAAACCACGTCCACAACTTGAATCTCAAGTATTCCTAAAATATTAGAGGGTTTGACCCTAACAAAATCTTTGTGGAACATATGTTAACAATGGGTTTTAGCAATTCATTTATCCACATTGTTCTAGGAGAAGAAGAAGATAATAACCTGGGCAATCCTACCCACATGGTTGGTGACTTAGAGACGATACTCAATACCAATGAATTGTACAAATAGAGAGGAAAACGTCCCAATGAGAAGAGTGTCCAGTCCCCAACTGTTACTCTTAAGATTAGAACACCTCGGAGCAGTGCTCCAGTGACCCAGCCATCTAAAAAAGTAATCAACAGTAGTTCAGGCGGAGCAAGAGACAAGAACCCCCCTCTAGGGAAAATTGAAAGATCACATAAACTCCCTCTGAGGAATAAGAGGAAGAATATTGTACAAGAGGAAGAAGAGCATCACGTCGAAAGTGACATCAATTTTCCCTTGAAGATATGGAGCTCAAGATTGACATTGAGAAAATGTTTCCTAACATTGATCAATGAGGAGGCACGGCCCACTAGAATCAATCATTGGAAATTGTTGAGAATGAGGTCTTTGATGAAGAAGAACCATTTGTATTTCAGAGCGTTGTCTTTGACAATGAATCTAAGAAATTAATTATTGAGAAGAGTGATGTGAAGAATAAAAAGGGGAAATCTCGTTCAAAGGTTAACCTAAGAAATATGCGGCCTTCCGAGATTTCCAGAATCCATAAAGCAACTTGTGATGCATTGGACGACTCCATTGGTGGTCTCAAAGAAGAAAATATAAAGTGAAAGGAAATTATTAAGGAACTAGAAGAGACCTTGATGCCTCTTCCACTCCTTTCCATCCCTTTGGTAATTTTCAGACCCACCATGCCCACAACCAAATTAATAGGATCATCAAGCTTACTCACATCAGCTAGGAGCTATGTGAATAATAATATCAAGAAAAGAATGGCATCGATTACCGAAGCTTGGGAAATTTCAAAGAACATGATTTTTTTTGGCTCAAGGGCACATGCCTTCCATGAGTATTTACAAGCCAACCTAAACAATGAAGAAGGTTTCTATCTTGATTCCATGGTACCCTTTGGTATTAAAGTTTCCAACATGTCAGAGCTAAAGAGAAGAGAGGAGGACCTTCCCTCTCCAAGTCGGATCAAGCAGCTGAATTCCTACTGAAAAGAAAAAATATAGAACTTGAACAACATATTTCAAGCGTGCAGCCAAGCCATAACAAGGAGAGAAGAGCTATTCAAAAGGATCACAGAGGTGGACCTAGCCGGAAACACTAACGAATTCCAAGATCCCGAGTTTATCCTCAACTCGTTGTTCCTAAAAAAACAACAATTCGATGAGCAAGTTGAGATTTTTAAAGGATTTTCAATTGAAAAAATCTATGGTATAATTGAATATGATGAGAATGCTATAGATAACTGGCGAGTGGACTACTCTGTAAGAAAACAGGAAATTTAAGAAGAATTACATGGTATTTCCCTTGATCTCTGAGACTTGGAGGGTGAGTTGTTCAACATTAAAATCCGACATAAAATCAATGTGGCACCTATGAAAAGTTACATCGAAGAATGGTTCAAGAAGGTTATCGATAAACTGACAAATGAAGGGCAAGAAGAAATTGAGACAGTTCCTATAACCATTGATGAAAAGGATAAAAGGGCATCAATGAGAAAATGAACACACGACCATCATAGTAATTTTATGATGATCACATCCTTCTTTTCTTATCAAGTCCTTCATCCAGTTATTCCACCTCTTTCACTAGAAAGGTTTAACCGAAGATTGACAACTCTTTTTTTTCTTCTTACCATAGGTCTTATTGATCCTTCTACCACCCATTGTCTTCCTTCTAAAAGCTTATTTCTTGTATTTATTTTCTTTATGGTCCGCGGGAGCCCCAATCCCAGTATTTAAGATAAACGCATTTACAATTTCAAAGAATATATAACAGATTATATATTTTTGGAAATTTCAAGAGAACTACTTTGGGAACAATCTCGACTATGCTTTGTAACCTTGTTTTCAGAATATAAATTATTTGAGGTTGATTTGCCCATGTATCCACTCTGTTAAATTTCTCTTATGCATGCAGATCATCTTTTTTTTAATTTTATGCGATCATAAATTTTTATCCTAAACTATGATGGATGTGAGGAAATTTTGCTTATTTTCTTTAAATGTGTGAAATGTGTAATTCCTGGTCCTTTCTCGGGAACTTTCTTTAAAAATGAAATGAAAACATTTTCCTTTTATTTTCTTGTAATATTTATGTTTCTTTGAATTACTACAACGAACTTATGTCAAGTCCCACATTTTGAATATTTGAAAATCTCAAGAAAATATAAAGAGGAGTACCACCTCTATAAAAATGTCAGGGGATTTACATCCTCGTGTTGTTTCCATTTCGGTCCTAACAGATTCAAGAGTCAACCTTTTTTGTGACCGTAATGGGGAATTGAACTAAAATTTGGAACTTGGTCTAGCTTTTTTGAAAGAATATATGACTTTGCCCCGGGGTAATCAACCCTATTTGGAAATTGGATTGAATAATCAACGAAGCATTTTACATCAGTTGTACAATCTAGTAATAACAATATCCAAGACCCAAGAAGAGTTAGAAATATCCTGGCAAATCTTAGTCCAAGAAGAAGAAAGAGAAATCCTCCAAAGACAAAGGAGAGAGGAATTACAAGACCAAAGAAATCAAAGGCTAGCTAGAGCAGCATAAGAACAAGGTAGGGATTGAAGTTGGATGAATACAAAGGACCCATTACCAAAAGTAAAAGAAAGAAAATATTTATTCTTAGAAGTGAAAATCCTATCCCTGAAGTCTCCCCAGAAATGGAAAAAAGAAACGAACAACCCCGAGACGAGCATCATGAGGAGAGACAAGGAGGTGGAAGAGATGCTACAATAAATCAAGGAAACCCAGTATTTGAAAATCGAAGGAGGGTAAGAGATTACCCTCTAAATATTATAGGTGATAAACATGTTCTCATTGTTCTCCCTAAGGGCACCTTAAAGGAATTTTTTGGAGGCGGAGCAATCGATGCAAAGAGACATTTTTACTTATTTATTGATGTTTGTGATTTTCACCGTGTTGAGTATGTCGATGTCATGGTAATTGTTGTTCCATAGTCTATACTCAAGGCTATAAAGTATAGAGTCTAGGCATCCAAAGTGAGTGAGTGATAAAAAAGGGAAAGGACAACTATAGGGAAGAAATCTATTGTTGATTTCTGAGTTGTCTTTGTCTCGCTTCCAAATATTATTGAATGTTGATATCCCATTTGATGGCTGCCCATGAACATTCGAGCTCTGACCGGGTGATGGCAGTCTTAAGTGTAGTATCGAAAATATTCAAAGCGATGATGGTTTGATCTGATAAGTTGGATTCAATGTTGGGTTGTATTACGATGGGTACTGTCATGGAGTAACAAAGACTTTAAAAGGGGTTGATGTTTTAAAGTGCTATTTCAATTTTTGATTATATAAGGAAAATTCAGTGAAACCAAATAGAATTTAGCAAAATTGAAGGTCGTTTTCCGTAACTGAGTTAAAATTTGAAACCGGGTGTGAAATGAAAGAAAACATAGAGCTGTCAACAATGTGGGGCATCAATTCCAGAGGAATCCCACGCTATAACAGAAGAAGAAAGGAAAAGAGACACCTTGATAAATCATGAAATGGAGAGATCTAAGTAATCCATAGGTCTTGTACCTGCTAATAGCCGATATAGAGGAAAAGTTGTAAATAACTAGATAACTAAAACTTGATCGCCACAATAGAAGTTGTACTAAATTGCAGTTAAAACATTTATCAAAGATGTATATAAAAATGACATGAAGTATGAAAATAAAAAAGGAAAACACATAACTCAATCTTGACGGGATATAGAGTCTTCAATACGCTTTGTATTAATCTTGGCAAAGGAGAACTTTCTCTATTACAATCTCCAAAAGAAAAATCCCTTAGTTCCTTTCCAAAATGTATATTTAAACAAACTTGTAAACATTTAGAATTCCAAATGTTCTAGAAACTTGTCGGTTACAAATGAAGGATTGAAAAGTTTCATTTCCTCATCTTTTGTATTCCTTCGTAGGGGAAGAGCGCCTTATTTTCTCTGCTCCTCTGGCTCCAGAAATAGAATGGATTAACATATGTCACTATTTAACACCAGAAGCCTACCCTTTCACCTGCTCAATGCAATTGACGCACCTTTCAACCAACTGGGCTATCAACCTGGAAGGCTCTGCTTGGTTGTTGGCCTCAAAGGTGTAACAACTCTTCACCAACTGTGGCAACCTTTTTCCCACTTGTCGGTCTTCCGTGATGATAGACTGCAATTGTAGAATTGGATGTACTAGCCATTTGTCCACTTGGACCATATCAACCTGGCTTATTTGGGATATTTCAACTTGGTCCTTTTCTTCATTTTCTTTGATATCTATCAAGTGTTTAGCTATATTGATTTTTCCCAGTGTCCCAAGACTGCCTTCCTTATCAAGGTATAGAAAAGCTTCATTTATCAAGTGAATGTTTCTTCACAAGAATTCCTCATCTTCTTAGCTCTTCCCCTGCTCTATGATATATTCTGCTCCCAAGCCTTTAGTAAGATATTCCCTCTGGTTTGTTCTGCAATGGATAATTTGGAGCTATTGATTGTCTCTATGTTCGTTGTGGCTATCACAACATCCTAGAAAGCAACACGAGCCACCCCAGCTTCTCTTTCTCGCAAAGAGATATCTTCTAGAACTTGATCTATCGTCTGAAAATGATGTTGAATGGTTCCCACTTTTGCAAGTAAGTCTTGTTGAGTTGCTAATACCTTCTGTCGGATTTCGGTAGCTTGGGCTTGAAAAACCTTTATGTCTAAAACCTGGTTTTCGGCAACATCCAATTTCGATTGTAACTATATAATTTGTTGCTCATGCTGTCTTACCTACGTTTGGCTTATTTGCGTCGACTGGCACACCTTCTCAAGGTCGGATCTAAGTTTCTCGATCGCCTACAGATCAGTTATTATGGCTTGCTCGAGGGTTTTTCTCACCTCATCCCTGGCATTTTCTTCCGCCGTAGCCACCTTAGCTTCCAACTTACCGATCAAGAGGTTCTTTCATTTCAAATGGGCCTTCAAAGTTCCAAATAAGTACTGATTGGTTGTAGCATAAGCCCCCAGTGTTCCTGCTATCTCGTCGGTGAATTATTCCTCTTCTATGGCCTTTCCTTCTGTCAATATTTTAAACCTTTTAGCCACTGCGCCCGCTTTTTGATACGATTTTTTCTTCACTATGGCCTTCCTTTTCTTATCAAAGAAAAATTCGTTTGGAGGTAACTCTTCCACAGAAATGGGCGTTAGCTCTTCACTGAAAATCCATCCCGCATCGGGGTTCCCATTTGTGAACTGTAAGGGTGTTATAGAAGCGATGGGACTACCGATTTCCTTGAATGATTGCGTCGGGATAGCATCCGTGGCTGGCTTTCTTGATATGAACAGTAGTGGGTCACCCAACCCTTGCGAGGATATCCCTTCTTGCCCGGTGTACCCTTTTCTGGGTTTCCTTCCTGTTGATAGGGGATTTAGGCTCGTCACTCTGAGGTCCCAACCTCCCCTGCTTTCTCTGGGTTCTTCTCCTTGTCAGGACTCGAGTCCTTTAAGACTTTGGCTTCTGTTTATTGTGTAATCGGAAGCTTTGGGGTTTCTCCCTATAAAACCTAGGGAAGACAACTCCGTTGGTGCTCCTGGAATCTAAGGAAATCGACCATATCTCCAGGCGGCGGGGCTTGAATCTAACTTAAGACTTCAGAATAGGACTTCGTACCCCGGAATATTTCATCATGAGGTGAATCCTCGTGTTCGTACCTCTTCAGGCCACAACTCGCCAGGTGATTGCTCGCAACCTTAGTAGGGTCTTGCTTCTTAAACTCAATGTCCACCAATTTCATTTCCTCTAAGGACGTAACCTCGGCTCTAGCATGGCTGAAGTCTAATAAATAATATGCACCAATGTGAATGGGAAAGGGAGGCCATACCTTTTTCAATACCCCTTTGAGCTCTTTGCTTATCCTGCCGAGCATAGTCTGTCTGGCGATCTCACGACACAATAGCTTATCTGGCAAGAATAGCGATAGGGCACATGGAGGAACAGAGGTGCCAAAAACCCTGATGTATGAAAATTTTGCTTCTATATACCAATCTGCCACACTACTCAGGTTGTTCGTGATGTTATCCGAAATCCTGGGAAGCGGATGGTCGAAAATGGAGATATGCATTGGTATCGTTACCCAGTTGAAGATCTCGTGGATGAATTATTTGGATTTATCCTCCCAAAGTTTCGAGTGGTAGACATGAATAGGATTTGTATTAGATGGAGCCCAACTCCAGTTCATTAGCGGGAAAGGTGTCATGAAGAAAATAGCATCCATGATGTAAGCAGACATAAAGAACGAAGCCAGTTTCCTACTCACCTTCTACGCTCGATATTCGGTAATTTGACTGGTCAGATTGTCAGACAACAATTTGGCCCAGTCGAAGGAGAAACCCTCAACAACTGTATGAATAAGCGGTACCCATGGGAGGAAAATGTGAGTAGTGTCCTCCTTCCCATACAACCTACAGGCCATCGTCGTTATATACTTGAATTACGACTCTAAGGAGGAGATTGAATAGATTCCATGAGTATTAGCCCTAAATTTCGCGGGGTGCGAAACCCAATCTTTGATCAGATCGGATAGATTTTTTCCATACTGCTCGCATTCCTTCTTCTTGAAACCCTCTAGGAATTCATCATTGTGAGTAAGGTTTAGTGTGGGTGACAATTTATACATTGCCTGTAAATGCTTTGGTCTGAAAGTCCCAATTGTCACCCTCTTTTCGCTGATAAGTCCTAGTCAGGATGTCCACGTGGTCCAACACCCACCTGATCATATCATAATAGGGAATAAGTTGTGTCCTTGCCGCTATTTTGTGAATCTCTTCTCAAGTGACGATTTTGTATTTGGTTGACAAATCATCCTTCTCGTTGTCGCTAGAATCATCTGAGCAGTTTATCGACTCAGATTGCAGAACGTTGGAAGCGTACGTCCATGTTTTGACAGAATTAATACTTTGGGGCGAGGTATTAGAAACAACGTTTGAACCCTGACCTGAACTCTCGGCAGCTGCCTTGGGCACTTTCCGTGGAGCCATGATAGAGAAACTTGCAACTAGATCCCCTGTCGGAAAGATTGAAAACACAAACAGAAGTTATCCTGGTGAAATGGCTCTGCACGCAATAGAAATGAAAAATGAAATAATGAAAGGAAACCCTCTGCCTTGATCATTTAAGCATGTGCAAGTCCCTGCCGACAGAACTGTCAAATTGTTTAATAGAAATATTTAGAAGTAAAACGAGATCTTGCTATCCATCACCTCACTGAAAATCAAATAAATGCCATAAATGCTTGATGATTTGTGACCTGGAAAAACACAGAAACATTCAAGACTCCATCCGTAAACTATGTGTGTTAAAGGTTTATTAAGGCGTTAATTAATCTTTTTTATCTCTTTTAATTAAGTTCACTTTATTCTCTGATCGCCTTTTTCGACGTTCGCTGTATTGGGTAATTTCGCTCCTAACCGTTGGACCCTAAAAACCCGAAATCACGATGGTGCGATTTGGTTGATTTTTTGTGATTTGACTTAAGCCTTTAACTAATCCATGCTAAATTAATGAATATTGTGACTTCATGGATCAAAGTTACAAAGGTGTTGCCCTTAGGGGAAGCAATCGTCGAGTCGCAAAATCACAATAGTTATTAACTAAGGTTTAAAGTGATCTACTCTCGATACTAACTTGGGTAACTTTAACACAACTTTGCGACTTCGCAAGTCAGAATTTTTAGAAGCGTTAAACGTGTAACTCTCGAGAGAGAGAGTACGAGGTGATGAAAGGCTATAATCCCCACTTAGTCATTTAGTAATGGTGGTTAGGACCAAAAATGTTTTCGCCATTTCGTGTGTCGGGATACCGCGGCTTTAGTGGGTAGAATCGTGAAATAAACGAAGTCTTGAAATCCATCTTTTGGGGCTTAAGTATAACATTTCACCTATTTAGAGAAGGGAGGCTCCAACATAGGCTCCAACTAGGGATCTCGTCTCTTTGCAGGACGAGAAGGACAGTAGACCAAGTTCTTGTATTGGGTAAATGGAGTCATTATTTGCTTATGTGAAACTTGTTTGGAAGGAGGATACAGAGGGAACTTTGAGGTTTCAACTTTATTTCCGGAAAACTTTCAAAACTCGACACGCTTTCTAAACTCAACTTCTGTAGAAATTTACATTATTTCCGGGAAGAAATTTTCCATTAGATCCTAGGCGCAATTTCTGTAGGACCTCAGTCTTAGGAGCTTGGCCTGGTACTACTGATTTACCTGCTTCACAATCAATTCTGCATCTCCATAGACCTCTAAGTTCTTTATGTTTATCTTCTTGGTAGCTTCCAGTCCCAAGACTAGAGCTTCATATTTGCATATGTTGTTTGTGTAGTCTACGTCCCACTGTAGCCTGTAAGAGAAGGGGATGATGAATTCATTTTCAGGTGCTATGAAAATCACGCCTGTACCCGCTCCTTCACACGACGAAGCATCATAAAAAAACATTTTCCATGTCCCAGTGCTATACACCTTTTTAGCTATCTTTTCAGTTTTGATTTCATCAATACAACTTTCTTCCATACAATTATTTTCACTATCGTCAAAAGACAGAATACAATTTCCCAGGTCTTGATCGACGACATAAACAGGGTAATTGTTAGGATTCTGAGGATCACTTACCGTATATGCCAACCGTGTTTCCCTATATAAACAAGTGAACTGCCTGCCAAAAATAGGGATCGTGGCATAGGTCATATCCAGCTAAAGGGATCCCCAGATCTTGGCTCCCCAAGATCTAGATAATAGAAAAACATACTTCGGGTGTATATCAGCGACAACTACATCCATCAGAACATTTTTCACCAAAATCTGGGTGAGGGTGACTACTAAATCTTTGAACATGCCCATGCACTTAACTCTTCTTGAATCAAATGAGTAAAGATCTCTATAGGGTCAGGTGATTTTGAGGCCTAGTCTATCCATAATAGATTTGGGAATTATGTTATGAGAGGCCCCAGAGTCCAGCATGCAATTATGCAACAACCGATCGTGCATTTTCAGGGTAATATAGAAGGGGGGGGCGATATCTCTAGCACCTTCAAAATGTGGAACAAAAGTGATATTAGGCTTATCATCTTCCAGATTTATCATGACAGACTGACTCTCTAAATCTAAGAAAATTATCATCTTGGTTATTTTCTTTCGTTACATATGATTCTTCGCCAACTCAACCAAAGGTATTGGTATCTTGATCTTATTTATCTCGTTTTCTAGGCAGAAACTTCCCACAATTTTATTTGTTTCCTTGGCTGAAACTTTGGGCTCTTTCCTATCCATTTTATTTGTTTGCGCTGTTTTATTTTTGACGGTTCTAGGCATTTCATATGTCCGCATTTCCACTGTATTAGTTCTTCTCGCTTGGGTTTCAACCTCTTTTACGTTGGTATTCTGCGAGTCTACCTCTTTGTTATTACGCATCTCGGTCCCCTTCTGAACGGGCTCATATGTTTCACCCCTGGGCAAAATTTTATTGGGTTGAGTAGTCGACACAGGTTTTTTTTAGGCCTCAGATTGTATTTATGTTGGAGCTCAGCCATTATGGTGTCAGCCATCCCTTGAGAAGCGATATCATCAGCGTTGTTTAGGTTATTACCTGCACCTGATGATTGTTCAGTGTTTAGAGACTTCTCATAATCTTCTTTCGTCAAATGAGGTTGTATACAGTCATTGCCTAAATTGTTTACGTCTTATTCCAAATCCTCGAACTCTTGCATATCATTTCCTCCAATAAAATTTTCATTTTTTAGAGGTGTTTGAATTTTTTGATCTTCATTTTTAATATGTCTTTGTTGAATCTGAGGATTGGGGTTCCTCCTGAATTATCTCTTAATGAATTGATCATCTTTGGATTAGTATAGCTCCATTCTTGAGATTTTGTTTGATAGCTCTTTTATTATCCTAGCCATGTCATCCATTTTTTCATCTGAGGACCTTCCAGATCCAGAGGGACCCTCTTGTTCTCTGAAACGTTTAGTTTTTTTGTTTCCCGTTTTGATTTTCGTCTTTAATTTACCCAAAGCCATCATGTTTGACTCAATTTACACAACATCATCTTGAATTCAGGTTAAGTCGGCCCCTCTCCTTTCCCTTAACAGTAGATCGAAACTAGGTTCAAAATAAATAGGGGACAAGATAAATAGGGACTCAGTTCCTCTGAATTGCAGGATATGTAAATGGGAGAGCCCACCGGTGTCAAATCCATGGGTGTGGAAACTTATTCGAGGCCTTGAGTGACAGAGAGGTTTATATTGAGATTCGATGGGATATCAATAGGGATGATCTTTACGACAGGTGTGTCACCCCTACTAACGTAAGAGGTAGTTGGAGAGGCTTCGGTCTTAATCTAGGGTAGGATTTGCTCAGAATTTAGGGTCTTGGCTTCAACAATACTGTCCGATGTTTTTCCGAGAGAAATTTCTTGCGAGGATGAAGGTTCAAGAAAAGTCTTATCTTTAGACTGAGTGGACTTGGGTTGGTAAACAACAGTGTTTTGTTTGAAAACACCCCTTGGTTTTAGTATTTTTGCAGGGTCAGGAACTGGCATGATCTGTTTAGCATCTGGGTTTTGTCTAGTGTTCCTTTGAAAGGATGCCAACTTACTTGAAAGTGGGGTTTCCAAATGAATGGTAAAGGTTTAGCCTTAATGCGGTTCTCGCTCTTTGTTCACTATCAAAAAACAAAACTTGGAAATGTCATTCTCTCAGGGGAAAGTGACTACGATTCTCCGTCCTCGGCAACGGCACCATAAAGATATTGTTCTAGAGTCTGTACTCAAGGCTATAAAGTATAGAGTCTAGGCATCCAAAGTGAGTGAGTGATAAAAAAGGGAAAGGACAACTACAAGGAAGAAAGCTATGGCTGATTTCTAAGTTGTCTTTGTCTCACTTCCAAATATTCTTGAATGTTGATATCACGTTCGATGGCTGCCCATGAACGTTCAAGCTCTGCTCGAGTGATGGCAGTCTTAAGTGTAGTATCAAAAAGATTCAAAGCGATGCTAGTTTGATCTGATAGGTCGAATTCAATGTTGGGTTGTCTTACGACGGGTATTGTCATGGAGTAACAAAGCCTTTAACAGGGGTTGATGTTTTAAAGTGCTATTTCAATTTTTGATTATATAAGGAAAATTCAGCGAAACCAAATAAAATTTAGCAAAATCGAAGGTCATTTTCCATAACTGAGTTAAAATCTGAAACCGAGTGTGAAACGAAAGAAAACATAGAGTTGTCAACAATGTGGGGCATCAATTCCAGAGGAATCCCATGCTATAACATAAGAAGAAAGGAAAAGAGACACCTTGATAAAGCATGAAATGGAGAGATCTAAGTAATCCGTAGGTCTTGTACCTGCTAATAGCCGATACAGAGGAAAATCTGTAAATAACTAGATAACTGAAACTTGATCGCCACAGTAGAAGTTGTACTAAATTGAAATTAAAACATTTATCAAAGATGTATATAAAAATGACATGAAGTATAAAAATAACAGAGGAAAACACATAACTCAATCTTGACGGAATATGGAGTCTTCAATACGCTTTGTATTAATCTTGGCAAAGGAGAACTTTCTCTATTACAATCTCCAAAAGAAAAATCCCTTAGTTCCTTTCCAAAATGTATATTTAAACAAACTTGTAAACATTTATAATTCCAAATGTTCTAGAAACTTGTCGGTTACAAATGAAGGATTGAAACATTTCATTTCCTCGTCCTTTGTCTTCCTTCATAGGGGCAAAGCACCTTCTTTTCTCTGCTCCTCTGGATTCAGAAATAGAACGGATTAACATATGTCACTATTTAACACCAAAAGCCCGCCCTTTCACCTGCTCAATGCAATTGACGCACCTTTCAACCAACTGGGCTATCAACCTGGAAGGCTCTGCTTGGTTGTTGGCCTCAAAGGTGTAACAACTCTTCACTAATTGTGGTAACCTTTTTCCCACTTGTCGGTCTTCCGTGATGATAGACCGCAATTGTAGACTTGGTTGTACTAGCTATTTGTCCACTTGGACAATATCAACCTGGATTATTTGGGATATTTCAGCTTGCTCCTTTTCTTCATTTTCTTTGATATCTAGCTATATTGATTTTTCCCAGCGACCGAGCACTGCCTTCCTTATCAAGGTCTAGCAAAGATTTATTTATCAAGGCGAATGTTTCTTCAAAAGAATTCCTCACCTCCTTAGATCTACCCCTGCTCTCTGATATATTCTACTCCCAAGCCTTTAGTAAGATATTCCCTCTGGTTTTTTCTGCGATGGATAATTTGGAGCTACTGACTGTCTCTATGTTCATTGTGGCTATCACAACATCCTGGAAAGCAACCCGAGCCACCCCAGCTTCTCTTTCTCACAAAGAGATATCTTATAGCACTTGATCTATCGTCTGAAAGTGATGCTCAATGGTTCCCACTTTTGGAAGCAAGTCTTGTTGAGCCGCTAATACCTTCTGTCGTATTTTGGTAGCCTGGGCTTGAAAAACCTTTATGTCTAAAACCTAGTTTTCGGCAACATCCAATTTCGATTGTAACTGTATAATTTGTTTCTCCTGTTGGCTTACCTACGTTTGGCTTATTTGCGTTGACTGGCGCACCTGCTCAAGGTCGGATCTAAGTTTCTTGATCTCTTGCAGATCGACTATTATGGCTTTCTCGAGGCTTTTTCTCAGCTCATCCCTGGATTTTCCTTCCGCCGTAGCCACCTTAGCTTCCAACTTACCGATCAAGAGGTTCTTTTGTTTCAACTAGGCCTTCAAAGTTCCAACTGAGTACTGATTGGTTGTAGCATAAGCCCCCAGTGTTCCTGTTATCTCGTCGGTGAATTCTTCCTCTTCTACGGCCTTTCCTTCTGTCAGGATTTTAAACCTTTTAGCCACTGTGCCTGCTTTTTGATATGATTCTTGCTTCACTACGGCCTTCCTTTTCTTATCAAAGAAAAATTTGTTTGGAGGTAACTCTTCCATAGAAATGGCTGTTATCTCTTCACTGAAAATCCGTCCCGCATCAGGGTTCCTGTAAGGGTGTTATAGAAGCGATGGGACTACTGATTTCCTTGAATGATTGTGTCAGGATAACATCTATGGCTGGCTTGCTTGATATGAGCGGTAGTGGGTCGCCCAACCCTTGCGAGGATATCCCCGCTTGACTTTGGACCTTCTTTCCCAACGTACCCTTTTATGGGTTTCCTTCCTGTTGATAGGTGATTTCGGATCCACGCTCTGAGGTCCCAACCTCCCCTTCTTTCTCTGGGTTCTTCTCCTTGTCAGGACTCGAGTCCTTTGAGCCTTTGGATTTTGTTTCCTGTGTAACTAGAAGCTTTGGGGTTTCGCCCTGTAAAACCTGGGGAAGACAAATCCATCGGTGCTCTTGGAATCTAAGGAAATATGCCATATCTCTGGGCAGCGGGGCTTGAATTCGACTTAAGACTTCATAATAGGACTTCGCACCCCAGAATATTTCATCATGAGGTGAATCCTCGTGTTCATACCTCTTCAAGCCACAACTCGCCAGGTGATTTCTCACAACCTTATTTGGGTCGTGCTTCTTAAACTCAATGTCCACCAATTTCATTTCCTCTAAGGTCGTAGCCTCGACTTTGGCATGGCCAAAGTCTAATAAAGAATATGCACCAATGTGAATGGGAAAGGGTGGCCATACCTTTTTCGATACTCCTTTGAGCTCTTTTCTTATCCCGCCGAGCACAGTTTGTATGGCAATCTCGCGACACAATAGCTTATCTGGAAAGAATAGTGGCAGGGCATATGGAGGAATAGAGGTGCCAAAGACCCTGATGTATGAAAATTCTGCTTCTATATACCAATATTCCATTTTACTTAGGTTAGTTGTGATGTTATCCGAAATCCTGGGAGGCGAATGGCCGAAAATGGAGACATGCATTGGTACCATTACCCAGTTGAGGATCTCGTAGATGAATTCTTTGGCTTTATCCTCCCAAAGTTTCAAGTGGTAGACAGGAATAGGCTCTGTATTAGATGGAGCCCAACTCCATTTCATTAGTAGGAAAGGTTTCATGAAGCAAATAGCATCCATGATGTAAGCATACATAAATAATGAATCTTCTTTCCTACTCACCTTTTGCGCTCGATATTCAGTAATTCGACTGGTCAGACTGTCAGACAACAATTTGGCCCAGTCGAAGGAGAAACCCTCAGCAACTGTATGAATAAGTGGTACCCATGGGAGGAAAAAGTGATTAGTGTCCTCCTTCCCATACAACCTATAGGCCATCATTGCTATATACTTGAATTGCAGCTCTAAGGAGGAGATTGAATAGATTCCATGAGTATCAGCCCTGAATTTCGCGGGGTGCAAAACCCAATCTTTGATCAGATCGGATAGATTTTTTCCATAGTTCTCGCATTCCTTCTTCTTGAAACCCTTTAGGATTTCGGCATTGTGAGTAAGGTTCAGTGTGGGTGACAATTTATACATTGCCTGTAAATGCTCCAGTCTGAAAGTCCCAATTGTCACCCTTTGTTCGTTGATAATCGTCCTAGTCAAGATGTCGACATGGTCCAGCGCCCACCTGATCATATCATAATGGGGAAGAAGTTGTGGCCTTGCCGCTATTTTGTGCATCTCTGCTTGAGCGATGATTTTGTATTTGGTTGACAAGTCATCCTTCTCGTTGTCACTGGAATCATCCGAGCAGTTTATCGACTCGGATTGCAGAACGTTGGAAACGTACGTCCATGTTTTGACAGAATTAATACTTCGGGGTGAGGTATCAGAAAAAACATCTGAACCCTGACCTTCCGCGGAGCCATGATAGAGAAACTTGCAACTAGATCCCCTGTCAGAAAGATTGAAAACACAGACATAAGTTATCCTGGTTAAATGGCTCTGCACGCAATAGAAATGAAAACTGAAATAATGAAAGGAAACCCTCTTCCTTGATCATTTAAGCATGTGTGAGTCCCTACCGAAAGAATAGTCAAATCATTTAATAGAAAGATTTAGAAGTAAAACGAGATCTTGCTATCCATCACCTCACTGAAAATCAAATAAATGCCATAAATGATTGATGATTTGTGACCTGGAAAAATGCAGAAACATTCAAGACTCCATCCGTAAACCGTGTGTGTTAAAGGTTTCTTAAGGCATTAATTAATCTGGTTTATCTCTTTTAATTAAGTGCACTTTATTCGCTAATCCCCTTTTTCGGCGTTCATCGTATCGGGTGATTTCTCTCCTAGCCGTTGGACCCTAAAAACCTGAAATCGCGATGGTGCGATTTAGTTGATTTTTTGTGATTCGACTTAAGACTTTACCTAATCCATGCTAAATTAATGAATATCATGACTTCGTGGATCGGATTTACAAAGGTGCTTCCCTTCGGGGAAGCAATCACCGAGTCACAAAATCATGATAGTGATTAACTAAGGTTTAAAGTGATCTACTCTCGATACTAACCTAGGTAACTTTAACACAACTTCGCGACTTTGCAAGTCAGAGGTTTTAGAAACGTTCAACGTGTAACTCCTGAGAGCGAGAGTACAATGTGATGAAAGGCTATAATTCCCTCTTAGTCATTTAGTAATGGTGGTCAGGACCAAAAAGTTTTTCTCCATTTTGCGTGTCAGGATACCGCGGCTTTAGTGGGTAGAATCGTGAAATAAATGAAGTCCCAAAATCTAGCTTTTGGGGTTTAACTATAACATTTCACCTGTTTAGAGAAGGGCGGCTCCAACAGTAATGTTGTTTCTGCAAACCTTATCAAGAAGAGCGTATGAATGGTATACAACATTTCCCAGTAGATCAATTCTCTCATTT
The DNA here is from genome assembly GCA_000966675.3 of Picea glauca. Lineage (NCBI taxonomy): Eukaryota > Viridiplantae > Streptophyta > Pinopsida > Pinales > Pinaceae > Picea > Picea glauca. The sequence continues at coordinate 636,618 of JZKD02S1729070.1, forward strand.
AATGACCTCGAAGCTATGTTTCTAACTATGTTTTCCCCTCCAATTGCTTACCATACCCTTCTCACCAATTTCACCCAGATTGGTTTGAGGAAGAATGAAAGGATACAAGATTTTAATATCAGGTTCAATAAAATCTTGAGTAGGATTCGAGAAGATAAAAGACCAAATGAACCAGTCATTCTAGGTTGTTATAAGAATGCAATGCCCTCGAACATAAAATATGCTATCAAAACATCCCAAATGGATACTTTGGAGGAGGCAATGACTAAAGCCACTGAGATGGAATAAATTATGATTGAAAAGGGTGTCGACCCCGACATTATACTGGGAAGATTACAAAGGAAACTGGGAGGATTAAATATTGATAATCCAGGATCTTCCAGTTCAATAAAGAATGAATAATCCAAGCCTCGACCGGCTCAAAACCAAACGATGAGAGGAGGATTTTTCAAGGGAACCATACCTGATGTAAAGGTTGACCCTGTGGCGACACAAGAAAATAATCAAAGAATCGAAATTGCACAGATGAATAGAACCATCAAACAAATGTAGAATGAGATAACCATACTAAGAAGGGGAGATAATTACATGCCAAATCCAAGAATGCCAATCCCAGATCAAAAGAGGAACCCTCCCCAAGAAAACAAAGTGAGTTTTGAAAACACAGATAATCCACAAAGACCAAGGGTTCCCAGACAACCTACTCCAAATGCGGTTGTTCTGGATGATGTCTATGATGAGTAATTAATTGAGAAAGAGAATTATTACTCACCTAATGAAAGATCTGACACTGTGCAGATGGACGGATGCCAGACATCCATGTATATATTTAAAGAGGGTGACAACGATCCCAAATCACAAGAAAACGTCGCCCAGACAAGAGGATTTGTAAATATACCAAAAATTAAAGGTGGTGATTCTAATAAAGACAACCAAAAAGAAAAAACAAATGAGAAAGTGACGGATAGCATTGGAAGTAAAAGGAAACACATGATGTCAAACTCGACTCAAATTACATATCATGTTGTAGAGGATTTGAGTAAATTAAGGATAACCCTGCCCTTTACAAAAGTGGTAAAGATTTCCCAGCAAAAATAAAACATTTTGAAGTTGTTGGATGATCCATCTGAAAGAGAAGAAGTTGTTGTTACCAGTCCAAAGAAAATTCCTAGCTAGTCAACTGCCAAGCTGAGAGGTAAAATTCCTCCCTTTTACATTTCTATTGAAAATCGTGATGTTGCTCTACATAATTTTTTAGTTGACAATGGTGTGACGAACAATATCATGCCACTAGCGGTCATGGATACATTGGGAATGAGTTGCACCAAGTATTATGAAACCAGTGAAAGTATATATGCAATTGATTCTAGAAAAGTGCCAGTTTATGGAGAAATCAAGGACTTTTATGCTTGGATGACAACAACTGCCCATATCATTACAGTTTTCAATATTATTGTGGTAGACCTTCCTCCGGCATATGGAGTTGTGTTGGGAAGAGACTGGACATCTATGATCGAAGGATATATAATGAACGATGGAAGTTGTATGATGTTGCCAGACCAAGAAGGAGAAATGATTAACATGCCATGTGAACCTAGAAAACCATTCTCCTTAAAAAATAAGGACAATGAATTGATGGAGGATTATATAGATGCCAGGATTAGAAGCTATGATATCCTAGACATAGAGCATAACGAAATTTTGGAGCAAGTGCAAGACATGGAGAATCAAGAATATTTGTTTGAAGGGTATTGGATGATGTCATTTGATGGAGCATGTTCAAGCTTTGGGAATGGAGTTGGAATTTTTCTTATGAGTCCAAGTAAGATAATGCATCCACATGCTATCAGACTGGAGTTTTTCATGCACTAATAATGAGGCGGAGTATGAAGATTTGATTCAAGGGATGATCCTTGCACAAGAAATGAGAATAGAACATCTAATTGTAACTGACAACTCAGAGTTGGTCATCAAACAGGTTACCCATAGGTATAAAATCAAAAAGGAAAGACTTAAGTTGTATTTCAAAAGAGTTAACGAATTGATGGAATCTTTCAGTTCCTTCAACATTTCTTTTATTCCAAGGGACAAGAATCACAAGGCAGATTCACTAGCCTTGGTGGTCTCATTGTCAAACCCAGATTATATCCAAAGAAAAACGCCTTTCCAAGTAGAAAGAGTTTTCCGATCGTCTGTGCCCGATAACATTGAGTACTTGCAAGTGTTTGAGAATGATGAACAGTTGGAAATTTTTTTGTTAAATGATGATGATGATGAAGACGATCGCTTGTCTGTTGTCCCCAAATATTGTGTACAATCTGAATATCTTTTTATGACAGACGATCATGCTAAGAATATCCTTGAAGAATTTTTAGTTTGAAAAGTGTAAGAAACGAGAAAATTCAATATTGGAACTGACAGTTCCCCGAAATATGTCAACTTTGGAGTTGATTGCACCACTGAGGAAGTTGATCAATATGTTGCCTTGTTCAAAGAATACATCGATGTGTTTGCTTGGACCTGTGATGATTTAAAATCTTATGACAAAACTATATTCCAACATATCATCCCTTTGAGGGAAGGAGCAAAGCCAATGAAGAAAAAAATAAGGATGATAAAACCTAAGGTGAAACCTCTGGTAATGATTGAATTGGAGAAATTGAAGAAGGCGAGAATAATTTATCCCATTAGACACTCAGACTGGATTTCAAATCCTGTGATTGTAATAAAAAAGACCGGGGAAATCCGAATGTGTGTTGACTTTAGAGACCTTAACAAAGAAATCATAAAGCATAACTTTCATTTTCCTAATAGTGATTTTATTCTACAACAAGTTATTGGATTGGCCTGCATGTCCATGTTTGATGGTTTTTTTGGATATAACCAGGTCTTGGTGGCTGAGGAAGATAGGGAAAAGACATCATTTATCACACCTTGGGAGACATATGTATATGCTAGAATTCCCTTTGGTTTGAAGAATGTTGGAGCCACATTCCAGAGGGCCATGGATCATGCATTCAATGGGTTTATAGGAAAATTTATGGTAGAATATCAAGATGGCTTGATGGTGCATTCAAAGAAAATGGGTGATCATATCAATCATTTGAGAAAGGTTTTTGAAATATGTAGATTATATTGTGTCTCTTTGAATCCAAATAAATGTTTGTTCGTTGTGACTCAAGGAAAATTGTTGGGACATATTCTATGCAAGGAAGGGATTTACATAGATCCAGAAATGATTAAAGCAATAAACGAGTTCAACCCCCTGACATCCAAGAAGGGAGTCCAATTGTTTTTCGGCAAGATCAATTTTGTGCGAAGACTTTTCCGTGACTATGCAAGTATCGTGAAGCCAATCAATTTGTTGTTGAAAAAGGAGCAGATGTTCGAATGGACAACGGATACTCAAGAGGCATTCAATAATATCAAAGGATAAATCACCACTGCTCTAGTCCTCATTAGTCTGGACTTTCAAAGAGATTTCATCATCTATTCATTTTCTACATAGACAGTTGTTGCATATATTCTTACTTAGAAGAATATGAAAGGATAAGAGCTCCCAATAAGTTTCATGAGAAAAACCCTATATGACTATGAGTTGAGGTATTCAGAACTGGAGAGGCAAGCCTTGGATCTTATAAAAGCAGTAGCACACTTTCGGGCGTACATATTGAACTCCCATGTTATTGCTTTTGTTCCCTCATCACCAGTGAATATGCTCCTGAATAAACAATTGAGAGAAGGAGAATGGGATAACTGGTTGGAAAAGATACAAGAATATGATATCGAGATTAAACCGTTAAAATATATGAAAGGACACGGTTTATGTAAGCTCATCATGAATGGAGATTTAGTCGATGGAATGATTTCAATTTCATTCGGGGAACCATTAGCTAATTCAGAATGGTACAAAGATATTATATTCTACTTAAGGTCCAGGCAATTTCCTATCACCATGAACCCCAAGGAGCGAAGAACATTAAAGAGGAAGGAAAATCAATACGTATTTATTGTTGACATATTGTTCAAGAGAAATTATGATGGTATACTAATGAGATGCATTGATGAAAATCAAGCCCAAGAACTAATAAGAGAATTACATGAGGGAATATGCAGTGGACACTTTGCACCTACTACAACCGCCCACAAGATAATAAGAGAAAGATTCTATTGGCCATCAATTTTCAAAGACTCGTATGCCACAATAAGGAAGTGTGTGTCATGCCAACACTTTTTAGGAAAACTGAAGAGATATGTGATTCTTTTGTAGCCCATAATTGTAGAACAATCGTTCTCCCAATGGGGACTTGATGTTGTCAGACCAATTAATACAAATTCTAGCAAGGGGCATATATACATTCTCATGACTACAAATTATTTCACAAAATGGCCAAAAGCGGTGGCATTAAAGAAGGATGATGTTGAATAGCTAATTAAATTCCTCAAAGAAAATATTTTTTTGAGATTTGGTGTTCCAGTTAAATTTATCACAGACAATGGTTCGATTTTCATCGGGTTAAACTTTACGAAGTTTTGCGTAGAATATGGAATCATCATGGGTCAATCATCGAATTATTATCTGCAAGGTAATGGCCTTGATGAATACACAAACAAAAAACTTGTTTAGATACTTAAGAAAACCATTGACAAGAACCAAAGGAATTGGCATCTAAAGTTGACAGATGCATTAGGGGAAAGTAGAACGACTCCGAAGGATAGCACCGAGATGTCTCCATATATATTGGTTTATGGTAAAGAAGTGAAAATGTTGATTAGCCTCGAGCTCAATGCATTGATTTTTGTGGTTAATGCCAAAGATACATAAGAAAATTCACCCATCCATAGGTGAATTGTTGGCCCTCGACCAAGTTTTGAGGAAACATTGGTCAGTTTTGACCACCTTTTTGGACTTCGACAGGTTGGTCAAGGATGGAGCACCCAGACGGAGCTGAGATCATGGCATCTCACTTGATTTGTGGACCCAGCAAGGGGATCATTAGGGTTGGGTTTATGGGATGTCATCCCATGGGTTTACCCATGATTAGGTCATTTTGTAAATGTATAAATAAGAAAGAATGTAATGTAGTGAGGGGGATGTAATTAGCTAAGTGCAAGAGGCAAGTAGTTTTGGGGTTGCTTAGTGCAATCGACTGTGTATGTAAGGCTTTGTGCTTAGTAGAGGAGTTGGCTCTGTGCCTTGAACTAATTTTTGGAAGGTGGATCTACGCAGATCACCTGTCCAGTGTGAATCTTGGCTCTGTGTCTTAGTACACAAGAGCAGAAGAATGTAAGAGATTGAAGACTAATAAAGAAGAACAAGTTGTTGGTGGATGTATCCCCACACTGGGGTGAACCATGTATATCATGTGTTGATGGTTTGCTTCGTTCTATGATATTTATACTATGAATATGCTTAGTGCACTGATGGTTATGCATGATAGATAGATCTATGAATTCTTAGTGCTTTATTTATGTTGAATGTGCTAGATCTACTTTATTCTGCTAAGAGCGATGTGTATTTGGTCAGTATTACTGCGTTGATCTATTCTTAGGGTTTTTTCTGTGATGTGAATAATGATGATAAATTAATAAATGTTGTTCTTAAGTACTTTGTGAAGTAATTGTAATCACATATCGTTGTCCCAGCTTGGTTACAGACATCTGAGTCTTGTAACCCCTCCTGCCTCTACCTTGGGTGAGACTTCACCTACTTTACAGGTGTTGCCGAAAGAGCTGGTAGTTAGGGTTTTGTTGGTGCATTGTTGAAGCATTGAACCCTAGGTCTACCCCTGTGCCAAAAAATGGTTCTGTTGTTGGGACCTGAAACTGTGATTGCTTGGAACTGAACTAAAGAAAAGAGAAGCTATGTGCGTATATTTGTTGATGTAGTGCACAATACTCTACTTGACCTGCGAAGCTTTGTGCCAAGAGAGTAAGTTGTTCTGAAGACAAGAGGCAATATCTTGAAAGAGGTAAAAGTTTGTGCTTTGATAGAGTAAGATTAGTAGAAATTTTTGTTTTGAAATCATGAATCTAGGTATGTTTGATAGATTATTTCCTATTCTGAAAGGTAGGGTACAATTAGAAGAAAGAGTTGATCTGAATAAATTTGATAGAAATAGAGAAAGATATGTTATTCCTATGCATAGAAAGAATTTTTGGACTAACAAGTGGATGCAGGAACCCAAAAAGAATTTGTGCAAATTCCAGGTCCAACACTGTGATCCTAGTGCGCAGTACAAGAGAAGTTGGGGGACTTACAAGAGAAAGAGAGGATTAACCCTATGTTATAACTACAGAAGACCGGGACATCTTGCTAAGGAATGCCCTGGTGTAGGTCCTATTTGTCTTTGTTGTAAAGTTGTTGGTCATGAAGTTGAGGATTGTCCAAGAATTATTGCTAAAGTAGAACAAATGAGCATGAGACAAGAAAATAAGAGCATGTTACAGAATCATCAAGGGAAAGAATTAGAGAAAATTTAGACTCCATTAGAACAGTTGAAAGAAGTAATGGATGATCACAAAGATGTTAGTTTACCAGAGATCATGAAAGAAAAACAATGCATAGATACTGATGTAGGAGCATCATAAGCGAGCCAACAAAGCAAGTGCAAAGGTGAAGGACAGCTGGAATTGCACCAGCGCACGTTTTGAGAATATTTTGAATTTCAAAGGATAAAGCATTAATGAAATATATGAAAGGATGTATTTGCATTTATATTTTGGAGATTGTAAACAGATCTTGAGAATTTCTCTCATTTGTCAGATATGGAGGCATTTAATTGTAATGAATGTAAAGTAGGTAGATTTTAAATTTCGATTAGATAGCTAGAGTTGTAAGAGGGAAAAATCTAGAAAGCTCCCTCGTAGGTATTGTATTAGAAAATTATTCTCAATTGTAGGCAGTAGAGCAAGAGAACAGGAGAGCAGAAGAACAGAGATTGTAGAAAACCCATAAGTGGATAACTGTTACTATTGAACTCATGTACAGATGCACTTGGATTATTATAAAGAAGCTTTGATCCAAACTCATGGTGTTTTTATGCATTTCGTTTACATCTTTGAATGGTATGTTTACAGTTTGCTTATGTTCTATGTCATGCATGTGTTTCCAAAGATATGTGTGTGTGTTCTCTTGAGTTCATGTTGAATGTATGAAATCTGTGAGAGGAGTAGTATAATTTTTAATTGTTTCTCTTCCCGAGAAATTCTACAAGGAGTGCGTTGACGAAGTTTTGAGTTTTATCTCAGAAAAGCTCAGGAAGCATATCGTGATTATTATACTAGAATAAGTCCAGGTATAGTGTGAGCCATGTAAAGTGTGTGAAGGCCAAAGAGAGTCTTGGACTTTACCAACAAGAAGGAAGGTCGAAGAACTGTTGTTGTAGGGAAGTGCACAGAGTTGGAAGTGGTGGATAACCAGAGGTTATTGTGAATGCCGCAAGGAGTGCACGCAAGAGTCTTTTTAAAGATTTGAATCTGTAACAAAGGTCAAGCTCAGGAAGGATAGAGAATTGAGACGATTCAAAGGAAGAACAAAGTCTGAACTACTTTGCAAAAGTTAAGTCGGAAGAAGAAGATGCCAAGGTAATTGGGCAGAATCCTTTGAGAAATTCGAATGAACAGTTGAAATTCTCAAAGGGAGAATCGTCAAAGTTCCGAGGGCCATTGGATCTTGTAGACCAGTGAGACAATTAAGGTTGAGTGTCTTTCAGCATTCGTAAGTTCAAAAGGGGTAGTGGTCATTGGATCCGGATCAACGAGGGTCATTGATCTCGTGCTTAAATTCGCCTTTTCAGAATTTGGGGAGTGGAAGATGTTGTGACTCGGAGTCAAGGGTTGTGAACTCTCGATTCACAAAGCCCCAATAGAAGAAGGACTGTCATATCACAAGAATCTTAGAATCATTGATCGTGATGAGGAGTCATCGCGGTTTCTGTTATCAACGAAGAGTGTTGTTGCATTTCGAATCGCCGAGACGCGAAATTCGAAGTGCCAAAATATTTGGCCCTAGGTTTTAGACAGAGGTCACATCAAGTAAAGTCAAGGGAGGAGTCAAAGGATCCGTTATCCTTTCGGGGTTTCGGGGATGAAAGGAGTAAGGGGCTCATACTAGGTTTGTGAAGTCGCAAAACCCAATATACCATTTGGGTGAAAAGTGTGGTCACGTCAACTGGTCACGTGGGTGAGAGTTGGCACTTGGTGCTTATTCACATATTCATAGCTCCTAAGAAGGACCTTTGGATAAACACTTGTGTGTTGAAGGTTCCTGGAGGGGATCAAAGAGTCAATCAGACTCAAAGGGGAGATTAAGAACGATCCTTAAACTGGAAGGTCATGCAGAACCTGCTGAGGTAGGGGTGTTATGCCATGTGGTATCAGAGCCTACAATATTTATTTCTGTAGGTGAGAGGAGACATAAGGCAAGGTGTGATTTGAATTCTATGAGGAAAGGATTTGAAACAATTCCGCCCAGAAGATGTCAATATAGACCAATGCTCGATCCAGTTGTGGAAAGGGAAATGAGAGAACTACGTGCTTGACTAGATGTTATGGAGACAACACAAAAATGAACATCTGATGTTGGATATGTCAGTGAATCCGAGAATGAAAATGAAGCAAGGCCGGACGAAGAAGAAGTTGCAGTTGAGGATGATGCGTAATAATGTTTATTCAGAGATGTTGCAAGAATAGGTGCCAGGGAAAAGATAGACATTCCGATGTATGAAGTAAACTTAGACGTTGAAGAGATGCTAGATTGGTTTAGAGCTCTGGATAAGTACTTCAATTATTAAGATATCGAAGAGGATAAGAAATTCAAACATGATGTCACTAGACTTAAAGGGCATGAAACACTGTGGTGGGATGAACTATAGGATGACAGGCGTTTCAAAGGCAAGCAAAGAATCAAAAGCTGGGATAGAATGGTTGCAAAGATGAAAGCCAAATTTATACCCAGGGACTACCAAATCAATCTGTTTCGAAGAATGTAGAATTTGAGACAGAAAGGAATGACAGTGAAAGAATACACCGAAGAGTTCTATAGGATAAAAATCAGAGCAGGTCATCGTGAAAATGATGATGAAAAGGTCGCCAAATACATGAATGGTCTGAGATATGACATTCAGAGCGATATGAGCATGATGGCGATTATAAATGTGGAAGATGCTTATCAGATTTCTCTGAAGGTTGGAGAGAAATTGGCCCAAAAACAAAGTCAAAGAGGCAGAGGTAGAAGTTGGAGCAGAAGCAAAGAAATTTCCCAGGACAAAGTACAAAATCCTAAGGAGGAAGAAAAGAAACCTCACACTTACCCTGAAAGAGGAGGAAGTTCATAGGGAAGGCAATCTGCAGACAAAACTTCTTTTCCGCGAGCAAGAGGAAGAGGAAGAGGCAGAGGAGGTGAGATAAAAAAAAAAATCTATGGACAAATTGGACATAAGTCTTATGAATGTCCTGACAGAAAAAGAGATGGAGGCGAAGCTCACATTTCAAAAGAACAAAGGTGAAATGTTGAGGCAGAATATGCAGAAGGTGGAAGATCCTTAATGATGAGGAAAATTCTCTTAAATCCAGAGAAGGAGATAGAGAATCCAGTCCAAACAAACAATTTGTTTAGAACTGCTTGCAAGACCAAGGATAGGGTATGCAAGGTAATTGTGGACAGTGGAAGCATAGATAATTTAGTCTCCACAGAAATGGTGGAAAATATGGAATTGGAGACGGTTACACATACAATCCCATACAATGTTTCGTGGTTGCAAAAGGGACATCAGGTAACAGTCACTAAACAATGTTTAGTTGAATTTAAGATAGGGGGTTACAGAGATGAAATCTTAAGTGATGTTATTCCCATGGATGTCTGTCATCTTTTGTTGGGTAGACCATGGCAATATGACAAAATTTTTGTTCATGATGGGAGAAGGAACACATACACCTTAGAGAAGAATGGTAGGACGCATATGTTGCTGCCAATTGAAGATAAAAAGGTGAAATAAGAAACAAGCAGCACTATACATCTCATGAGTGGGAAGGAACTTCTTGGCGAAGTCAAGAAAGAAGAAGGCATGTAGTTTGTTGTAGTGAGAAAACCCAGAGTTATTTTGATCAGTACTTCGATAGATGATCTACCGGAGGAAATTCAAGAACTGCTGGAGGAATTTGTTGATATAGTGGTGGATGATTTACCTTGTTCATTTCCGCCCATCAGGAGTATAATCCATCATATTGAGCTTATACCAAGAGAAAGTTTACCAAAAAAGGAAACGTACAGATTGACGCCATAGGAGAATGAGGAAGTTAAGAAGCAAGTCCATGATTTGATTGACAAAGGATTGGTTAGAGAAATCTTGAGTCCATGCGTTGTTCCAACAGTGCTAAGTCCAAAAAAGGATGGTGGATGGAGAATGTGTACCGACTCAAGGGCTATAAACAAAATCACCATCAGGTATAGATTTCCTTTACCGAGGATGGACGACTTGATGGATTTCTTAAGTGAAGCAATTGTTTTTTCAAAAATTGATTTGAAAAGCAAATACCATCATATTCGAATGAGAGAAGGTGATGAATGGAAGACAAAATTCAAAATGAATGAAGGGTTATATGAATAGCTTGTCATGTCGTTTGGTTTGACAAATGCACCAAGTACTTTCATGAGGTTGATGAACGAAGTCTTGAAAGATTTCATTGGAAAGTGTGTGATTGTGTATCTTGATGATATACTGATATTCAATAAAACTAAGGAAGAACATTTGAGACACCTAACTCTACTGATGAGGAGGTTGCAGCAAGTGAAGTTGCTGATAAATTTGAAGAAGTCATCTTTCATGAAGAAAGAACTCATTTATTTGGGGTTTGTAATCTCTTCGAATGAGTTAAAGATGGATCATGAGAAGGTAAAAACAATCAGGGATTGGTCGTCACCATAGAACATATTTTAAGTCATAAGCTTCCATGGATTGGCTAGTTTTTACAGGAAATTCATCAAAAAAATTAGTGGAATTTATGCACCAATGATGGACACAGTCAAGAAAAGACATAAATATTTTCATTGGAAACAGGAAGCAGAGAGAAGTTTTAATTTGCTGAAGGAGAAAATAACTGGACAACCAGTTTTGGTTCTGCCAAATTTCAGTAAGACATTCCAAGTCAGATGTGACACAAGTGGATTTGTGATTGGAGCAGTCTCGAGTCAAGACAATAGACCGATTGCATACTTCAGTGAAAAGTTGAATGATGCCAAAGTGAAATATTCCACGTATGATAAATAAATTTATGCAATCATACATGCATTAAAGAAATGGAGGCACTACTTGATTCCAAAAGAGTTTGTCTTGTATAGAGACAACCATGCTTTACAATTCATAACTTGACAGGAGACGCTAAACCAAAAACATGTGAAATAGGTTGAATACATGCAGAATTTTACTTTTGTTATAAAGCACATTTCTGGAACTACTAACAAGGTTGATGATGCATTGAGCGAGAAATGTTTGATTCTACAGAAGTTTCATGTGAAGACCTTAGGTTTTGGTAGCTTTAAGGACATGTACAGAGATGATCAAGATTTTAAAGATGCTTATAAAGCATGTGAGAATCCAATTCTTAGAGATAGAAGCCAATGGATCACATATTTGATTCAGGATGGACTGTTATTCAAGGGAAATCAGTTGTGTATTCTGAAGGGTTCCATGAGAGAGAATCTTCTGAAGGAAAAACATAATGGGGGATTGGCTAGACATTTCGACCATGACAAAAAATTCATGCAACTGAAAAACTTATATTATTGGCCAGGGATGAGGACAAATGTCAAGAAATTTGTGAACAAATGCAGAATTTTCGAACACGTGAAAAGGAAAAGACAGAATACAGGATTGTATCAACCATTTCCAGTACCAAAGAGGTTGTGGGATGCGGTAAGCATGGATTTCATGTTGGTACTACTGAGGACACAAAGGGGTTTTGATTCCATATTCGTGGTAGTCGATAGGTTCTCTAAGTTGGCACATTTCATTCCATGTCAGAAAACCAGTGATGCAACTCACATTGCAAACCTGTTTTTCAAAGAAGTTGTTAGACTTCACGTCTTACCCAGGAGTATTGTTCCAGAAAATTTGTTGGTCGTTTCGGGAGGACACTATGGAAAAAGATGGGGACATAATTGTCTTTTAGCTCAGCATATCACCCTCAGACGGATGGACAAACCGAGGTAGTGAACCGAAGTCTGGGAGATTTATTGAGGAGTTTAGTAGCTAAACAACATAATCAGTGGGATTAGATTCCACCACAAGTGGAATTTGCATATAATGATTCACCTAACAGAAGCACAGGACAAAGCCCATTCCAGATAACGTATGAAATGTAGCTGAGGGGAGTATCTGAATTGAGAGACCTAGGTCAGAGTGAATTCAGAAGTGCTGGAGCAGAGGATTTTGCAGTAGAGATGCAAGAGATTCACGACAAGATTAAGGAGCGGCTAAAGAATTCCAACCAAGCATACAAGCGTAGATAAGATCAACACAGAAGATAACTTCAATTTGAAGTGGGATATTTAATCTTAGCTCACCTGAGGAAAGAGATATTCCCAAGGGGAATGTATAATAAGATGAAGATGAAGAAGATAGCGTCATGCAAGATTTTGAGGAAATTTGAGGCCAATGCTTATGAGATAGAATTTCCAAACGATGTGGGCATATCACCCATATTCAACGTAGCAGATATGTATCCTTATAGAGCCAATGGAAAAAAGGGGTCAGAGGATCAAAAGGAAATTCAATGGGTTAAACAATTACCTGTAGCTGAAAAGCCGCAGATGGAAAAAATAATTGACCAGAGAGTTGGGAAGAAGACCCGAAGAAAAGAATATTTTGAGTATTTGATAAAGTGGAAGGGACACCCGATTGAGGATTCCAGTTGGGAAGGTGAAGCAGATATCCAAAGACATGGACAGAAAGTGCAGGAGCTCATGAACAGGAGTACATGAATTTTTCAGCCAAGGGAGTATGATGCAAGAGCATCGTAAGTGAGCCAACAAAGAAAGCGCAAAGGTGAAGGACAACTAGAATTGCACCAGTGCACGTTTTGAGAGCATTTTGAATTTCAAAGGATAAATCATTAATGAAATATGTGAAAGGATGTATTTTCATTTATGTTTTGGAGATTGTAAACAAATCTTGAGCACTTCTCTCATCTGTCAGATATGGAGGCATTTAATTGTAATGAATGTAAAGTAGGTAGCTCTTAAATTTCGATTAGATAGCTAGAGATGTAAGAGGGAAAGCTCTAGAAAGCTCCCTCATAGGTATTGTAATAGAAAATTATTCTCAATTGTAGGCAGTAGATAAAGAGAATAGGAGAGTATAAGAACAGAGATTGTAGAAATTCAATAAGTGGGTAAATGTTACTATTGAACTCATGTACAGATTCACTTGGATTAATATAAAAAATCTTTGATCCAAACTCATGGTGTTTTTATGCATTATGTTTACATCTTTGAATGGTATGTTTACAGTTTGCTTATTTTCTCTGTCATGCATGTGTTTCCAATGCTTTGTGTGTGTATGCTCTTGAGTTCATGTTGAATGTATGAATTCTATGAGAGGATTAGTATAAGTTTCAATTGTTTCTCTTCCCGAGAAATCCTACAAGGAGTGCAGTGAGAGTCTGCAAGGAGTGCGTTGAGGAAGTTCTAAGTTTTATCTCAGAAAATCTCAGGAGGGATACCATTGTTCTTATACTAGCAGAAGTCTAGGTATAGTGTGATTCATGCAAAGTGTGTGCAAACCAGAGAGAGTCTTGGACTTTACCAATGAGAAGGAAGGTCGAAGAACTGATGTTGTAGGGAAGTGCACAGAGTTGGAAGTGGTGGATAACCAGAGGTTATTTTGAATGTCGCAAGGAGTAACAAAGGTCAAGCTCAGGAAGGATAGAGAATTGAGAGGATTCAAAGGAAGAATGAAGTCTGAACTACTTCGCAGAATTTAAGTAAGAAGAAGAAGACGCCGAGGTAATTGGGCAGAAGCCTTTGAGAAGCCCGAACAAACAGTCGAAATTCTTAGAGGGATAATCGTCGAAGTTCCATGGGCCATTGGATCTTGCAGATCAGCGGGAAGATCAAGGCTGAGTGTCTTTCAGCATTTGTAAGTTCAGGAGGGGTAGTGGTCATTGGATCCAGATCAACGAGGGTCGTTGATCTCGTGCTTAAATTCGCCTTTTCGGAATTCAGGGCGTGGAAGATGTTGTGACTCAGAGTCGAGATTTTTGAACTCTTGATTCATGAAGTCCCGATAGAAGCAGGATCGTTTGATCACAGGAAGCTCAGAACTATTGATCGTGACGAGGATTCATCGTGATTTCGGTTATCGGTGAAGAGTGTTGTTTCATTTCGAATCGCTGAGACATGAAATTCTAAGTGCCAAAATATTTTTCCCCAGGTTTTAGATAGAGGTCACATCAAGTAAAGTCAAGGGAGGAGTCAAAGGACCCATTATCCTTTCAGGGTTTCGTGGATGGAAGGAGTTAGGGACTCATACTAGGTTTGTGAAGTCGAAAAACCTGATATACCATTCGGGCGAAAAGTGTAGTCACATCAGTTGGTCACGTGGGTGAGAGTTGGTGCTTGGTGTTTATTTGCATAGGCGTAGCTCCTAAGAAGGACATGTGGATAAACACTTGTGTGTTGAAGGTTCTTGGAGGGGATCAAAGATTCAATCTGACTCAAAGGGGAGATTAAGAACAATCCTTAGACCGGGAGGTCGTGTAAAACTTGTTGAGGTAGGCATGTTGCACCACAAGAATAGGAGACTTTGACATATACTGTGTCTTGGATGAAGAAACACAAGTTAATATTATGATAGAAAGCACTTGGGAAATTTTGGGAACGATGGGTTTATTCAAAGGAAATATGATAACCCTGTGTGGAAGAGTTACTAACATACTTGTTATCATCCATGGAAAATCAACTAAAGAGGAGTTTGAAGTCATTAATTTTGTTGAGAACAACACCCCTTTCCCCCTTTTGCTAGGTAAGACTTGGATTAAGAAAGATCAAATCATAAGGAAAGCAAAAGAAAAAGCTACAGAAAAGAAAAAGAAAGAACTAAGGGATTTCATCGCTAGAAAGATAGATTGACTGATAGAAGAATGAGAAATTGAGTCGAAGAAACATAAGGAAAGAGAATTAGTTGTCAAAGTTGAAATAACACAAGAAGGTTTGAAGGACCTATCCATGCAAGAAGAAAGTATATCCATCCAGGAAGTGGTAAGGGAAGGGATATTAATTTCGAAGCCTTTGTGAGCACCTCAGCATCGCGAAGTTACTACGCTAGGATAAGATAGGAATAAGAATGGAAAGAGAAATCCAGAAACAGTTACAAAGACTCATATCACAGGAAAGAAGGAAAGGAATCTCAGTAAGAATAAATCCAAGTTGGAAAAACTACAGGAAGTTACAGAGAAAACTTCATAAGAGGCGGGCTTGAAGGCCCTGAACCTCGTCGGAACAACAGAACCACACAGAATGGGACTTCGACCTGGCGAAGCTATATGACCGTTAGACACACCCCGACCATTAGAACGACGCTCCGGACCGGCTAGGAAGTACATTTATGGGATAATATACCGCATTTGGGATATTGAGACCGCACCATAATGAACTGATTCACATTAATGGAAGCATTCATGCTCGTTATAAGAATTTGTTACGACGCTCGCTTATTTGACTTGTTGGTCACTGCGTCGAGACCAATTTTTTCCATCTGTGATTAAATGAGCTATCATATATTTGATTGTGTGTTGAACTATGATTTTTGAACCTAGACCTTGTCATCCATTGTTTACTCCATCTGTCTATTCACCTACCCTGACCTGTCCATTTAAAGAATGAATTTTGGGTGAACAGACTGAGTTAGAGAAGTCCGTCGAAGAGGTCCTTAATAATTTTATGGCTGACAGATATATGTATGAAGGTGTTCAGGCATCGTCGACTAGGGGAATGTAGGCTTCCTTTTCGATTGCATGACGTTCTAGCTGTGCTAACCTCGCGACTGAGAAGTGAAGTAAGCATCATGACGATCTGGCTAATGTGAAGTAGATCCTGCTGATCTTACCGGATTATATCACGCCTTTGACTGGCGCGTTTAACTGTGACAGCATCCCATGGAACTACGAGTACACTTTGATCACCACATACATCCCGAAGGGGATAGTGTAGTTCAAAGCCAGTTGGGACAGATCCCATCCTTGAAGAACAATGATTTCAATCTCGACGACAGAAAGAACTACACCATGCTTGCTCCTCATAGATACTTGATGAAGACAACTGGGAAGAAGCCTCGCATAGTCTCCTAACCTTGGATTAAGGAGTTGGTGCAGTCCACGATACTGAATGTCATGAAGATTCCTCACTTTGTCTGACATCAGGAGGTTAATGCCTGCATTAAAATCCTCTTGTCGTGCTATCATGGTGGATAGTTGTGGCCCGACAGGCAGATTACTGTGGATCTGGCACTGATCCACTTGATCACAGGATTGGGCATGCAGGGACCCGACCCTCAGGAATTCTACCCAGGGAATACCTTGGATTTCTCCCTGGCACAGTGCATCAAGGAGGAATACGGTGAAGTTGAGAAGGGAAAGAGAGGCTACAAGGTAGCCTCTATCCATGATGATGCAGTGCGCCTCGCTTGCAAACTCATAGCTAGAAATCTTGTAAGAAAGAATCGCCTCGCTTGACAACTCATAGCTGGAAAGCTTGTAAGAAAGAATCACCCCACGCAGGTCACCGGGTTTGTGGTGGACCTCGCAGGAAAAATCGTGGAGGGAATGCAAATGAATTGAGAAAGTTATCTCATCAACGAGATTCAGAAGGACTAGCATGAAGTGCACGATCAAGGATACGAGTTCCACTTTAGCTGGCTACTCGTGATAATTGCAATTTTCACTTGCAAATGTCGGAGGGAGCATATTTTCTAGAAATTGAACCATCAGAGCCATTGGCAGCTAGATTTTCAACCTTATGGTACACGAATGACATGTCTAAGCAATGGCAATTGAACGCAATTTTCCATGCCTACTATCAACAGTTGAAGGTTTCCATTGATTCATTTTTGCACATGACTCCGCGCACCTTGCACTAGTACAGACCACTAGCTAAGTTCTGAGCAGATTTTCATTTTATTTATATCACTGTTTGCATGGATGAGAGCAAGGAATAATTACAATCTTACTATAAGTTGACCGATGAAGACATGGCATAGATCACGAAGGAGTGGTCAGAGGAGTTCCTTGTACCTCTTGATGATGCATAACTCTCTGACCCTGACATCATAGGAATCCCCTTGGTCACCCAGTTTGAGCATGGAGGAAAGTCAAGTGCGAAGAAGAAAAAGAAGAAGGAGGAAGTTCAGAACATAGAGACTGATGAGGAGGACAACGCCTTAGAGGAAAGTGCACATGGCATGGTCGCAGGAGGAGGAGGAGATGAAGTAAATTAAGAAGTAGGAGAGGAATAAGGAGAAAAGAAAGGTGAAGGCAAAGCTACACCACCGAAGGATCCTCCTACCCAGACAAAAACACAGAAGAAAAGGAAGGTTTCTCCGCAGAAACCCTCAGCAAGAAAGAAGACTCGCACCAGTAAGCCTCAGCTAGAGGCTACGCTCACAGAGGATGATATCGGTCTAGTTTATGGAGCGATAGATGATGTTTCTGAAGATATCTTGCAAAGATACAGAACAAAGAAGGAATATTTATATGTAAAGGTAGAGAAGGAGCTTAAGGAAATACAAGAAGTTATTCGCTCAGTCTGCGCAGTATCTACTGCACCTTCCTCGTTAGATACTGTAGAGTTGGGGGATGAGCCAGCCCAACTTCGAAGATTTTCATATGCAATAGAGGCTCAGCTTTAGTGAGTCCAAGAAGAGAAGGAGAAGGCTACAGAAGCCTTGAAAGAAGAAAAATAGGAGTTCTTGGAGAAACTATGAGTTGCACGGTACTGTGTGACCGCTTATGAAAATGAGAAGGATGAGTTTCGGGCAATGATCGAGGAGGAAAAAGCAAAGATACAGAGGGAAAAGGACCAACTTCTCGCAGAGAAGAATGTAGTCAAAGAAGTGGTGGGAAAATCACTTCGCTCGGTGCCAGGATTGGCACAGGAGGAACATGAGGCAGTCGAGGTTCAAGTGATGAAGCTCATTGAGGCCATCTAGCAGCTTCAAGAAAGGGTAACGGAGTTGGAGATCCAAGTAGTACCAAGTAATCTGCATGAAGTGCACGACCAAAGGGAGGAAGTCGCTAAGAGCCCAGTTGAAAGGATCAGAGACCTCGCCTCAGAATGCAAACAGTTGAGCAACAGAAGTGAGCAAACCTACGAACGCCTCATGGAAGATCCAGAGCTTAGGAAGTTGGAAGCCCAGCAGCAGGCACTAACAGTTCAAGCACAGATGAAGTCACTCATTGTAGTCGATAGAATGAAGAGATCACAAGAATAGTGTGTGGACCAACAACAAATTACTGCCATCCAGGGCAGAGTAATGAAAGTCACATAGAGGCTACAACCGGTGCAGGAGGAAGCCTGCGCGGTGTTTGAAGAGATCAAAGGACAAGGTTTGCAACTGGACCAAGTGGTTGGGATAGTGGAACGGCACCTGGAAGGGCCTCTTATAGAGAAAATGATCTGGGAGTTCATTGAGTAGGAAGCTCAGGAGAAGCAACAAGTCGAGGCAGCTCAAGCCAAGCTCGAGGCCTTTGAAGAATTGATGCCCAGATCTGAGTGACTTGGGATGAGTCACAAGTGAGTGTTGGGGTCATGTTGTCCCTCGACCAAGTTTTGAGTAAACATTGGTCAGGTTTAACCACCTTTTTGGACTTCAATGAGTTGGTCAAGGATGGAGCGCATAGGCGAAGATGAGATCGAGGGATCTCACTTGATTTTTGGACCCAACAAGGGGCTCATTAGGGTTTTGTATTAGGGTTTATGGGATGTTGTCCCATGGGTTTACCCATGATTAGGCCTTTTTGTAAATGTATAAATAAAAAAGAATGTAATGTAATGACGGGGATGTAATTATCTAAGTGCAAGAGGCAAGTAGTTTTGGGGTTGCTTAGTGCAACAAACTATGTATGTAAGGCTCTGTGCTTAGTAGAGGAGTTGGCTATGTGCCTTGACCTGATTTTGGGAAGGTGGATCTATGCAGATCACTTGTCTAGTTCGAAGTTTGGCTATGTGTCTTAGTGCACAGGAGCAGAAGAATGTAAGAGATTGACGACTGATAAAGAAGAAGAAGTTGTTAGTGGACATAGCCCCACACTGGGGTGAACCATGTATAGCATGTGTTGACGGTTTGCTTGGTGTTATGATATTTATAATGTGAATCTACTTAGTTCATTGATGGTTATGCATGATAGATAGATCTATGAATGCTTAGTGCTTTATTTATGTTGAATGTGCTAGATATACTTTATGTTGCTAAGTGCGATGTGTATTTGGTCAGTATTATTGAGCCGATCTAATATTAGGGTTTGTTCTATGATGTGAATAATGATGATAAACTAATACATGTTGTTCTTAAGTACTCTTCCAAGTAATTGTAATCACATATCTATGTCCCAACTGGGTTACAAACACCTGAGTCTTGTAACCCCCCATAACTCTACCTCGGGTGAGACTTCGCCTGCTTCGCGGTTGTTATCGAAAGGGCTAGTATTTAGAGTTTTGTTGGTGCGTTGTTGAAGCATTGAACCCTGGGTCTGCCCTTGTGCCAACAAGAATCAATTAGTTGCTAAAGTTGGAAGAAGAACAAAGAAAATATATGAATCAAACTTCTTAGAGGAATCAAAGTATCAAAAGAAACTTTAATCAGAGCACAACTGTAAAAAAATTCCAGAAGGGAGAGTTGGTGCTACTTTGGAACAAGTCCAAGGAGAAACCATCCATGCATACAAATTTCAAATCACTCTGGATCGGACCATACGTTGTTGAGAATATCTTGGGTTTTAACTCCTATATGATACATGACATGAAGGGTAAGATAATAATGCTTCTAAGACTTTATCATTCTCATTGTACATAATTTTGTTTTTCAGTTTGTATATTCTTACTCTGACTCCATAGCCCAATAGGCGGAAGCACCTGGTCATGAAAGGATCTGGATTCTTGAAAACCCACAGGGATTTATCATCCCATAGTTGGATCCAATTTTTGAGATCAATTCCTGCTTATGAAATTCCCCTCCCCTTTTCTATTTTTCCAACTTATTTTGTCCATTTATTTTTCCCTCTTATATACTTACCCAAATTCCCCTTTTCTTTTTCCCCTTCTATTCTCCCTTTCTAGTTACTCTACTTAGTCGGTTTTCCAAAACGGCAAGTTCACGGGTTGGCGGACTCGCTGATCCTCATCACCATCCACACTCTCACATCATGATTCTGACCGACTGCCACATTATCCTATACTTATCTGTTTCTATAGTCACGGGTTCTCGGGTTGGCGGGTTTCAAGCTTTCATATCCCTTGTTCTATGACATACATGTTGTACCCAATTGATCTGTGATCTACAGTTTGACCATTGGAATCCCTGATATCCTAAGTATCTCATCTATCCTATATTGAGTCCGACAGACCACGTTACAACACTTAGCCAATTCTCAACCTTCTGAAATGGCGGGTTCGCAGGTTGGCGGGTTCAAAAAAGTTCCAAATGTTATTTTCTCTCATTCATACCCACCACCTTCTCACTTTTCCCAATACACATTTAGTATGGTTTAATGATAATAACTCATCATGCAGGTCGTGTAAATATTTCCATTAATAAGTGAAGGGAACGAGGAGATTTCTTATTAAACTACATTAAAGAACGATTTGTGGAATATTATATTATATCTCTCAAGCGCTCATTTCAAATATTATCTAGATAAAAAGAACGCTCTCCTCAATTTATGGGAACAGTAACTCGACAACATTTCTGTAGAGATACTTTGAACATTTTTGTACGAGAGGACCAAAAATTTTAGTGGTCTAGAGCGTATTCTTATTTTCATCCCCTTCTGCTCAGAAGGAAGTAATTTGGACGTCTGGAATTGCTCATGCAGGTTGTGTTTCTGAAGATTTTGACTGCAAGGAATTGGTTTCTTGGTGCGCTAAGAAGTAGATACCAAGTCAGCGGATGATTCAACTCTAATTCCATTCTCTTGTCTCTCTTTCATATCAAGTGTTATGTAAAATGTTGAAACTCCCAAAGCCAACACTCACCTTCAAAGGTGAAGATTGCAAGGATTTATTGAAAAAAAATGACAACAGCCTGGATCTCTTACCTGAATTCTTGGAGAATCTCACATCCATCCCTAAATATATTACCATATTGCAGGTCAATTTGTTCAAGAGCCCCTTTCAGGAAATTGCCTGGTTATTTTCCAGAGTTACGGGTCAATACAATACTGCCAGCATTTCCCACATGACTCTTTATATATTATATTTTACTGTCAAGGAGAAAGACATTTTCGATTGGGGAAAGTTGATTTCCATTGAAATCTCTTCCCAATTGTCTCAGTATAAAAAGGATAAGAAATTCTTTATGGCTTCTTCTTCTTTTTTTTGCGATAGCGCATTGCTGTCAAATTCCTAAATTATCTATATGCAAGAAGGTGAATTGTGAATTTGACCCTATGACCTTTTGGTATGAAGCATTATGGAGGCACAAAGATTCCCTGCATTTTTATGAAGTTTTCAATGACTTTGTCTTGGTTTTTAAAGCATTGTTTTTTGGAAAAGATACCCAAGAATATCCGCTTAGGCTAGTAAATTCCTGGATGAAAAGAGGACTTCGGAGAAAATGGAAAATTACAATGTCATCAGTATTTTCAGTTCTAAGGAAAATACCTCCTTTTTTCCATGCCATATATCTGACATAATGCTTGTTACAGAAATTCCAAGGCAATATAACTTCTGGCTGCACTTTTTTCATCAAAAACGAAAAAATCAATTCATAACTTTTCCTTGGAAAATTGGGGATTTTGTATTTAGAAGTATGAAAAAAAATTGATGAATTTCCAAACCACTTCCACAACTTGAATCTCAAGTATGCTAAAAAGATTAGAGGGTTTGAACCTAACGGAATATTTGTGAAACATATGTTAATAGTGGGTTTTAGAAATTCATTTATCCACACTGTTCTAGGAGAAGAAGAAGATAATAGCCTGGGAAATCCTACCCACAGTACTGGTGACTTAGAGACGATACTCAGTACCAATGAATTGTACAAACATAGAGGAAAGGTTCCCATCAAGAAGAGTGTACAATCCCCAAATATTACTCCTAATACTAAAACACCTAGGAGCAGTGCTCCAGCGGCCCACCCATCTAAAAATAATCAATAGTAGTTCAAGCGGAGGAGGAGACAAGAACCCCCCTCCAGGAAAAAATGAAAGCTCACATAAACTCCCTCTGAGGAAGAAGAGGAAGAATATTTTACACGAGGAAGAAGAGCATCATGTTGAAAGTGACATCAATAACTTCTCCCTCAAATATATGGAGCTTGAGGCTGACATTGACAAAATGTTTTCTGAAATTGATCAGCTAGGAGATGCAGCCCACCAGAATCAATCATTGGAAATTGTTGAGAATGAGATATTTGATGAAAAAGAATCATTTGTATTTCATATTGTTGTCTTTGACATCGAATCTAATAAATTAATTATTGAGAAGAGTTATGTGAAGAATAAAAATGGGAAATCTTATTCAGAGGTTAACCTAAGAAATATGCGACCTTCCCAGATTTCTAGAATCCATAAAGCAACTGGTGATGCATTGGATAACTCCATTGTTAGTCTCGAAGTGGAAAATATAAAGTTAAAGGAAAGTATTAAGGAACTAGAAGAGACCTTGATGCCTCTTCCACTCCTTTCCATCCCTTTGGAAATTTTCAGACCCACCACACCCACAGCTAAATTAAAAGGATCCTCAAGCTTACTCACATCAGCCAGGAGCTATCTGGAAAATAATATCAAGAATAGAATGGAACTAATTATCAAAGCTTGGGAAATTTCAAAGAACATGATTTATTTTGGCTCGAGGGCACATTCCTTCCATGAGTATTTACAGGCCGACCTAAAATATGAAGAAGGTTTCTATCTTGATACCATGGTACCCTTTGGTATTAAAGTTTCCAACATGTCAGATATAAAGAGAAGAGAGGAGGACCTTCCCTCTCCAAGTTGAATCAAGCAACTGAATGTCTGTTGGAAACAAAGAATATAGAACTTGAACAACATCCTTCAAGCATGCAACCAAGCCATAAAAAGGAGAGAAGAGTTATTCAAAAGACTCATAGACGTGGACCTATCCGGAATCACTAACGAATTCCAAGATCCCAAGTTTATCTTCAACTCGTTGTTCCTAACAAAACAACAGTTCGATGAGCAAGTTGATATTTTTAAAGGATTTTCAATTGAAAAATTCTATGGTATAATTGAATATGATGAGAACTCCATAGATAAATGGCAAGTGGACTAATCCGTAAGAAATCAAGATATTGAAGAAGAATTACATGGAATTTCCCTTGATCTCCGAGACTTGGAGGGTGAGTTGTTCAACATTAAAATCCAGCATGAAATCAACATGGCACCTATGAAAAGTTACATCGAAGAATGGTTCAAGAAGGCTATCGATAAACTGACAAATGAAGGAAAAGAAGCAGTTGAGACGGTTCCTATAACCGTTGATGAAAACAATAAAAGGACATCAACGAGAAAATGAACACAAAATAGACCATCATTTTTTTCTTTATCAAGTCCTTCATCCAATTATTCCACCTCTTTCACTAGAGAGGTTTAACCGAAGACTGATAACTCGTTTTTTTTCTTCTTACCGAGTCTTGTTGATCCTTCTACCGCCCACCGTCTTCCTTCTAAAATCTTATTTCTTGTATTTATTTTCTTTATTGTTCGTAGGAGCCCCAATCCCAGTCTTTAAGACAAACACATTTACAATTTCAAAGAATATGTAACAGACTATATATTTTTGCAAATTTTGAGAGAAGTGCTTTGGGAACAATATCGAATGTGCTTTGTAACCCTGTTTTCAAAATATAAATTATTTGAGGTTAATCTATCATTATATTTATTTGAGTTGCCCGTGTATCCACTATGTTAAAGTTCTCATATGATGTAGATCATCTTCTTTTTATTTTATGTGATCATAAATATTTATCCTAAACTATGATGGATGTGAGGATTTTTTTCTTATTTTCTTTAAATGTGTGAAATGTGTAATTCCTAGTCCTTTCTCAGAAAATTTCTTTAAAAAGAAAATGAAAACATTTTCCTTTTATTTTCTTGTAAAATTTATGTTTCTTTGAATTACTACAATGGACTTTTGTCAAGTCCCACATTTTGAATATTTGAAAATCTAAAGAGGAGTACCACCTCTATAAAAACACAGGGGGATTTACATCCTTGTGAGGTTTCCATTTCGGTCCTAACGAATTCAAGCATCAACAGGTCCTCACCACAAAGTTTCCTCCCACCAAGTATTGTTAGAATTTGGCCAATGCATGCATAATGTCCAAAATTTCCTTATCATATATGGAGTAGAGCCTTTCTGGTTCCCTCAACTTCCCTCTCTCAAAATATATGGGGTGGAGGTTTTGCATCAATATTTCTCATATTCCTTCTCTGGATGCATCACACTCCAATACAAATGGATGAGATAAATCTAGAAGTGCAAGTACTGGGCAAATTCTAATTACCTTCTTCATTCTTTCAAATGCTGCATATGATTCCTCTATCCACCTGAACGCTCCCTTTTTGGTGAGATCCGTCAAAGGTGCTCCAAGTTTTGAAAACCATTTCAAAAATCATCTATAATAGTTTCTTATCCCAAATAATCCTCACAACTCTGTGATTGACCTGATGGTATGTCAATCTAGGATTTCTTGGATCTTTTCTTGATGCACCTTCACTCCCTCAACATCGATCACATGCCCCAAATATAGAATCTTTGTCAATCCATATTCACATTTTTCCTCCTTGGTAAAAGATGATTGCTCCTCCATAATGGTGAGAATCTCATCCACATGCCCCAAATGTTCCCTCCAAGTCTTACTATAGATTAAACAATCATCAAAGAACACTAGTATAAATATTCTCAATTATTTGTTGAAGATATGGTTCATACATGACGGGAAGGTAGTTGGTTTGTTATTCAACCCAAATGGAATGAATACAAACTCATAATGGCCATAGTGACATATGAATGATGTTTTATGGATGTCCTCCTCTCTCAGCCTGATCTGGTGGTACCTTGATCGAAGGTTAATCTTCGAAAAATATACTGCTCCATGTAGCTCATCTATTAGTTCATCAATCCTTGGTATTGGGTACCTATTCTTAATGTTATTCTTGTTTAGATCCCTTTATTAAATGCACATTCACCACTTTACATCCTTCTTTTTCACCAATACTATTGAGGGAAGAAAATGGACTAGAGCTAGGTCAGATGTATCCCATTTCCAACAGCTCCTGTGTGGCCTTTTCTATTTCTTCTTTGAACTTCTTTGGGTGTCTGCATTGTGTAGTAATCACTGGCTTGGAACCTTACTCCCACTCAATGACATTATTGAATCCTCGGTCTGGTGGTATTCCTACTAGCAGTGGCCTGAATATCTTATCATGCTTTCCTAGTAACTTTTGTATGTTTGCATGGTAATGCTGACGATCCAGTAAAAAAACCTATTATGATGCCAAGAAAGAAACCAAGAATCTCCCAAACTTCTACGGCTCTACTCCATCACTGTATACCACCCTCTGAGCTTCACCCCAACCTCCTGAGCTTAATATTCCTTCAAAATGCCACTACTAGGGTCCTCACGGGACACCTTCTAGGTGTCGCATGGGTACTTGTTGGACGAGCCCTTCGCGACCCACAGGTATGCCTCAAAAGACCCTGGTGCGAAACACTCAACACCCTGACGATACTGTTGGTTATCTCCTCCCAGACCAGCTACTGAAACTTTGTGTATCCACTGGTATACTTCAATATCTCCAGAAATTTCCACAATGAACCCAAGAAAGCCTCCAAATGAACTCTCTTTCTTTAGCTAGGGTGGGTATTGCACCATCGAAACTAAACCTGCGATGGAAGGGTTTTTCCCAAAACCCCAATGAAAACATTGGCTATAAGAGCACTCAATAATATATCAAATCATAATTCCAAGAAGGTAGGCTACCCCTTCTATTTATTCTTCTTCTTCGATTCTTCTAGATCTTCCATCTTTGACCCAATTAAACCCTTACTTTATTAAAATATAATTGTTTATTCTATTTAATATCTCTTTAGGTTTTGATACCTTGACTCCCCTTTTATTTGTTGACTATATCCTATGGGAGTCGTGTAGGCTAATGATTCATCAATTGGAGGGGGACATTACAACATTTAAATAATTGGTATTCACAATGGTTAAATATGTGTATGATTCGTAACTGGTAAGCTATAAGAATTTAGTGAGCAAACAAAATTTGAATTTATGTGTATCTTTTCCACAAGTAATGTTCCTTGATTAAGTTGGGGGACGTTACATTTATATTTGAGTGTGATGCTTCCAATATCAATGTATGTATTTTCCCCATGCAAAATCAATGATAAATTTCCTTTGAAAGTAGGAATTTAACGAATACACAGAAGTTGTTATCAATCTATGACAAGGAAATGTTGGCTCTTATGATTGCTCTAGAAAATATTAAATGATATTTTCTTGGGGAAAATTAATTATTTATATAGATCACCAAATTTAAATTACTTTTCACCACGAAAAAACTTGAGTGAACCACAAGCCAAGTAGGTTAGAAAATTACAAAGATTTGACTTTTAAGTTTAGTACAAAAATTGAAAATTTTAATTTCATATCTAAAACTAAAAGCAATATCTATAGTGAAACCAAGATGGGAAGGCGAGATATTGTTGAATATGCTAAAGAAGAGGAAGTTGTTGTGATGTTACAAGATCTTGAAAAGACAAAAATAAGTGAATAATTATTGCTTCTTAGGTGCTTTTAATTTTTATAAGAATCACCTTTCTCTTGGCCCAACTCTAAATTTAAGGAGAGTTTCTTAATATAATTCCATTCATATTCAAGGCCTTTCAAATCTTGATACAAATTATTGAGTGCCTTACTAAGATGAAGTATTTACCCTCAACTCAAAATAGGAAATTTCAAGACCTTATTTATTAATGTACTCCTACTGTGGGGGCATTTTAACGCATGTTGTATTGGAATGAAGTATTCACCCATGACAACTACTAGTTCATTAGCTAAGGGTTTTTGAAGGGGCCAATTCCTTTCTTCATTATGTAGGGGTTCATAAGGACTTGTTTCTATTGATGTTTCCTCTAATATTGATTACATTATAGGTGGTAAATTCTTTTGAAAGGGGATTAAAGTAGATATGATTTTTTTTTTGCATCACGTGGAAACTAAAAGAATAAATATAATTCTTAAAAAAATTGATTGTTTTTGTTTTTTCCAATCTCAGTAAAAAGAGTCATTCCTTTAGAATGGACTTCAAGTTTCCTTACTGGGAGAAAAAACACTATTTTTTGTGGTGGTTGATCAATTGGCCAAGTATGGATGGTTTATTGCAATGGATACCATTACTAAAG